>CM052162.1:7450960-7515388 GCA_028455555.1 Augochlorella aurata
ATTACCTTCTTATTATTGTATCCAATATCTTATCTATCATTAATATATTTAATTTCATTCTATACTCCAAAAGACATTTAACCCATTCAATTAATAAATAATCCTTTGTTATCACCTTATTATCCGATTTTGAGAACTCTTGTGTGTCTAATCATTTCTTAAAAAGCAAAAATAAAAATTGATATCGATGTCTACGACGATGTTTAATAACATCAAAGCGAAACTCCTAGACTAATAGAGACTAGAGTGTTTCGTAATCAAGGACGCACCCTGGAACCGATGTCCTCGCGAGGTGCTGGTCTAGGACACACGATACGGAATACTGGAGAACAAACGAAAACAAAACGAAAAGCCGGGGGACGACGATCGGTTGGTAATCGGACACCGCGCGAAACTGTTCTCCAAAAGGAGCTGGGGGGTCCAAGTTCCCGGCAAGGGAGAGGAATCAACAAGCACCGTACGAATCGACGTCGAGGACCAAGATCCGCTCTTTCAGATGTATCATATCGTTTGACCGTTCGCACGGCCGCACGGTTGACACTGTACACCACGGTCCTAGAGTCAAGGATACGCTAGGCGGAGCAGCGAGCGCGGTGCACTTCTTTGGTATCTAATTCATCCGTGCGGGGACCGGTGCTTCTCGGATTTTCTGATACGAACGTAACAAGGAGTGGAAGAGGGACGGCGAGAGGAGGTTTGCGGGGGGCCACGGAAAATATCGAGTGTCTCAAAGGATCGCCGTTTCCAGCCGGCGACCTCCCGATCGCGAGTTCTCTTTCTCCGGCGGTGAAAGCCCTCGGAGAACTGCTATCGGCGGAATTATCCGAGCGGGTATTTAATTTCCGCGAGAGAGCGAGGCGGGCGTAAATTTCCTCGAGCGTCCCGAAATAAAAGCACCGGTATAGAAGAAGAAGGAGTGAGAAGGAGAGACAGAGAGAGAGAGAGAGAGAGAGAGAGAGAGAGAGAGAGAGAGGCGAAGGTGGAGAGCGGCAAAGGGACGGTATCGCTTTCATTACGTCCCCGCGAACGCTTCTCGTGTTCTCCGTGGGTACATGCGACACCAGAGGCAACGCCATTACCGGAAGGTAGCTTCGCTCGGTGTGTGTACAAGCGCCAGAAGAAACTCAATGGCCGCGCGATACCGGCGACGCTGTAACTCGAGATTATTCCAATTTTATGGCCGATTTAACAAGCTCCGCGGACAGGGGTGTCGGTTTGTACGCGCGCCAGAAGAGAAATTGTCGGCCGGATTTCACCCGGTGCCCGCGGACTTGTTTCTTCCTCGAATACGCGCTCCAGCTCGGTCTCTCGCTCTCTCTCTCTCTCTCTCTCACACTGTTTCTCTTTAGCTTGTTCCTTCTCGCGAGCACAACGGGTAAACTGCTCGGTCGTCGTCCCACGTGTGCAAAGATAAATTCCTCGTGTTTCTGCGGGCGAAAAAATCTCTCTCGAGTTGACGCGATTAAACGGTGACGAAGAAACTTGTCGCCGCGGCGCGGCGGGAAGCGGAGCCGCGGTCGCGCGCAGGCCTCGAAACGAGTTCTCGATTCAAAGACTTCTTAAACGGCCCCGAAGGTTCGCCCGGCTCTCTTGTTCCCGTCTTTATTCTCTCCCTCCTCCCCCTCGATCGCGCGAGGGGAGGTTCCGCACGAGGCGACATTATACCGCCGCGTGGTTCCCTTTCATCCCGACCCCCGAAATTACTCGAGAATTTACGTAAACGAAGGAACCAGCGAACAAGTGTCTCCCCTCCCCCTCCCCTTTGTTACCTCCTCCTACTCATCCTCCGACCTCCTCGTCGCACCTTCTCCTGACCCCCTCGTCGCGCCGCGCCGCACGCTGTACGAACCGCTCTCCTTCCGCCATCCTCCCTCTGTTGACGGGCTCTCGGAAAGGCAAACGGCGAAGAATGGAACGGATCCAGGGTACGTACGAACCAAGGAACGAAAAAAAGGAGCGCAGAGCGAACCCCATTTACGGCACAATGGGCTCCTTTGAAGCCGAAGGTAATGAAGGTTTCGGGGTGTCTGTCTCGGTCCCTCTTCCGTGCTCCCGATTCACAACCTGACCATCCCTTACCGCACGCACAGGGATACCTACAATATACCGGGTGTCACCAGACGCTTCCTTCCCTTTCCAGGTCCCGCCGATCTGACTTCGAGTTCGACGATCGGCGTCAATTGTTTGCGGAATCCCCGTGCTAGCCCGGTCACCATCCTTCCAATTCTCGGTAACTGTGATATCGCAACGTGCCGCGGTCGGTCAAGCTTCTAGACACTCAACGACTACTTTTTCAAGTTTATCCAAACTTAAACTCTTCAAGATTTAAGTAGTCCATGGCTACGATTTATTATAATCTTTATATTATATTTCTGATACAACGATGCATGCATATATAGCGTGACTCATTCGTAAGATATACATTTTCTTCATTAATCCTCTGCTGTCACAATTCCTATGCGAAACCTGGGTCGTACAGTTATATTTTTAAACAACGGTTACTTAAAAACTAACAATACTAATGAGATCCAAAAATTTTAGTATATGATTCACATATTCTAAAACATTTTCTTATTAACTCGATACCTCACCTCGAAGTATATAGAATTAATTGATGAATCCATTCTTCTCATAACAATATCACTTTCTCGAAAAAAATGTGGGATATTTTGATCTTATGTGACAGCAGAAGAATAATTACAAGTTGCCAGAACTGCTACATAAACATGTATTTCTTTCCTTAATATCTTTAATGGGTTGATAGTAATGCAATAATATATTCAAATGTTTAAATTGTTCTATCATTTACCATTTAGTCTACTAATTTTGTCACGAATGCATGAAATCCGCTAATTTCATCCTGAACATTTTCGAATATTTTAGTGACCTCGGATGCATCGAACTTAATATAAATCTAAAAATCCGAATCCTAGAAATCCTGACCGAGCAAAACTGAATCCCCAAATCGACTGGCACGCAGAGACCGAAAGGATCGGTCGCTCCATCGATCCGTGATCTTCCGGCTGGTACGGAGCATCCTCGAAACGGTTAACCCGGATGTCCCCGGGGACACCAGCAAAAAACGTCGGTGCAACGTCGGAACGAACGAACGGAGAAGAAGAAGGAGGAGGAAGCACGCGGATGTCCCTAGCGCAGAAGGATGCCTAGGTATAAGTTAGAACCAGTTTTCTCCGGGGCGGGGAGGGGTAGAGGGTTGTCCGCGGGTTGCGCCAGTATGAATCCCGTTGGTATGCACTGTGCGCCATAATACCCCATAAGAAATTTACCGCTCTCTAACCGGTGATGGCGTGTACATACGCCGCGCCGGCCACGAGTGCAGGTCGAAGGGAGAACGAGCGACAGGGAGAGAGAGAGGAAGGGCTACGGCGAGAGACAAAGATGCCGTGGTATGAGCTGCAACTCAGAAAAGACCGACGTGGAAAGAGAAACGGTCGGGAAAGGAGAGGGGTGGAGAGGTTGGCAGAAGGTAAACGAAAAGGGGGAAAGAGAGAGAGAGAGAGAGAGAGAGAGAGAGAGAAGGAGAGGGCGAGAGAGAAAAGAGAGAAGTGGCCCTTCCTTCCGCGCACCGGGCCCCAGCAAAACGTAATTATGCTAATACGCGATTGGCTCGAAAATGTTAAATGCACGAAGCGCAGCACCGCGGGCTACCATGCCTCTCCCTCCATTGGTCGTCCTTCTCTCTCTATCGTCTCGCCTCCATCTTTTTCTCTGCTTCTGCTGCTTCAGCCTCCCTCCCCCTTCCGCACCGGACAACCACCCCCCACGCTCCGCGCCCCGAGCGCAGATATTTATGGAATCTTCTTCATCGCGCGTTCGCTGCATTCCGCTTTGCTCGCTCGCGTCTTGTCCCGTCCCATCCCGTCCCGTCTCGTCCCGACCCGGCTCGGCCCGGCCCGTCTCGGACCGTCTCTCTCTCGTCTCTCGGCTCGGCTCGGCTCGTCTCCGGGGGCCCCGGGGACCGGGAACGTTTCAATCTTCATTACCGTCGATGCCAGTGCGACTCGCACGGTGCCAAATTGCGGCCAGGTTTTGTCGCGGCTTTTCGCCGGCCAGCGCCGATATCGCCGCGACGATCTCGCCGAAATAAATCGCCCCTCGAATTCGAAATCTACGAGCGCGCGAACCGCGGTCCTGGGACACGATCGGATACGGCCCTGTCCCCTCGGGAGACACAATTTCGCCGAAGAAGCTGGATTCTGACGGCACCGAAAAGCGGTCGTTCATTTTTATCGCCCGTGCAATCGCGATCGTCTGCTCGATGAAGTTATGCGCGATTCTAGAAAGTTTTTAAGCAACTTAAAAGTACACTTGAAACGCTGAATTTGATTCGGATGATGGAGCAAGGTGTAGGAAGATCAGGTGAACACACTTCATCCCTATTCGTGTGATCTTAGAGATTTCACGTAGTCCGCTAGGTGCGCTAAGAAACTTTCGTACTATGGGTGAGAGTTTCTGTTGTGAGTGCGTTTACACGGTATCCACTGCCTACCCAATTCTTTTTTTGCGCAGTGGATGCGTTCCGAGAAAACGATGTAAGAAAAAAGAGTGTGCAGGAAAGGACAACTCGTTCATTCGTAGAAAAACAGGCAATTGTTTCCATGTCCGCAACACTAGATTTACGAAGCATTGAAAGTTATTTTATATTAGTTTATAAAAGAAACGATAAGACATGTATTCTAACTCTTAACAACTGTTATTATAGCACTTAAACTGAAATAATTGCAGCTTCATTATCTTCTGGTATACGGAAGGATTAAAATCGTAATCGCCAGTAGTTTATGCAGTGCACGAATTCGTGTTCTCATTGGCGAAGTGCAGGCGAAGAGGACACCGAGGAGAATCGTCGAAGAGCGGATCGATGGGCGGAGGATGGCCCCCGAAATTCGCCGGTAGGCCTTTATAATAATGTAATCGGGGCAAATGAGGAAAATTGCTATGAAATTGCAGGATCGAGGATGCGATCCAGGCGGGCCTGTCGAAGAGGGAGAGCACCGAGGGGCGAGCGGCCTCTTGCCCGTCGGAGCCAATGGCTGCCGCCACGTCAGCTGCCATTTCGATGGAAATGCGATGGATGTCCGCTATTTCGTATGATAAAATATCGCCGCAAAAACCGCCTGGCCGACCGGGGCCCGCCCCGGTATTCAGCGGCCGCGCAAAGAGAACCCCCTTCGAAAACTTTCCGATGCCTTCCACTTTACTCGTCGAACGGTTATCAATCGTTAGCCAAGAGAAAAACGAGCCGAAACCGCCGCCTTCTAATGCAATATTTATCTACCGTGCTCCCGAAATACCCGCGTGAACGCGCGCGGAATATTAACCGGACGGCTCGCTTCAATTAATCGCGATCCCTATTTACCGTGTCGTCGATTAAACCACGAGAGCGATAAGGGACTGGCAAAAAAGTCCTCTGCATCGGGCGACATTCGCTTTGACACCTGAGTCCGATTCCTCGCACCTTGAACTCGTCGCCGAAGCAGCATTTTCCTTCCCTTCGATTCGAAGGACTTGTTTCCGTTTAAATCAATTAATAAACTGCGGATTTTATGCATTTATTATGAAAATGAAATGAGAACTTTAAAATTCTATATTCTCGTTCATTTATTGAAATCATCAGAAAAGGAAAAAGATTTGAGTGTTCTTGAATGTTGACTCAATCAATTCTTATTTTGCGTAAAGTCTATTAATTAGCGTTAACTGCGAGACAGATATAAAGTAGAGTGATGGGTCCTATTCTTGCACGGCATGGGGACTTAGTATGATTAATTACCGAGGTTCGAAATAAGAATTTCTTTCCACTATTTATTGTGAATGGATGCGCAGATTTGAAAATGAATATTATATTATTAGGATCCGCAAAAGAACGTTGAAAAAGAAATTGATGTGATACAGCTCAACCGTTCAATTTTAATTTGATTCATTAACTTGACTGCCACACCATCAACATCAAAAATTTCATACAGTTAAAGTATTATAACTAATCAAAAAATTGGAAAAATAATCTGTTACCTAATTGCTCAATTACTTTTTCTACAATCTCACGATTTGTGGATCCTATCAAAATAAGGAAGATGAAATAATAGCTAGGCACAAAAATTAATTGTCAAATCTGAGCAAATGATTCCGTCATCCGCATATAGGTCATGCGGCACTCAAAGTGTTAGAACGTTTTATCGTAAACAAAGTTTTGAGGCTGTGGCGTGACAGTCGAGGGAGACAAAAAACATGTAGGAACAAGACCCAGTGCTATAATTGTCAAGACCGCGACGACGTACTACAGCAAATCTTACAAAAAGGTGAAACCCGTAGTAGCAAAACGAAATGAACAGTATCAGTTTGAAAAGCATAAATAAAAAACGTAAATACCTGAATACTCGTCGGTCACCGAAATGCTGATAGAGTTCCCTACATAGAGGATAGTAGCTTTCTCATTGATAAAAATTGAGAGCGAAACGACCGAGACAATTTCCCACGAGCCGGAGAAAAAAGCAAGGGCAAGAACCATGCAGCCCAGGTGAGGAAGATGGCCGACCCGATGCAAACAACTGCGGAGCAACGTGTCCGTCCGGCTGGCCGGCCATTGGACAGCTAAATGACACCACTTACGCTAGAAGGCGACTCGAGTCGGCCGGCGAGGTATACCATAGACGACGACAACGACGACGGGTGGTGCCGAGCTTTCACTACAATTACGGAAAATTGCGGCTCCGCTCGTAACACTTGTTTTTCAAGCGTTACGGACGGCTTATCTACCGCGACGCCGGTAATCCCGAACAATTGGAGCGGACGCGAGAATACGCGGGAGTACGCGGGCTGTTGACGATCGTCCACCACTGGCATCACTGCGCGGCGAACGTCGAGGGCTGACGATCGTCGATCATCGACCTCATCAATTTTTCCTAGCCCATGAAACTCCGAGGAATTTCAAAAACTGGGACAACGAACCGAGTCGCGGCCGATCGAGACTATCGTCGACGATGCCGTTTCTACAGTTTCGTTAGGAGGACGTACGACACCTGGTGAACGTCCACTTAATTATGTCTACGTGGCATTGATTATTTTAGTTTAGGTTATATTATAGCGCGCGAACCTTGAGGTGTCTCTAATGCAACTGTAAAGAGGGATAGCATTAAATTTCCATGGATCTATGGTAATAAAACCTTCGACCATGAACAATGAACGTAGCAGTCTTGTGCCGGTTGCATTGATTGTCCCGCGCATTTAGCTAGAGCTACGTCCACCGATCCTTGCATCGGGACAAATTGTTGCTACGGCTATCGATCTTCGGCATATATCATAGATAAATCACGCTCGGCTTCCGTCTACATCCAAATACGTTTCAGCGATACTTAATTTACAAGTCACGCGAACGTAACGGGCGATCCCAGAATAAAACAACTGCTCAATAATAAAGGAAAAATTCATGGTCGCGCTGCGCCGTCGACCCTGTCCGTGCGGCGTCGCACGGCGAGAATGGGCCCGTGTCTGAGAATCGTGGAGCGTACTCACCTTTTCGAGCTCGAGGAGGTGAAACCGGAGGACCTGGATCGCCTGGACCATCTGAAACGAAAAAAGGAATCGAATGAAATCTGTTGGTCGGATACAAAAGGGGACGCGGGTCGGCTGAGAGGAATCGGAGAGGAATCGAAGGACGAGGTGAGGAGAAGAACCACGACGGAAGAATCGGCGTCGAGCGTGTGTATCGGTCTTGTCATTTGTATCGCGCCGAGTGCCGCGGCTCGGTGCACTCCGCGGGGATTAACGGGAATTAATTATTATTGCATCTGCACGCCGCTAATTGCGTCCCCGGATTCCGTGTTCCGGCCGGAACACGATCGATGCGGCATCGATGGACCGGTTCAACGACCTCGGGCCGAGACTGCTCGAGGCTGGCCGGTTCGAGGAAGGTGCCCTGTCGTCGTCGATCGCGGAACAGGCGGCAGAAACGCCAGAAAACCGCGCGTTCCTCCTTCCCTTAGGCATAATTAGCGGATGGGTCGACTCGTAATTTTCTCGGAGCATTATTTTCACGAACTCTCGCTATCGCCGCGGAATCCCGCTTTGAGGGAGCGGCGGCGGGGGACGCGCCACCCTCCTTTATTTCTCCGAATGCTATACTACACGACGTTTTTCTAAACGAGAGTCACGTTCGCTGTCGACGAGGCCAGGTATCGGACGTGCATACTCGAGCCGGGGCCATCGGCATAATTTTCCGATACGCCGTAACGCTTAAACCCACCTCGGAGAGAGCCCCCGCAATCTCTTGCCGGCCCCCTCTTCACCCTCCCCACTCCACCCTCTCGGCACAGACTCGGAGGAAACCCGGGCCCCCGGTCGGCCCCGGCTACGGCCCCCGGTGGTAGCAGAAGCGGCGATTCAATTAGGCAAAGCGGCAATCTTAATTGTTAATTAACATTATATTTATGCAATTATGGTCCATTATGATTCCGCGCGGACGATAACGAAGCGACCGCGATGAGTGCTCCCTCAGATAGCGACTCCTCGAAAGCACAGCTCCGCGCGCTCTGCCTCCGCCCTCGCTCCCTCCCCCCTCTCCCTCTCTCTCTAGGTCTCTCTTCTTCCTTCTGCACCCTACCTCCACCTTCGTCGTCCAGGTGAACACACATGCGACTGGCTGGAGGTCGCTGCCAGCCGACTGACAACGAATCGAGCGCGTTTCGATACGGCACGAAGCGATAGGAACAATTCGCAATCAGCGTCTAATGGAACGGACCCGGTCCCGCCATCTTAGAACCTTGGCGGCGGGGGCTCTGTCTGCGTTCGACCTCGAGGAATTTTCTGCCACTTCGAAGATCCGAAGTATAGGTCTTCACAGTCGTCAAATATTTAAAACGTTATGCTAACAATCTCGAGTAACTATGAAGTCGTCCCATAGATTCGTGCCACGAACATGACTACACTTTTCGCGATGCGTTCCCTACACGCAAAATAATAAGTAAACTGGATTTTATGCATTTATGCTAAAAATAAGCAGGTGCGATTTAAAACAGCGTGAAGATTAAAAGAAATTAAGAACGTTGATTTATTCATTTGAATTTATTAAAATTATTAACGAGAGAAAAGAAACAGTGTTTGGCTCCTGTGTTCTGGAATTGATGTAGAAAGTTTTGTATAAAAATTCGCAGTCTAGGGATAGATCTCTGAAAGAAAAGAGACGAAACGATCGAGTTCAGTCTACGGAAGGCACTCGACAATTCAATTGTCACTTCAACCACGTTTTGAACTCACAAATGAATTAGACGAGGACACGATTCATAATCGAGTGTGGACGAAATGCGAAATTTATTACGTCTCTAACTTTGAGCATCCCAAAATCATCTGTCCGCAGATATTCAAAGAAAGTGAGAACAGTAAACTGCGCGAACTTGAGACACGTGTACAACGCGAAGAGCATGTACAGCTACCTTTGGAACTCTGTGCGGCGGCACTAAACATCGAGCCCCTGTGTTACACTGTACACTGTGTACAGTATGCTACAGGTTACATCAAACATCCAAAACGAACGTAATCTTATAAACGCGCCACTGACTTGTCAGAAACGCGTTGATTTAAGCCTTACGTATTCCCGCTTCAGAAACGCGATCGGTTTGTACCATGAACGGAGGTTCAGAATAGATTTCTGGCGAGCGGAGCCAGGATCCCGGAGTCTCCGCCGCGAAGAACCGGCCCGCAAGAGCTGTAAGAACCTATTATCAGAATAACCGGCCGTCCACAAAGAGGATGTCAACGTAAGTCGACATCAAACGATTTCAAGGCAACTATCCGGACGAACAAAGGAGAACGATATAATTAGAAGCGGCTGGAAGTCGGCGCGTATCGTCCGAAGCGCGAGATAAAAGCAATCCCGATGGACAATAAAGAGATCGCGCGGGCCGGGCGCAGGGGGCCGGATAACGAAGTGAAAAGTGCCCGGCCGTGCTACCCGGTTACGCGTCCCGTAAATACCGGGTTCAACTGCCGCGGTGGGGTTATAAAATCGGGAGCCAATTTGGCCCGGGACTGAACTGCCTGTTAAACTGTTCGTCGCTGGTGATCTGCGAACGGGATCGATGGAATTGAATGCGTGATCTATACGCCGCGCCGACAACCGAAAGCGATGGCTCTGTTGCTCGATTGTCTTCGGCGGTTCTGGGTCCACGTGGCGAACCGCGTCCGACAATCCGTAATACTACTGTTAACCCCGTTGGTCTTCTACTGTCTAGATTATGCGAGTATCTCATAAATTATGTCTTATAAGTGGCTACAGGATCTATTACTATTTTAAGAATGTTTATTAATTTATTTTATTTATAATTAATTGTTGTATACTATCATCATTATATATCTAAATTACACATAGTTCTGAATTCTCTCCAACATAGTTTGTAAAATGGCGTCTTTAAATCTTTTTCAAATCTTCAGCAAACATGTGAAAAAGAAACTTAATTCTCAGAATCTCGATATTTAATAACAATATCTATATTCAGAGTCCGTATGGGCCCGAGAATAGCGCAGAACCACGAAGAAGTATCTGTTAGCGATCTTGTTATCTTTGCAATAGTTGCGACCATAGCTCCGCGACCTCTTCGAATAGTTCTGCAATAGAACTTACGGTCCATTAGGACCAAGCAGTAACCGAGTCGTTAATGCAATGGAAGTGCACTTAATTCTCCCCACCAACGAGAATTTTTCGATCAAGTAATTAAAGTTCGACCAAGTGGATCGCGGCGTTCGCAGCAGGAGCTCAGCGTCGAGTAAATTGTCGTTCGAGTAAACGGACTACCGTATGAATCTGCTGCTACAACGACAGCGACTCGTTTCATCCGAGGCTTCGCGATTCTTTCGTTTCCACGGGTTTCTGGGACGCGGAGGAAGCGTCGAGTCGGGTCTTCGACTTCTCGGGCCTGGCGCGGCGCGGCGACGTCCTCGCCGGGGGAAAGAAGGGCGGCGATGTCGAAGGAACAAGGTAAAAAAAAGCTCGGGCATACCGCTGCGAAGCGAGAAGAAAGAGAAAAAGAGAAGATGCTATCGGGCCAGTAACGAACACACAACACGCAGCCCCCGAGTGCTCGTTGACGAGATGGTGCGAGAGTCGATTCGCCACGACGTGTTTCTCTGCTCTCGTTCGCCGGCCTCCGCGTACAATGTGTCCTCTATATCCCGACGGTTTTGTTGCTCCGTCCGACCTGCTGCTCCGTTTCTCTCTTTCCCACCGCCTCTTCCTCTCTGTCTCGACCCGACCCGTTATCTACTACGGCCTACTCGATCCTCGCGTTTCCTTCGCAGTTTTATTGCCGCGGATCGCTAATCGAATGCAATCGCGGATGCAACCGCGACACGTTCCCACTGTCCTCCATTTCGAAGCTTCTCGACTTTAGTAACCTACAAACCGCCCATGGTATTCCATTAGCCTGTTCTAATGAAATGTTTCAATGGCATCGCCGCGAATTCGAGACTTGCTTCGTAATTTTAGACCGTTCAACTATTTCAGTGCCGGCTGGAAATGTATCCAAGCGACAAATAATGAGCAAAGTCGACGTAATCTGTCAAGGTCCGAGAGAACTGATACAAAAATTCTGTGAATTGCTAGGAGATGGACCGATCGAAATATCTTATACGAAGTATTTTCAGCGCGCAAGCGATAATAGAGTGTTCACGAAATGAGCAAAGTGCGAGAGTGTAACTCCATCAAATGCGTTAGTAAAGTTTGACCTATTGGACTCGAAATACATTGAGTCTGCCATGAATAGTAATAAGTACAGAATTCGTAATGGAGCATACTCAGAAATAAAAGTTTTATCTGTTGAAAATTTGAACAAAACAAATCGTTCTCGAATGTAGCCAGCAGCGATATGTTCGGTGCGAAAGGGTTAAGACTGTCTTTTCATAAATGCAGGAAAATTTCTAGCTTCGCGAAAATGATTGACTTGAGACATTGTAGTTGGATCTATCGGAAGCGGACAACTGCCTCGGGCAAGGGACAGCGTGAAGAATAAAACGCAGACGAGTTCTCCGACAACAAAGATGGCCGATGAGCTATCGGCGAAGACAGTAGTTTCCTGGTGAACATTCCGGCCGAAACAGCGGAACAATATCTCCTCTATGCTCTCGCGTCTCTGTCTCGGATCGCGGCCGCGTATCTGTTCGCTGCAGCGCGCTCGCGCTGGGCCTCTTTATCGCGCGCGGCCGCGCTCGATCTCTCGGCCAGCCGGAGGTTTTGCCGCGATCGCTCATCACGTGATATTAATTAGGCTTGCGAGCGAGGCAGCCGGTTCGCCCTCGCCGCGCCGAGGAAGAGAAAAACTGCGAAACGCGCGAAGAAACGGGGAGATGGTGTTATTTATAAGCGAACGGGCAGGGACGACGCAGTCGGAAGCGACGTCCGACGACGGGGCTCCCCACAACCGCAACACGCTCGAAACCGCTTCGAGCCGCTCCGTCCTACTCGCGCCGTCCCTTTTCCGCTCCGCGCGAGCGCGAGCGCCAGCGCACCGTGAACCCGATCCACGCCGTGGCCGCGTATTCGATGCGTGCCCGAGATACGAGATGCGCGCGTACGCGCGTAAATGAGCGGCGTGTCGGGGGCCCGGCGATTCACGGGCACTGATTTCGCCCGTTTTTACCCGCCTTCCTGTCTCGCTTCTGTCTCGCTGGCTCTTCATTTGCTCAGCCAACACACGCTGCCAGTTCCCGCTCGAGCACGTACCCCTTCGGAGAAGTTCGAATGCTGGCCGATCAAGACCGAGCGGATCGCCGAGGATTCTTTAACGCTCCGCGAATCCGCGACCTAGCCGCGCCTTCCAGCAGGCGCGGACTGGGAATGTTGGCTGAGATTGGCAGCCCCTGGGAATCTTGATAGGCGAGCTAGCACGGCATCAACGCGTTGCCAAGCAAGTCCACGCTTGAGAACTTTTTGCGGCGAGACGAACATTTTTATCCACGGGCGAAGACGGCCATCGATTAGGGATACTGTCTACGTATGTAACCGAGAACGCTTGTCTCTGTCGATAATGTAGGATAAAATGTATGATAAACAACAAGCATTTAATAATAATTAGCTTCACGACGACTTTGTTCGAACATTGACGTAATAATCGACATAATAAAAGTATAATATAAAAGTACAATCCTCTGTGTAATAATATATATTACAACATAAATGTATATTATACATTTTCACATATGTAAATGAAAATTGTAAATGTTGAGAGAAAATCCTAGGGGGAGAATGTTCCTAAGCCCAAGAGTATCGCTATGTGACAGAAACTTCTGGTATTACCTAATTTACGTACTCGCTGAGCACACCGTATCGAGTCTCCGCGGTAACACGGCAGGATTGCGCATTTGTTTTCCGATTCGTCGATGCAGGCGACCGTCGACGAGGAGGATAAACAATAATAGCCGTTCGGTGAGGAAGGGAGCGTGTAGTGTTTCAGCGGGAAACGTCGCAATCAGGCGATGAATCGCTTATGACCATCGCTAAGTTCCTCCGGACAGAAAGTTGGCCTCCTCCCAGCCGGTTGTTTCGTAAGAAGACACGCTACCGACCAATCTTCGGGCATGAAATATGACCGACGATAAAAAGATCCGCGAACAACAATGCAAGGTTAATAAACTCTGCCCCGTTCGGTCCTTCTATCCACGGTTTTCGATGTCCCGATAAACGCGTTCCGTCCATAGTTTCGATTTTCATGCGGAACGCGACGCGTTTCTTCGGCGAGCGGCCGAGCCGATCGCGAGGCGGTCTCCGCTTTCGCGCGATTCAATTAGCGGCGCTCGATGGCTCGTTTATCGACAACAATTATTAAATCATCGGCGCTCCTTTCGCCGGTCGGTGTTCGCGGCGACAGGAGGCGGTTGCTGTAATTTATTTCGCTTCTTTCGCCTCGTGCGCCAGTTATCCATATTTCTATTTAGTATCACATCGGTTCGCGCCGCGTCGCCGGGAGATTTACGACGTCGTAGATCCTCGCTCGGCTAGAAATTCCGCTGAATATCGAGGCACGAGCCGTCGATTTCTTTTCCTTCGACTGCAATTCACGCGGTTCTTTATTTATCCGGTCTCGCCGGGATCAGCCTATTAGGCACGAAAGAAAGTGCCACGGCATAGGGAGAAACACTTGGGAGCGCGATGCGCCTCGAGGAGCGGACTCGTCCGTTATCGACGCGTTATTAGTCATTCAAGCTATCATACGGGCAACGACGGTGTACAGTTCTGGGAAATGAGTAATGTCGGATTCCTCAATTGCGTTGAGCACTTTGTACACGAACAAGATAGCGGACACTTTTCAGTGTAAGCAAAGTAAGATTGGGAGCATCGCACTGGCAATTAAGGAGAATTCGAGATGTGCTGTCTTTGGCAACGATACGTAACAATTTCGTGCAACGTTATTTGTACAAAATTAGACAACTGTTTATGCGACGATTGCCAAGATGTTGTTTTGTCTTATGCCTTTTGACTCGTGTAACTATGAAGGCTCGCTTACAAATACAAATTTTCAGATGCTGCATATTAAAAAAAACAGATCACCGACATCTGGAAGTAATCAGAGGACACATTTCGTCTCCAGTAATCATTCAAATTTTCTCCTTGAATGCACTATCGAAACGTGTAAGTGATCGAATATTATTTTATTCTGTAACGTAAACCATCGTACAACATATGAATCTCAACATTGTATTATTAAAGCATGTTAACTTCGTAAAAACAGATTGAACAGTCCCTAGGAAGTATCGTTGCAGCATATTGAATAATAATTATTTTTACCAGCCTATAGCAATAATAAATTCTTCTGTATAATTTTTATTCTATTTTCCCTCACGTATTACCTTCTCTTGTGCTAAAGGGTTCTCCCATGAATGAATGAATGAATGAATGAAATGAAATGAATGAACGAAATTTTTTATCCGACCGAAACGGCCACACTGCAGCAACGGTTTTTATTGTTCGAGGTGCGAATCATTATACGTATCAATCGATTATTTTAACCGTCGTCACCCTCGGCGTTGCGGTTTCTTTTTAACGATGCCCCGATTCACTGCCCGGTCTCTCTCTCTCTCTCTCTCTCTCTCTCTCTCTCTCTCTCTCTCTCTCTTCGAAACGCGACCAGTCTCTCGCGCGCTTTGTCGGACACGCTCGAAGATGACGAACCTCGTTGTCGCAGATTAACGAGCGTCGTTGTCGCGATATGTAATTTACGGTCGTCTCGCGGGACGTGTTTTAATTAGATTGACGCGTCGCGCGGGTAATTTGTAGCGCGATACTGCCGGCGAGGTTGCGAGACGCTGCAAGATTTTCGGCGGGACGGTTTCGTTGCACGGTTAAGTGCGGCCGTTTTGAAGGCTGATTAGGTATTAATCTAATTTATTGCCTGCGAATACCAATTAAAACGGCCGGCCGCGGCGTGTTTACGTGGAATGATATATTCCCGTTAATTGGGAATTCTGATTGAAGAGAACACGCCAGAGACTTACACCACCACCACCACCACCGCCACGTAAACCACCGAGTGTCGGACAGTGGCCGAACTCCCTAATTACTTCGAGCCGAGTGTCTAATTCTGATGGCTCGCGATCCGTCTCGTTCTCTTTAATTCGTACAAATTACTTGGCATCGAATAAGCACGCTGCCCGCCAGATGCTTTTTCGAGCGGTCACGTCCAAGACTAAAAACGATGCATTCTCCTTCTTCGCACAAACTTTCCCCAATAGTACCAAACGATCTTCAACTGTTTCCTGACAAACCGCTCGACTCGACTTTACATGCTTTTTCACATGCGTCTGCGGTTCATCCCTTGTTCCCGCGGAACTGCGTCGATTATGTTGTACTTATTCGCCCTTAACCCTTTGCACTCGACTGGCAACTGTGCAGCGCCATTGGAAATAAGCTGCATCATGTTTCAAAAGAATTTTTATGCTATTAAATTCTGTTATATTTAAAACATCGTTAAAAATGCAAATGCTCTATAAACCAATGAGCTCAATAACATGCGTTTAACACGAAATAAATTAATCATGTTCATATTTAGCAGATCAGAAATCTGACTCGATGATACAGTGTAAAGAGTAAATATGTTTTCCAATATTTTTGTCCGTAATTGCGTGTCACACAAAATAAATTACAGTAAAATATAAAATGTATTATAAAAATTGGGATATTAAGTGTAGTTTGCCTATCAGCTGATCACCGAAATTATAAAAGAAGCTCACGAAGATTACCCTCCAAAAAATGAATAACATTCATATTTAGTAAATTATGTATCAAATAATCGTCGCGAGTCTGACTCGTTGCTATAATGCAAGCGGTTGAAGTATTTAACTATACCCGTAATGAATTCCATTCAACAAATCAATATATAAGATATTTGATTTGAATTTATTGTTAGCGGAGGATGCCTAAACTCATTTAATTGTATTACATATGTGAAATTCAAAGATGACCGAACGGTTCGTATCAGAAGCGAGATGCAGCATTATCAGGGCCCGGTTAGGAGCCACTAAAAATCGGTTGCCGAGCCGAATCGCGTGACGGTGCAGCAGTTCGCAGCGCCGGCTGCAACCTCTTCTGGTCCTCCGGGGTACGTGAGAGTGCACGAGCGGCGACTCTAATGAATGGTCGTTAATTGTATCAATTATTAACGAGGGACATCGCGCGGACGCCGCGACCACTCTTATCGATGTCCAGTGATTTACGAGCCAGAGAACCATCGCCTCTCTCTCTCTCTCTCTTTCTCTCCTCTGTCTCTCCTCCTCCTCTTCCTGTTGCTCCTTGGACGGCCTCCTTTCTCGTGCGAACGATTCCCGAGACTCCTCTCGCCGAATCGCGGCCGCTCGACGTCCGACCGCTTCATTATCGGCGTTGCCTCGTGTCGAAAATACCGCGCGACGCCTCGCCACCGGCGTCGTCCTCGCCTCCGCAGTAATTAATTTCCAACCACCGATCCCCCGAACCACTGTCACGATCGCGTGTGACTTATTCATTGGCCATTTGCTCCGATCCAACTCTCGCACGTCCAACACTGTCCAGGTTTCACAGAAACCTCCGATTTTCCACAAAATTCGGGACTCTTGGAAAGCCCTCGTGACTCTCGCGAGTCTATTCTCGGATTATGACGTTGTGGTTTTTGAATGAGATTCGGAGATGATTTTTAGAGGAGAAAATGACGGATCGCGGACCATGGAGTCGATCCAATTTGCAAAACTAATGCTGCATAAACTCGAAACAATTGGTGTCACTCCGTAAGCTTATTTCGGGTCTGCTGATTTTTTGATTGCTTCGTATCGCTCGGATGAAATCTGAGTGGTTCGAAAGGTTATTCATGACGTCAGAATTGCGCATCTTATTGTAGAGCTTGCATTCGTGTAAACAAACGATTCAGATATATTGTTCATTTCTGTCATTATTTAAATCTTTGGTAGATAACCTAGCTGTTTCAGGAAAATATTTTTAGTACCAGATTGGTGCATATGAAATATCGGATTTTTAAATGAGAAGTAAAAACGTCGTGTCTTTTTTCGAAGAATGTTTATTTAATCGAAATATAATCGATTTGCTTCGATACACTTTTTAATGTATAAATGCCATTTTTAAAGGAATACCGGTCTTTTTGATTCAATAAACTCGCGGTTTATAAAGAAAGTAAACGAATGCCCGCAGAATTCATACGCATATAAAACTTAGAATAAATAAAAGAATTCTTTTTGACAAAATACGACGCCGGCAATACACACTGTAAAAAAAACACTGTAAAAGATATTATGACGTAACGTAAGCAGAGACATTTACAAGCGTTAAAAACCGACATTTCGTGTGCACGAACCTAATATTTTAAAAATCTTCGTCCGCAACGGGTTAACAACAGTTCCCAGAACGTTGGACAATGAGTTCGTTACAGTTGCCTATTGATAATTCAATATTAACATGATAACCGACCCGTGCGCGCAAGCAAATCGAAGCATGTATGCAAATGATTTCAGATTCGACGTCGGGACTGGAGCATCGTCGACGTTCGTAGGAATGTCACTTCTGCTGGTGACATTTAATAAACAATTAAGAACAGCCGGACAGAAAATCGTGTCTAGGTAGTCGGCGGAATAGGTGGAGCCGCGGCCGGGACAAATGGCCGTTTCGAGTGCGGAGCCACGATGGCAGTTTCCCGTTGGAACGAAGGGACGTCGCTTTCCTCTGTGTATACAGAAGAAAAAGGTTGAAGAACCTGCGGCACACGGTAGCTGAGAGCGTTGTGCAAGCAAGGGACGGTTTATCTACGACCCTCTGGCACGTTCGCCGCGGCGAGACACTCGAGGCGACAATATTTAAATATTGTTAAGCCGCGCGATACTCTCGCGTCGACAAACACGACAAGCTCTCCGCTCTCGCCGATTTCGCGGCCCGGTGTCGAATATCGATGCCACGAAACGCGTTTTCGTTTGACCGAGGACGTGTTCCGCGCTCGAGCACCCGCTTCCGAATGGGAAACAACGACTCGACGTGTACGAAAACAAACTGAGCAAACTTTGCTAAATAGAGGCGATCGAGTGGGGAGCCTCCAGACGGGCATTGTCATTTTTATTCTTACAGATGGAGTGCCGGACAAGAATATGAGACAGTTTTCAAAACAAACCCCAATTAAATGTAATCGAGAACGTTTGGAATGATTTAGAGGTATTTTAAAAGATACATAAACTAAGGAAAATGTATTGTTAGGTGACGCGAACTATGGCAGAAACGAATAAAAAAGTTATATAAAAATATTAATATATTAATACAACATCATTGCCTCATATTTTTATGCAACCAAAATCAATTTATTTTGACAGGGTTAGTATAGAAATATGCGAAGCGTCTTATATTTTTGTCCGACACTGTACGTTGGACTAGAGGAAAGGGTGCTAAACGACGCAGGGAGGCCTCGACAATGAAATGCGCGAAATTACATCCGTATCTTGCATTGCCTACTTTCGTTACAGTATAATTATGTTATCGAAGTCATTAGCCGCGATACGGAGGTATTAAAAGTTAATGGATGTATTAAGTGGCAAACTGATGTATAAAAATTTCATCAGCTCTTGTCTAAACTTTCGTTCCGTAACGCATTTCCATTCCCCATGCATACATGCATTTCGCAGTCTGTTAACAGACTGCGGGTAACTATGCATTTATAGCCCATGAAAGTTTTCAGAGAACTGTAAGCCACTAGGCGGAATGAAATTTAACAGTGGTTTAAACTAGCGGTGATTTACGGTGCTATTACCAGCCATACGAAATAAAAACATCGTGCCAATCTTTGGAAATTGAACGAGTAGAAACGGTAATGCGTAGAAATCCGCGCATCCATAGAATTAGAAACGGCGTTTAAAAATTGAGAAATTTTTTAATTTACCGGCCACCTATTCTAACCTGCGGTTTACGGTTTAGAAAGAAACTTCAAAGGGTTTAATGAAACGACGTCGATGTCTCGTTAAATTTATGCCAAGAACGTGAAACGCTTCAATCGAAAGTTACAAACGTCCCGCCAAAATTTTTAATTTCTTGGCCGGTTCAAATGATTAGCTCCAACAAGATCAACGTTGACCCAAGTCGGTTAAAAAGCATGAAAGAATTTCAACCAACCACGGCGGCTATGAAGTCGTCGGAAGCATCCGTGTGCATCGAGGGTTAATAGTTCAATAAACTATCCTTGGGTGGTGGAAACGGAGGAGAATCAACGTTCAACGGAGGAGGACAACGTCCGCGAGCCATAAGATCTCCAGGAGGGTTCGCTGCCGCATTCGCGCGCGTAACGAAGTATTAAGATGATAGTGCGGTCTGGCACGGGCCATCGAAACGGCGGACCGCCGTCTTAATAGCCGGAGATTTATAGTCCCGACGAGTCGACGCAACGTCACCGGCCGGAGAGAACCGAGAGAGAGACAGAGAGACAGAGAGAGAGAGAGAGAGAGAGAGAGAGAGAGAGAGAGAGAAAGAGAAAGATAGCCCTAGTCCGCCGTAACCTAACCCAACTGAGAGTAGAAAGAACGGCTGCGAGGTGTATACATATGCGTGTATGCGTTGTGCCACGTATGTGTGTGTGTAGAGGGACGAGAAACGCGGGGCAGAAACACGAGGAGGTCGACGGGGACGGGGAAAGGTCTTGCGCCACCGCAACGGTCCCAAACAGAAACGGACAGAAGAAAGCGGAGACGAGGAAAAAGGAGAAAATCGAGGAAAGGGAGGAAAGAAGTTATCGCGCCTACCCTGGGTGGTCCCGACGAGGGAGAACGAGAACCTGGCCGGGAAAGAATTTTAATTTGGCGTACTTGAAGATCGGGGATGCTGGCTGCCCGATCCCGGTGTTTGCTTTAATCATTTTTCCTGTTAACGTAAATATTGGCTCGACACAGATTTCCTCGCATTTCCAACCTCCTCCTCGCGTTCCCCACAGGAGTCTGGAAATAATTATCCAGCAACTCCCGCAGCATAATGTCAATCCAACCCTTGAACCCCTCATTTATTTCAGGAGCTCGTAATTCGATCGCAATTGCGCATGCAGTTGCTTGGAAAACTGTTAGTTTTTACTTTGCACTTTTCTGGTCTAAAAGAACAATTATAAATATACTGGACAGCAGAAAATTTCTAATTTTTGGAAAATTAAAATGTACAAAGTACCTTCAAATCATGCTGAACTTGTCGAAAGACTGCTCCTTCCTCGCGGATTTAAACGAGATTGAAATATCTATTAAGAAATAAATATTGCTTCAGAATTTTGGCGAGTTAAATAGAAAATAACTTCAAGCCTAACTTTTATAACAGAGTTAAAGCGTTAATGTAAAAGTTAACTTAAAATAGAAAACGAAACAATTCCGAAGTTAAAAATTTACTAAGTAATTTATATTTATAAAAGTTTACATTTATACTACAGTTAAATTACTGATAAATGCAAGCGCAGTCAGAAAACGCAGAAATTCGTCATGCATTCGCGGTATTAGTAGAAAATTACTAACTGCGAATAGAATCAGTGAGTAGTTGGTAAACAGTAAAAATTGAGCTAACACGTGCGATAATTGAATAGAAAGTCCAGAGATAATTTGAAGGTGTAATTGCGTATAAACGACTGGTTAACGCTTGTTCCGGGCGCGTAGCAGGGTCGAAACAAAATTGAAAAATCACAGCGAAAGGCGGGCAGTCATCTGTACAGGTAGAAATAATCGTCTGGCTACCGTTTTTTCGTCGATTTCGCAAATTTTCAATTTCCCATTCGTACAGATTAGAGCGACGAGATACGCGGCGCGCGGCTGCCGGCGCGGCGTTTGTTCGTCCAGCCAGGCAATTACGTTAATCGGCGCTTGATTTACGATAACCGTGCCGGAATATGTGTAACGAGCCACGCGCGGTCGCTTGCTTGGTCTCGGGGAGCACCTGCGTTTTTCGAAATATTTTTGGCCGCATTAACGGGCTTAACGAGGGCCGGCGACAACCCCAAAAAGAAGAACCACGACCGACGAAACCACGGGCCAACCTATCCTCTTTGTTTTTCGTTGCGCTTTTTAGGAATGCAAGCGTGAATGCAGCACGACGACGTTGACGACCTCCCGGCATTCGATGGGTCGCTTGCGACCCCAAAAAGCAACTTTATCTTACACGTTTTCTCCTCTAATTTATTGTTCTACTATTTCGTCGTCGTAATTAGTAGTTTAATGTAGTTTCTTTTTTATTTTCGGTTCGCTGAAAACGTTTCGGGAATATTTCTTTTCAAACAGCAGTTGAACATTGTTCTTCTGATAAATGAGAGAACTGTTAGTTAAGGGTTAATTGCGAGACGAACGAAATAATCGTTAAATAATAAATCAATCTCGAGATGGTGAAACTTCGGTCGACTTTTACTCGGAACGACGAAAGTACTATCTAAATGTTATTTTTTATTAACCAGTTCAAATTATTAGAACTTTTGTCATAAATATTAGTTTCAGTGGTAGCTATTTATTCACTAAGAAGATAAACCTCCTACCGCGCGATATTCATCATGGTTACGACGATTTCTTCGTCTCCAGTAATTTCGTAGAAAAAAAAGAAAATTGTTATTTACCATATATTTAAATTAATTTAAATTTAAATGACAACCGAGCAGAATTTCTGAAAGGAAACGTGTAATATTTCCAGCCTGAAATCTTCATTACGCAGTTGATGGCGTTGTTCCCGAAATGCGTGCAGCAGCATGGAAAATGATCTGGCACCGCGATCTCAATCGAGTCGTGCAACGTCCAGCGTTTTTCTCACGTTTCTCTTTTTCCTCGTGCGATCGTGCCTGCGTTACGGAAAAACGGCGAAGCGAGCTCGCCAGGATTTGCATGTGTCTAAGGCCGAGGAGCGCATTTTTCACGGCGCGGAGCGGTGCGGCGCGCCGGCACACCGGGAATTCATTTTTCAACGTCACCGGGATGAAGGTAAACAACGCGCGGAAAAATATGTCGGCGAGCAAATCGGCCCCGTGATCGCTTATCTGCCGTTATCAAGCGGCTGCGCTCGTGCACGATCGACCGGAATTTAATCAACGCCGGCAGCCACGCTCGCGTCGAAATTAGACGGGTCTGGCTTGAAACGGCTGGAACAAGGGAAGTCTCGGCGCGATGGGATCGGCTACGAAAATACTTGGAATAATTAAACGACTCGGCGACGATGATTTTGTTATTAGGTTGACGCGCAAAGTGGCTTGTTTTCGTCGCGACGAAACTCTTGACGCGTTGCGTCTACCGCCAGGTGTTAATTAATCGACGGAGATTCAGTCTATCAGCCAGTTCCCGTATGATATTGTTTTTTCATCGGAAAATTAAGCATTTAAACGAGCTGATTATATCATCGTGACGTTTGCAAGAGACCTGCTCTGTAAGGAAAGAAGTCTGCACCTCGTGCTGATATTTATAAAGCGATGACTTGATTTTACGCACATTCTCATTCTTTCATAAGAATCTGGAGGAGGAAAAGATTTCTTGCAAATAGAAAATTTGGTGCGGTGAACATGGGATAATAATATAATCAATTTTTGTTAACCTTTTTCCTTAGAATTTCATTTAAAAGAAACGTACGTGTGCAGGCAATTTAATTTAGCGCAACTTTATGCCAATGTTACATGAAAATTGAAAAGTATTCATTTTAAGAAACAGCGACATTAAGAAACAAATTCGCGATATATTTGACATTACTGTGGACGGGTTTACAAAATATAACAAAATTCGTCGTCATTGTCAGTGCAATGAGATGACCAATAGAAAAAATGACGCGCCTAACGACCAGTTAGATGCGTCTTTAGAAAGTCGCTCAACGTGGAAGAAAAATTACGCTGGATATTCGGTCGGTTCCTGTAGAAGGTACGAGACACGTCGCGCTAACATTAGCCAGGCAGATTCCCGAAGGAGGAGGAAAACAAAGATCCACGAATCCCGGTCCAAGTGTCTTGGCAAGATGGACGGAGGCATCTTGCGTCACAAAGTTGCGAGAAGCCCCGTTCCTCGTCGCCAAGAAGACCGGTATAATGGACCACCAGCGTGGAAACGTTCGCCAGGCCCTCGGTTACGTTATACTTTACACATGCTTCTCCCACCTCGTCCACGGAACGCTTCTTTTTCTTCCGACTATGTCGAAGAGTCCCCAGGACGAGCGCCTCCTACGATCCCGCGGACAGCTTTTTATTTCTAATTCGCGGGGACCGGGGCCTGAGCGAACATGGACGGCTGGCGTTCGCGTGGGCGTCGAGATTTTTGGCGAAGGTGGCGGAGCAGTGTCGAAAGTCAAATATCCGACGGTCTCGAGTAATTAGCTGGAAACTGGTAAGCATTTAGATCGCATTAGACGGAGCGCCGTTTCCAGAAAATCGGACGGACGTCTTGTATTACCTTGAGAGATCGTTATCTCTGGTAGCAGCGCGTTCGATGGCGCCTAATTTACTGGAGTCGTAACTAGACTGTAGACGACTTTGTAAATTTACGGTCGCGGATGCTAATTCATAAAAAATAAGGCTAGACAGAATTTTAGTGGCTATACCGCGGCTTTTATCGCGCTCGTTCGTACATAAAACGGTAAACTACATAAAAATCTTTGTTTTACTGCATTTTGCCAGATAGGAGACGTAAGTCCGTAAACTTTCACTGAATACGAACCGACCGAGACGCAATTCCAGCACCGAACGGAATCGTAAAGAACGAGGCACAAAAGTAATTGTCGATTGCGAGCGATAATCGAGAAT
Organism: Augochlorella aurata; assembly: GCA_028455555.1. Lineage (NCBI taxonomy): Eukaryota > Metazoa > Arthropoda > Insecta > Hymenoptera > Halictidae > Augochlorella > Augochlorella aurata. The sequence continues at coordinate 7,475,197 of CM052162.1, forward strand.
ATGCAATTAATCGGGCGGCGGGTCGATGCGCGAAGAAAGGCCCCAGGAATGTATTAAACATTCCTCGAATTATACTTCGAACCGATGATGGCTTCCGGCCAGGATCTTTTATGCATACGCCCGTTACCGTCGGATCTATCAATTAGTCACAGTTTCTATCGATTTCATACTTATTAATCGAGACCTCGTTCGCGGCGTAGATCAAAGTTGCATGCGGAATTTCCGGATTTTCCGGAAAGCCGGTAGAATATTCATGCGATCTGCGTGTAAACTGATATTGTATTCCCGTAGAAGTTATTTTACCATGTGGACCGCCGTGCCGGCCATCATAAAAATATCATAAAATCGAAATACATAGTTCGTTCAATGGAACAAGAACTGACACGTCAAGCTTTATCTTGGTCATTATTATTTTACGTTCTTGTAGTTCCTGACCAAATTTGACGAGTGCTATGAGTGACACAGTAAATGACGCGTTAAATCGAAGCTAACAGATCTTATCAAATTTTAAGTGCTACCAAATCCAGCGAATTTCATCTTCAGGTTGCAATAAAACGCAAGTTACTCGACATTTGTTTGCTTCTTTCACTTTGCCGTTCAGTCCACTTCGTGACATCCATTATCGTATAAACGTCCAAGGAAAAATCTTGTCTCTGCCAGAGGAAATTTACAGGAATTTTTAGAAAGTGGAATTTGCACCAATAATTAATTCGGCGATTGCCAAGAAGAAAAGAATCAGCACCATTAATGAAACAAGGACCTAAGTAAATGGATATCGAACGATTAGAACGCTATAATTAACCCTTACAGCACCGAAAAATGATACATCATTGTTCGCTACACTTGACAAAATGTTGTTTTCTTAACATTCAATAAACTTTACCAAACTACGTTATCCAGGTTTGGTATTTTTTCCTCAGGTGCAAAACCTTTTGGTCGGCACTAAAAGGGTTAAACTGTACAATCAATATCACAGATCTTATCAGGCAATCTCAATTTGTGTCGTATTTGATTCCGACGTCGCATAATCGGTTGGGTAAGTCTTGGATAGAGCGCAACAATATCTCGAGGTCCGTGGCGACGAATTAACGGATGTTTAGAAACAAAGAGTCCCGGAAACTTGGTTGACGACCTAATAATCGGCGCGCGGTCGTGGCGGGCCGGGTAGCGGCAAGAAAGAGAGAAAGGTTTCGGGCGGGAGGGCAGGAAACACTAGAAGCCTCTTTTTCACCGGCGAGTAAAGCTATACCCTCTCGTTTTGTTTCGTATCTGCTCCATTTCCATGAATAAACTCCGTGTCCCGGCGAGCGACGGCCGGTGGAGTGCTCGTTGCAACCTTGCGTCGAACAGCGAGGGTCCAATAAAACCCACAAAACGCATCCTGCTCTCGGAGCCGGTACCCGGAGAGGAGCCCCGGTAGTAACGGTACCCTGGAAGCCAAGGATACCCGAAGAGAGCCGCGCGCGAGCAGGATATCTCTGCGAACGAAACCTTTTCTCTCCGGCTGTCCTCCTCTCCCGGCCCCCCGCTCCGTACCCCTTCGACCCCTGCCAACCCCCTTTTTGCATCGCGTGTTCTACTCGTTGCACGCGTGTCGCCTCTCGTACACGTTCGGCGCACGATTAGCGCGACCGTGTTCGCGCGCGGTTCCCAGGGCCCGGACTCCTTCACGGCGAATTATCCGGCCGATTATTGCAATTTTGTTGCAAACCCTCGGACTCCATTCCTCGAAACCCGGCTTGGGATTATTATACACTCGGCAATACTTGTTCGCGGCGATTTCCGTGACGGCTCTGCTCGCTTGCCCTCCTCGGCCTGCGCGCAGGACCGAGCCGATCGCTCGGCAATCGAGATGCCTCGCCGGGCTACCGTGATCCACGTGATTGCGCGTTCTAACGAGGGCGTAAAACCCTGTAACGAGCTTCGTGACAGAGCGGCGACGGTTGCGAGCAGCTTGCGCGAATTCTAGGTAAACTCTGCCCCGGGTTCACGTGCGGAAAATTGAACGCGGCGAGAGTGAATCGGAACGAATACCGTGGAACCATTTGACGGAGGACGCACCTGTGTGTTCGTACGTCGACGGATGTTGGGTTTTACGGTTCGGGGAAAGTCTTGATCGCGGATCGCTGCTTCGATTTGTGTGGGGTGATGGCAAATAGTTTCATAGAGAAGCTGCAGAAGAATTAGCCGAAGCGTTTGCAAAGCTCGATAGCAGGCTGACATCGTTCATCTGAGTTATTATTTATAGCAGAGTGATATGATCGGTCGAGAGATGCAATCGATTCTCGCTTCTTGAAGAAATGAAGAGCGACTTTTTTACTGGACGTTGCCCACGAAACGAGGAAACCAAAGACGAAGTTTGTGCACGAGTATGTTCCTTAGTTTTTGTTGTTAAATAAATATATATCGTTGTTATTCGTTATACGATTTCCTTTAGTTTATTCTAATATTAACCTACAACCCTAACCTCACTTTATTCTTTGCAACTAGACTTATAGCGGATTTTATACATTTATGACAAAACTGGATGATTGTAATTTAAAATGGAACAAAGATAGAAGAAATTTAAAATGCGAATATCTCGCTTTTAATCTATTAAAGTCGTCAAAGTAAAATCGAACTTGATATTTAGTTCCTACTTCCTACAATTAATTTTCTAAAAATTCTCACTTTATTCCTTCTAACTAGAATGTAGCGACCGCTACCTCCATTCCCTGCCGGTAGATGGATACCTTTCTCGCAAGTCCTCTGAGCGTTCCCAATTAGTATATATACAGCATAATTAGGATTCCATTACATCCCCGCGTCTGAGGCAGGGTCCGCTAGCATAGCCTTACTGATGAGTCCTCTAGCGGACCCGGGACGAAACGCTCCCCCACTACATCTCTCGCTTCTTCTAAATTCTTTAGCGCTGTTTACCTTACGCCAATATCTAGACTCTGCTTACGTATACCGATACCTTTACGCACATATTCGCAATACATTGACGGTGTCGCTAAATAGACTAATAGCAGATTTTATACATTTATTACAAAATTGGATATTTGCAATTTAAAATGGAAATTTAATCTATTAAAGTTATTAAAGTAAAATTTAACTTACCAGTTAGTTTCTATTTCTTGCACTTAATGCAGACAATTTTTATTTTGCACAAAAACCAGCAGTCTATTTATAAGTGGCCTAGCAGCTTATAAACGAATGATTCTAAGCAGATAGCTAAATAAAATGGTAAGATGGTGGAACGGAGTTCGGTTGGTCGAACAATGACTCCTCTTTCCGTATAATTCAATATTATATTATTTCGGGGATGCTCGTGTCAGTGCCGAGACGAATCACGCCGGAAGAGGTTTCTTTTCGGTTTCGAGGGGATCCGCATGACACGAACGCCGGCAGCCGAGTGCGCCCTCCTGGTAATAATTATTCTCGAAACGCAAGAGCGGCAATTAGCATCTCATTGGTTCATTTCTCGCTTATGCTAATGCGAATATTATGAAAGCGTGTGTTATAATCCCCGCGTGTGCTGGGGAGGCCCTTGAACGGGCCCCGGTAGGCTCTCGCGTGGTTCTCTCGACATAGTCCAGCGGTAAAAATCGACCGTTTGACCATCTTTCCTTCCCTCGTTTCGTTTACGACGTCTCCGAAAAAACCGGAGAGACGTCGTTTCGTCCGCCTACGACGCGCTCAACTCGGCAAAATGTTACGAAAAAATTCAGATCGAAACACTCTGTAACCAATTTATTTGGATTCTGCCATCTTCGAGGATCAATCAATCAGCAATTATTCGCATTCGTCTTTGTAAGTGGGAACGCCGTGCGAAATAGGCTTAAGCAGGTGTGAATGAGGCTTGAGTGCAACGAGTGACTGTGACGAATGAGCGATTGGTAGTATGGATTCGACTGTTGTTAGAGAGATACACCGACAATGAAATAGATCATAGAAATGTTAGTAAATTAGGTACAATTAAATTATGTGCCAGATAGTCATAATAAAATAGTAATAAGTAACGTGTAAGGTTTGTTTATTGCACTTCTATAACAGTCTTAACCCGCTAAGCGATCTGCGATATTAAAGCATCCGTGCCAAATTATCTATTATTTCTTTCTGTTATAAAATGATTTTCTAAATAACGTAGTCTTTTTATTTAATGAAAAGTGAAGAAATAGGGAAAGTAACATGCCGTACAAAATATTCAATTTGGACACGTTCAAATTTTAAATAAATGTTATTGAGCACAATACTTGCGTTATGCTAGCTCGCGATTGTGACAAGTTGGTCACTTAAAGCATCAAGTTTGAATGATCGCTATAATGTAATTTTGTTTACTGAATATCGAACGTTGAAGACAGTTGAAAATGAACTATTCAATATTTGCGGGCTTTTCTGTAGCTGTTGATAAGGACGCCGCATTGAATAAAAATCGAGTTGGCCACAGTATGTCAGATCCTTGTCTGAAACTCTTGAACTCCGAGCAAGAAAGAGAGAGACAGAGAGAGAGAGAGAGAGAGAGAGAGAGAGAGAGAGAGAGGTTGAAGTTCAGAAACCAATCGGATCCAACCACTGGTGAAATTTGAGGACCGACAGAAAATTTGCTCGGAACGCATCCGAGATCGCGGACAAAATGGCGTGCATCCGTTCGAAATGGGAGTTCGAGAAGCACCGATGAAGTCCGCCGCGGAAAGAAAGGGCCGAAAAAAGGTCCCCTAGAAAACAGGACATTATCGTTCCATCGGAGCATCCCAGATAAGATCCGCGCGCCAACGGAAAACACGGATTCCACCGAAGAATGGAGCGCTTTCTCCACGCTGAAAAGACTTCGCCCTCGGCGGACGAGGATTCTTCTCGCTTTTAACCCCGGGAAAACCCTTGACCTTCGATGGATCGGGAGAAGGAGCTGCTTGCTACACGATTTCACCTCATCCGCCATTGTACGCGCCGCTTTCGGCCTGGAACAACGCCGACCCCGTTCTGCTTGTTCTTGCCGAAGGTTAAAGGCACTGGTAGAACGCTGTTCATGGTGGCTACTCACAGGATGAAACCATTACTTCCCAAAGAATTCTACTTCACGTCTTAATCGAAGAACGAGACGCGAATGCTTAATGAAAGCGAGCGCCATGGAAGACAATCGGGATACTGCGAGCCTTGCATTCCGACATGCCTAAAACTTAAGTGATCTGCGGTTTTTGCGCAACTCGTTTCTTCCATGTTTAATATCCAGAGGATACAGACAGTGGCAGCTGTTTATGGAGAAAATAGTATTGCAAACTAGTATTGTAAACCTTTGGCTACGGCAGATGTTGATACATACCGTACACGTAGCATGTAATAGTTCCACCGCAACGTATACTGTTAACGAGGTGCGTGTATTTTTCGAATTCGCATCGACATGAAGGAAACATTGAATCGTACTGCATATGTCCGCTAATAATAATAATAATAATAATAATAATAATAATAATAATAATAATAATAACAACTTCTGATAAAGTGTGCTGTCAAAAATTGGTTTAATCCTCAGGCATGACTGCAAATATTTGTGCAGGATTTATATTTAGAGATAATTGTTTTAGGGAAAATAAAATAGTGATATATATTCGAACACAATAAAATATAATGTAATATTTATTATATACCCGATCATGTATCTTATTTATTTTATCGAATGAATAGAAATATTACGTGTGGGGTAGAAATCGCTTCGTAATTTCTTTAGTATATCCCAGGAAACTGAATGATCGGCGTTCGAAGGGAATAATGGATAATTTATTGACGGAGCCAGCGACCACAATGAATAGCAGAGTGGCAGAAAATTCGTGCGGAATAACGAAGCCAATCGATTCGACGACCGATTAAGCCAGAAATCACACGATTCTCACCGACAATGAGAGTCGCGTTTAGCGCGCAACAGTTTCCATTCGAAGGAGCCCCCTTTTTCGCAAAATTTCACCGTCCCCTTGGTCCCCGCAAACGCAGCTGCTCCGAATTCCACGGCAGCTCTCGCCGTTTCACTCGCTGGACCGTGACATCCTCTAGCCCATAGAAACCCTCCACCTATGCAATATCCTCGAACCTTAGGGCCCCGTCATATCCTCCGAAGACTTCCGGAACGCCTGGCAATCTCGGCTTTCCCATTCCGCGAAATTATCGACAAAAAAGCTCGGTTCGATCGACGGCCGTTCGAGATAGGAACTGCGGGCCGCCGCGCCGGGAGAAGAAACGCCGAGAACGGAGAGTGAAAGAGCTGTTCGGTAAAGGGTGAGGGGGGCAGGGACGGGGACGAACGGGCGAAGGGAGAAAGAATCGAGGGAGAAGGGCGGGCCGAGCAAAAACCGCGAGCGTTACGTGCCTGTTCTTTACGATAGAAGCTCATTGCTCGTAGATTGCGATTTGCCACGGACGTAATGAAGCCACGCCAGCTTCTGGCGGCGCGGCTCGGCTCGGCTCGCCGCGGTGAACCCGGCTCCTGCGGTCCCGTGATTGCGATTTTTGATTCGAGAAACCTCCCCACCGAGCCGGCATACCAACCTCGGATGTCCGTAAATTTTCCGGCTTAGGATTAGATTCCGCGCCGTTGCTTTTTCTCAACCGATCCTCGCCGACGGAGGTCTCGCGCCTCGACCGAGAGTCCAACGACGCAGGGAGCTTGCAACGCGAAAGTCCCTAGGGGAACCTGGCTCGTTGCTCGGTAATTGCTCGGCCATTGTCGGAGGCGCGTATTTATGCAGGCGCAATTGGAATCGCGAGGAAACGTTTATTAAAAATAGCCGCGCCGCGCCTCGCCGGCACGAAATGCTTTGAAATACCGTGCCTCTTAGCAACAGGTGCAATTATAGTCGCCGTAAATGGGATCAATGATGGCCGACGATCATAACTCATTCACCGACTGGTCGTTTTGTTTCGATAGCCGGCTGGCAAGATTCGGTAAGGAGACAAACTTGGCCTTACTCACGGTGAAAGACATTCCCGGGCGACTCGAAATAAGAATTAAGAGTGTTAACACATTCCAGACGGCTTCCTCAAAGTATGCCTGACGCCTATGCATGAAGCTGATGCCGATCTTAAGGCGTAACCGTTAAACATAATAAACTGGAACTATGAAATAATAAAACACCAATTAGCGGATAATTTGGGCGCTGAAAATCGTGCTCATCCTTTCGTGAAACTCTCAGCAGACTTTCTTAACGAGCTTCGATGCGATACTTTCCCATTTTGACTTTCAATTTAATCGTCTCCGCCGTAACTGAAAGGCTGCTAGACGTTCCAGAAAACATTCTCGTTTCGGTCTTCGCGCGAAGTTTCTCGAAACACGCGACGCCGCGGAATCAGCCGCGTTTCTCTTTCGAATTCTCTTTCGAATTCAGATGGCGGATCGCGTGCGTCGTGGGCGTCGGACATCAATATTGTATTTAATGTTGCGAATGCATAATAGTCTGCGCAACCTGCCGCATAGCAACCGCGCACAATGCTCCTCCTGCATCCCTGACGCGGCGTTCTCGTGTTTTCCGGTTTTTCGTTTCCCGGTATTTTCGTTCGTTTTTTTTTTATTTCGACGGATCCCTTTTTTCATTCGTTGTTTCAACAGATCGAGACCGACCGACAGTTGTGACAAGAGAGAAAGAGAGAGTGGGAGAGAATGCACGGTAGATGCGAGTCTGGGTACACCTTTCCGTGGATGTTTGCGCGCGGACCGATGCCGTCATGACAGCTCAGATAACGGGCGTGACATTTTGAAAAATTGAGGGCAACGATGCGAACAACGTCAACGAAATGCATCCCCGTGGTTCGTTTTCCTTCTCCCTTTGCGCTACCGTTCCCGCCCGACCCGCCGACCGACGAAAAACGAAACGCTCGTACACCGGTTCACCATTAACACACCCGGATACATCCAATTTTGAATTATAGTCGACGCCGAAAATTCTCCTCGATCCTCCTCGTCCGGCAAAATAAGATCGTCTGCCCTCGGACCGGCTATGCACCAGAGATCACAATTTCGAACGTGAATTTGTGTAATTAATATGTCTCGGTAACTTAAATTAACTAAACAAAATAAACCAGATGAACATATATGTACTACTGATGAGCGTGTTACTAAAAGTTTTATATCTAATTGATGTAAACGTAATGATATTATAATAAAATACTAACTAAATAAAAAATAAATGGAACTATATTTATTATTCTTAATATTCTATGTCTCCATTTTGAATAAAATAGAAGCAAAAATTATTGTATCAGAAACAGGGACCTCAACATGAGCTTTTCACGATCTATTATCTAATATACATATAAGAATCTTGACAAAAAAAGAATTTATTTAATTTTTAATTTTCTATTTCAAATATACGTGAAATTGATAAATATTTCTATATATTTCTATATTTTCTTCTAAATAATTGATAATATCATTTAATTTTTCAATGAACCTACGAATGAGTCCAGAATCAGGGACTCCAGAGAGTTCAAAAGTAATTCGCCGATAAAGTTTCGTTGCCGAACGTTTCCACATTGTGCAGCAGTCGGTGCAAGCCCGACAATTATTTCGACTAGATAAGGAACGGTAATGGAGCAAAGGTCCGTTCCCGACAAGAACAAAAGCTTCTCGGAGAAGAGTAGCTAATGGTGGATCTACATTGAGCGCAGTATCGATGGGCTTTCGTCCTTGTCCGACAGGGAATACACCCGAGTTATTTAAAAAGGCCCACTATCCGTTATCTCGATCGGAGACCGCGGAGAGTAGCTTGAAGTATTTCTTCCTCCGGCGTCTCGAAGGCCTGCCATTCGAATGGCCGCCTGGAGGAAACAAAGCTGCGTTACCAGCGTTTCTTTCGTCTAATTACCGGGATGTCGTTTTGCATGGCTCTCTGGCGTTGAAATCGCCGGGTCACTCACAAAGACTGAGCTCGCGATGAGAATCATTAGCCGGGATCGATACGCAACAACTTCCACCTCGTTGGTTCGCGTCGAAAAGATAGCGCCGCAGATACCGGCGCTAATGACAGCCACGTCGAAACAACAGGATAGCGTACAGATGAACGCCGCTTAAACAATTTCACGATCGCGACTCTTTACAATTCAAAACGATCGCAACCCCTTTGCCAATCCCTAAACGAGCCACCGAATGGGAACCACGCGAGACCGGGATATTATACAAACGAATCTAAATTACAAAAAGATTTGTTCTGCGTCTGTGTATCGTTCCGTTCATCTAAATCCCGGAGCGCAACCGCGGAAACAATATTTCGCGTCCATGGAAGCCGGCCGGTCTGATTTTCCGGCGCGTATTCCCGCAATTTCCGCTGACAATTAAACGCTTCCCGTCTCGGGGCGGCGATCCGAGACAGCTTTTCTATCGTCATTCTTGAAAACGAACGCGCGCCTCGAGCTGCCGCGCAAAAGCACGCCGGGTGGCCGAACGTATCCTGGCGCGCGCGATCCTCAGATAAAATTGAATGATTAGGCGCAAACGAGGCGAGCGCGCGTTTCGCGGCCGAGCGAATAGGAAGAGGAGGGGCCCGGCGAAGGAAGAAAGGGACAAATAAAAAATGATCGCCGGTAGGTAAACCGGAGGAAGAACGATGGAGGGGCAGAGTCAATGGGGTTCGCGACAGTAGGGGCAAATAAGGAAATACTCACCAGCGAGTCCACCTCCGGATCCGCGATGTAGTATGGTTTCTCTTGTCTTATCTGTAACAGACGAGCACACGGTTAAAAGCTTTGATAATTAGACTCGGTAATTGCGGTATTAAAACTATAGAAACGATCGTATCTCGGATGCCTGCGTACACGCGCGCACACCGACATGAGTACGCGTGCACAGGCTCGACCGCCTGCACTCTATATATTCCTCGATCTCTGTTCCACCGCTCGAAATCCTCTCCTCGTTTCCGTTGTTTCATTTCTACCCCGCAGTCGAGGGCCGCCTGTGCTCACGGTTCGCCGTTCCAGCCAGTCTTTCTCTAAGCGATTTCCTTCGCGTGCTTCCTCTTAATTGGACCCCCACTGTTCAATTCGTCGGTATAGAAACGGAAACGCGTCGGCGAACGCGATGGAATTCTCTCCCTCTTTGTCTCCTTCTTCTCTCAACCCCCCCACCTCTCTCTCTCTCTCTCTCTCCTTCTGTTTCTCTCGTTTTCTTTCTCTTAACCGCGAGCAGACGATGAACAGCAACGAAAGCGCAACGGAGAGAAAAATAGAGGAAGAGAGAGATCGGAAAGAAACTAACCACGGGATTCTCAAGCATTTTCATGGCGCCGCATAGTGCTGATCAGAATGGAAACAAAAGGGAGACGGAGCATCCCCGCCCGACTGGTTGCCTTGCACTTAATTGGACCCGCGAGTTCTTACTGGAAACGCGAGCTACTCGCATCGACGCGCCAAGAGGGAGCCGGGCGAACGACAAACGTCGATGATGCTAACGGATACGGGAATGATCCCAAGTTAGAGATTTTCGAAGTCGTTGAAGCGTAGTTGATAATTCAGTCAAGATCGATTTGCACCGAATCAATCCGTCGCTCAGACATTGAATGAATCTGTGGAACTCGTCGCGGCGACCTAATGCGAAAATCACGTGAGATTCGACAGCTGAAAAGCGCGGCCTTGTGCGAACGGTAACGACAGTCCAAGGAATCGCTGCAGAGCTCTTTTTTCAGCGATCGTAAACGCGATTGTAATTTTTCCGGCGCAGAATCACCAGCGCTCTATGGAGTTTGTCTTCAGACTGTTCTTGAACTTCGGGTGAATAAATTCATTATTCGTTGGGAAGTTTTTGTATCGATTCCGTAGATTATGCTTCTATGACGGGTCAATTTACATGAATTAGCATTAATCAAATCGCCGGTGCATTAAGAGTTAGACGGAGCGTGTGTTAGTGTCACTTAGTCCTTGTCTATCAAGCGCTGCCATCTAATTGAAGATTAATGCCGATACGAACAGCTTTATAAATACTGAATAATCCTGTTCCGCGAGAACCAGTTCTCCGAAAACAAATCGAAACGTTCGCTCGGTTATCTCGACTCACGGTGATTCCAAGTCTTGGAAACGTGGCTGGAACCCTTGCGAATGAATTTTCACGTACGTAGCTAGATTTTAGGATACTTTACCGATATCATCATGGTCAGGTATAGTACGCAGAGTAGGGCAAGAAATTAATCGGCGACTAACGATTGAATTACTACTGTTAATCGTTAATCGCAGTCAACGATTACGTTCCTTTCAATCATTAATCGCAATTGATGATTGAAATATTACTGTTAATAACGATTGACGATTAATTTCATCAATCGATCGATTCAATCGTCGATCTTCCGAAACATATAATATAAACAATATGTTAAAGTTATATTTCTGTTTAAATACAGTTATTTTTATATCCATTATTTTTATATCCATTATTCAAAATACAATACCTATCCATCATATCGTGCGTACTATTTTATTGTTTTAAATTATAATCTCAGATTCGTAATCATTTGTAATAAATTAACGAAAATGATTGATAACAATTATTTCCATCAGCAATTAGTTAAATTAAGAAAACGAATGCGCTGTAAAATTATAATTTTGAATTGGGTTTCTATAAAATCGTATAGCCGTGTTAACAATTATTCAAAATCAAAAATAATATACCACATTGTGTTACCTAAATGTTCAATTAACTATCTATGTAGTTTTCTTTATTTTTTTTCTGCCTCTTGTTTCATGGTGTGGCGAGAAAACTTATCCCTTGCACTCGATAGTATCATAATTCTATATCATTCGATTCGATTTATTGCACTTCATTCCTACGAAATTCAGCCTATCGGCTCGTACAAAACAAATATGACGACGTCAAAATGGTTTTGGAACGTGGTACAGAAATTTTCAGTGGCGCTTCAAAGTAGCCACTCCTGCCCAAAGAGTTAATAAACATCTGACCGTTTCCGGACGTTCAAAAAACAGATCTCGGTGCTTCGAAGTCCAACGTCGCCAATAACAGATAGAAGAACCGTTCTGGTCTCAATTCCTCCGGTGACGGCTAGAATATTCAAGGGAGCCGCGCCGGCAAAAAGCAATCCTACCCCAAAGAACGAGTCAAAAGCAAAAATCGAATTACGATCTTCGATGGTAAGGGGGCTGCGGCTGCTGCCTCTGCTGTTGGACCCCGAAGAGACTCGGCACGAAACAGAGCCGCGATTTCTGAGAACGGGACCCGGCGCGTATTCATGAGTCTGAATTCTGAATGGGAGTTCCTCTCGCTCGCATCGAGTGTATAGGTAATGAAGGCGTCTCTCGTACGCCGCACAAAAATACTGTCAACTCTTCGTAGGGGGGAACTAGTTCTTGCAGGGTCCTGTCACCGTGCTTTTTCGCCGATCCCTGAGCGTGCAGGTAGCCACGTCGATTACAAATTGTAAGCAGACCCGTCTTCGCGTTTTGCTCCCTCCCAGCCATCGTAGCATCGTTTCCATTTGCGTCAGAATCTTTGTGTCGCTCGCTGCGGTTCCGAGCTTACGTTATACCCTGCCAGAAAACATTAAAGAGCTGCAACAGTGTCGAAAATTCGAGAAGTTCCGTGCTCTGTGCTGAAAATCGTTAGACTGCGTGCGCAAAATAAAAATTGTCCACGTCGATGGGAATCGCGCCAGAAAGACACAGAGGGTGAAATAGCGGTGTAGCGGTGTAGCTTTCAAAGCGGTGTAACTTTCTTAAAACTGGACTAAATTACTTGAGTTTTTCGGAGATGTCAGAGGAACTAGTTTACTGTACAATGATTAAAATACCTTTTTTTTTTGGTTTTGCTACTACTTGGAAACTTTTTTATTTGTTGTTGAAAATAAAAAAAAATGCTTTCGTGGATCTCGGTGACTTGTATGCATTCTGAATTCGTCCTAAGCTCAGATAAAAAAGTTGAAAGAACGTAATTTCTTTTATTTCTTTTATTAGTCAAAGCAGTAACTAAATTTTAAAAAAGTATTTCGGAGATTCTACAGTAAACAACTGATTTTTACCTATTGTATCTCAATTTAGAATAATCTTAATAAGTCGATAATACTGCGACAGTATTTCGTTTTAGTATATCATGAGTTTCACCCATTGCAGCGCACTATCGCTTGTCCGACACAAACGCGAAAAAAGATACTACTTAATTCACCAAGGTAGTGTAGTCGCTAGTGTCCGTAATAAAATATGAATAAATTAGAAATTAGCTGCAACGGTAGAGTTTTTATGCACTTCATTTTATAAATTCTTCCACGGAATTTCATTCCAACCAGTCTCGCGATTCCCGTCTATATAGTAAACTTTCTTTGCGTCCCAAAGTTTTGATGATTCAGAATGCTGATTCAAAAGGTCAACTATTCCAGTAGAACTCGACAACCGTGCAAGGCAACCGAATTCTCTCGCGCCATTCATTCTGGACGTAATATCAAACAGTCGAACTGTCGGGTTAAAGTTCCTCAGCCGGTCGAACTACATATACTCATCCCGTTGCAGAGTAACCCAGGGACGCGATCTTGGTAAAAAATGAGTCCCTCTTTCGACACTCGGCCACTAATTTTTCCGGAAAGACGATTACAGGCACGTGAAAGTCCCGGAGCCCGATAGCGGCCCGAGCGCGGCGTATCGCGCCGATTAGATGTTGAACAGGCCAGGGGCGCCCCGAGTGACAGCTAATTGAGTCCATGCATATGTATAAAGCAATAGAAACGCCATTAACGCTACGATACTCCCGATTAAATATTCCAGATCGTCCATATTTATCGCGCAGCTCCGCGTGAATGGAGCGAAAATACATTTTCGTGTTCGAGTTTCTCGGCTCTTCCGGGCTGCCGGACGAATTCCGATCGCTCGCCGCGTAAAAATAAATCGGCCGCGAGAAAAAGAAGCGGAATTTTCGAAACGGAAGAAAAAACGGGAGACAGAGCAGCGCCGCGGGAAAACAAATAGCGACGGGAGGGATAGAGCTGGTCTCGGGTGGTGGGGGGTATACGTGTAACTTATCCGGCGGGGTAAAAATATTGTGCGATAATATTTAGAGAATGCTTTCGTTCCGGCACCCGCCTCGCGTCTGTTTAGGACGAGCCGTCTAATGCAGAGGAGATCGTGCCGCGCGACGATCCTGCCGAGAGATATACGAAGCAGCTGGCTTCCGCCGATGTTGCTTCAAGCCCTCTCCTTTCGGTTCGCTTCTCGATGCTCGCGGGAATTATATAATCCCTCGGAACACCAGCTCCGCCGAATCGGTATGAAACGATCCGGGAAGCCAAGGTGCAGAATCGTACAGTAGGACGACTGACTATTCTAGACGGAAAGAATTCATGTCAGGAAATACATATATCTTCCATACATTCTTTTTCTGGAATCTTTACTAAGATTAACGAGTAGACCGTGGATTTTATGCATTTATGCAAAATAACAAAAACATTTGGACGATTTGAAAATGTTATCGTGTCCTTACCAACTCGCTATATTTATTAAGAAAAGAAATACATGTCTATGCGGTTTCTGCATGTTATAATTAATCGGAACAATTTTTTATATATATTTATATACAACATTTACATAGTTTATGTCGTTCATCTATGTATAGTTATATCTATATAGCTTTAACGAGTAGTCGTATAGTCGTAAAACTATTAATTCAAGGTCTAAACTAATAATTTAATTTTCTAAGTAATAATTTATTTTTCTAAGGACGACACACTCCATGATTTTTGTGCACTTATTATAAAATGGCCATTCATCCCAAACAGTTTCCAAGAGTATTATCGAAGAGCATCTTCGAGACGCGCAGGATTTTGTCTCTTCGCAGTAAAACGAATTGCGTGGTGCGTAAACTTTACGGCACCCCCCAGCCAGAGGTGCCGCATCGCCCCGTGGAAATAGCGGCCGAATGGTACTTCCTTCCAGGCCGGGAAAGCACGCTATAAAACAATACAATAGCCTGTCGAACCGGTGGCCGCTTCGGTTGTTGCTCCGAGCTTGTTCCCGGAGGTTCGAACTCTGGAACGCTAGTTGACTTCCTCGAGGGAACTTTGACTTTTCCGATACCTGTGTCCTTGGTGACCCATACCGTCGACCGGTCGTAAAACAAGGTGGATAGGACGCGCGACCGATGACGATGTTGAGACGACGAAGTCGACAGAGTTGATCCGCCAAGCCGATGCCCGGTGTTGTAAAGGGAAATTTTTCGTTTATGACGGTGGAGGGTGGAGTAATTGGTGCCCGCGGGATTGCCCGTCGCAGATGGTATTCTACGGTTGAAGTGAAGTACACGGCGCATTCTTGCAACGAGCGAAGATTTTTATACACCGAATACGGGTTCGGCTGGATGGACAGCTGGGTCCATCCAATTCTGATGCTAATAACTCGGTGGAGGATATATTTCTTAATTGTTTGAGGCCTGATCGAATTGCAAGTGTAAGAAGTAATTTATTGCAACGAGACCCGCAGCCTGGGAATGGAATTGAAAGTGGCATTAATTCCTGGAGTCTTCGTGTTTTTTAGTATTCGCAATTTTAAAAAGTCATACATTTGTGATCTCTTGAAATTTATGAAATGCAACAAGCCAGGAATACTAAAAAAAATTAACTGCACCATGTATTTTATTTTGCTCCTGGTATTTTTCGATACTTCAACGCCTCCCGACCGTTCTTCTCACCAGTAATTACTCTCGTAGTTCCTTAACAAGTCGTATAATATTCTAATCGTCTCTTGGGCGCTTATGCAAATTCTCATTCTTAATATCAAGTACCTTTAGCTCCACATAAAATACAATTTTATTTGCTACCCTGATGGTTCCGAGTCGATAATTACTATATTAAGATGGATAAAATTTCAGTCGAATGACTATTCCGTTCTTCTCCGAGGATCTTTAGCAGCTATAAATGCATAACGATCGGCAGTGTAATTATGACACATCTTAAACCGCAAGCTAACGATGCAATAACATGATGCAATAACATGAACCGTTGGACAGTGAATGAAATGTTACGGGTAAATTAAAAAAAATAGAGTGACGAGTCCCGTTCGAAGGAGAAAATGAGCGGAGGGTAGATTACTTAGATCACTAAGCTGTTCTAGAATTTGAAAGTAAATAAATCGATTATGTACATAACAAAAGATCAAGATATACATACTATTTTCCCCATTAACTTTATTTTCGAACTTTTGCGTGCAACAGTAACAAACGAGTACAGAAAACGTTATCGTACATTCTAGAATTCATATTTACAACACACATATGGTCAACAATGATTGGCATTATTATTCTCATTATTCGCATTATTACAATCTCTATTCGAATAATTTATTCGAATAAAAAATGAATATATAGAATAATTCGTTACGAATAATGAACAATTGTTATCCGGATAGAAAAATTAACTAAAAAGAATTCAAATTAATAATTATTATAGATAACAATTTATTCCGAACAATTCGAATAATGTCATATTCTGGCTGGAATATGTCACGACATCTTGTCCTTGCATTAGATCGAAGAATAGTATCGTCCAGGTACATGTATGACCGACGTGGCCAGTCAGCGTTGAGACCGCGGATGGCGGCGAACAGGAGGTGATAACGATTGGAGGATCACGCGATTTCGGTGCATAGTTTCCGTGCGGGCAAGGCCAGGTGAGAGAAGAGGGAGAGACGATCGGCAGCAGCCGGACAGGTCAGCGGACAGACAATTCGTCGACGACAACGAGGAGCAACGCGACGAAGAAAACCGGTCCGCCGCCGTGGTGGTTCGCTTGCCGGTGGATAAGCTCGAGCGGAACGGGCTCACGGTAACTCCTCGGCGCGAGCTTCGCTTGGTTTCGTTTCGTTAATTAGCTTCGAATCGAGCAGAGAGCAGGGTTCGCGAGAGGCATCGATAGCCCGGTATCGGGTTCTGGATCGTTCAACCTGCCGCGGAATTCTCTGTAATCGCGTTTAATTGCATCGATTCGCGAGCGACCAATAAAGCGGCCAATAAACCGGTGGTCTATTAAATTTTTCCCGGCTACGCTCGAGATTCGTGAAACCGTCGATGCTCTCGACGGACAATCGAATCGAAACTTTCTCGTAGTGAAATCGGGTGGCGGTGAACCGGGATACATCGACTTCGCGATCACGCTTCTCGCTAAGCGTCGAAACGGTCGTCGGCGCGGCCGTCGTTATCGCGATTATGATAATCCGGCTGTTGCGCTTCTTTGCGCTCTACCTTTCGCGACTAGGGCTTGCTCTAAGTATTGCTCTCTTTTCGTTCCATTTTGCTCTAAATCGAGCGTTACTTAGCGGTAAGAAATATGGAAAATCTCAGCCTCTTACCTAACAGCTTCTCACCTGATAGTTTATATTGCAACCGCGCCGATCAAATATATCATTAATCATTTCCCCTGTTATTACTTTTTTAGTTGATTGTATTAATCTCAGCGAAACATCAGCTACAGTTGTTTTACTTCGCCTATTTCAACATACAAGCCATCACATAAAGCTAGCACTAGGTTAAATTCAGGGTGCGGAGCAACTCTGACCCTTCTTATAAAAACGCCCCTTCTCTTTCTACAAATGTTCACTGTCCGGATGTACATTTTGTCTTTCGAAGCCTTTATGTCTTTTTACATCTATTAGTATTGTTCGTATACGTTTCTATCTCCTTTCAGCTGAAAAATGGAAAACGATAAAGAACGAATTACAATTAGTGAATTGCACAAGGGAGGAACGAAGTTCGTCGACATTGTTATGACTCCCGGACACGGAAAAAAGAAGTTAGATAAGTGTGTAAAAAAAGAAGGATAAAAATGATTACTAAGGAAGATAGAAGATCTCCCATCAATCATTCGAATCGACGAATGAATTAAATATGGCTTTACAAAATGCGCGCAAAGAAATTACGACATGCCCAAAGCAAATGAAAATTAATAAACCCTTATATTATTCGAAGTAGTTCATCCTAGATCGCAGATTCCCGTGACAAATAAGAATCGTGTAAGAGCCATAAATCCAGGCGTTTTTCGAACCGGACAGACAACTCGCGCCTCCTCGCGCAGAAAAAGGCGAGCACATGGATTCATAGGCAACAGTGTCCACACCTTCGAGGTGGAAAAGCAGGTAGCGTGCGCGGAGGACACGGCTGTCTCTCGCGGTCCTATTAGTCAGGTTGTCAGTGTGGGGGCCAACGTTTTACAAGGGTTTAATGCCCCCGGAGGTGCATTCTAATTGCACCAATAAATCCCAACGGGTCCTTCGCCGCTCGTCTCCTTTCAAGCTCGCTCTCACCGGGCTGGACGCGCGGAATTCCGTCGAATGGGCTATACACACGCCTACGTTTTCCGCTTTCGAACCTCCATAACGGTTGACGTAATATTCTATTGGTCAGTGACGGCTCAAAGGCTAGAACGGAACAAATGGAGAAGAAAGTTGTACGATGCCCCATGGGGACATCGGGGAACCTGTAGCCCGAACGGATTTCTGGACCCCAATGTGCCAGACATCTCGGTAGGGAGGTCGCAATTTTTGGACGAACTTTAACCCCTTGCAGTACAACGAGCTGCACTCGTGACAAAGATATTGTTCTTCTAAATCGAAATAAAATTGCATTCTTCTGTTGTCAAAATCTAAGGATAAAAGTAAAAGAATATATAAGTTAGTGGAGCCGGTTAATGTGGAGTGACCAATTGCTGCGCCTTTGGTTTGCTTTCGGAAATAATTAGCTTTATATTTATCAGATAAGACTCGTGCAATTTCTCCTTAAAAAATACAAATATAGAAGAACCAAAAAGACACAGTAATTGGTTACAATAGTCGACTCCGCTACCCTTCAAGAGACAAAGCTTATCTTGTTCTATTAGAGAAATTCTAGTACAAAGGGTTGACTATATTATATTAATATTAAGGCAAATATCCAGAAATCTTTCTTCCGAGAGAGTACAGTCTGTTTTGGATCACTATGATTTCGCCTTGTGTCGTTCTCGACTTCCACGTTAACCGAGAAGGTGGAGTTCGGTACTCTAAGCATTGCACACCACTGGCCTTTGACCGCGTGTCGGTCCAGACAGCATGTGATTCCGTAGGGGATGAAAACCTACATGACAAACAAGGAATCCGTCATGCGAAGATACTACTTTTTCGTGATCCCGTGAACTTGTTCTCCGTCTCATTCAAATTTCACGGGACAGAAGAAGATGGAATACGGTTCCCTAAAGGGGCACGCGTGGAAGTCCACGAGGATTTGCATCGAGGATGCAACGCCGAACAAGGCGATTCCACTGGCTCGCGTCCACCTAGCCGCAAGAGAACCCTTGAAAAACATCGGATCGGCACAAAAGAGCGTGGATGCTCTTTTCGAGGCGGCCGATTAATTTAGGCTCGACGGAGCGCAACGCAGCGCGCCGGGACGCCGACGAAAGCGAAATTTTCGCAGCGGAGTGCCTGCCGATGGGCACGAAAACTGGGACGGCCGATCCATCTGGTAAAAAAGGGCACAACAATGCGCGCGTAACGTGGCGCAGCGGGGCGCAGCGTGCGCTGCTACGTCGCTGCCAGTCGAAACAGACGGAGCCCGACAGAGAGATAGAGATAGAGACAAAGAGAGACAGAGAGAGAGAGAGAGAGAGATAAAAAGAGGGAAAAAGACAGAGAGAAAGAAAAAGAGAGAAAGAGAGGCAGAGTCGGGGCAGCGTGCAAAAAGGGAGCGGAGATGGGGCTCGCGTGGAATGTATCGGGCCCCATAGGGCACACGATGCGTGGACCGCACGGGATAATGCCGGGCCCCATTGAATAGATCAATTTACAATGGCAGAAAATGAGCACCGCTCCACCGGCTCCGGCCTGCACCCCTTCTGCCCCCTCCTGGCATGGTTCGCCGCTTCTCACGATTCGACGGCGGTGGTGGTCGAGCCGCGGCTGAGGCCACGCATGCGTTACCTGGCTGAGGCGCATGCGTCCGACCAAAAATTAAACGCGGAATAATCCGGATCTCGCGCGCGCCAGTCCCTTTTGTCGCGATCACGGTCCTGCGACAACCAATCCACCATCCACGGGGTGCAAAAGGGCTCTAATGAAGCCGACACGCATCCCAAATCACCGCAAGAGGATTGTCACCTGTTTAGCTTTTCGAGTTCGTCATTCGCTACTCACAGGGATCACCTCTTGATAGATCTCCACGAGAACATGATTAGGAGCATGTTTCATCCAATTTTTACCTCGTATTCGTTGTGCTTTTCTTTGGATCACTCGGTTTAGATCTTCTAATTGATCGTACGACTGGCAGCGATCACCGATCTTCTTCTGTTAGATCTTCGCTGGACATACGTGTTGCAAATTTATGCACAGAGTATAACTCTTGTGTTAACCCTTGATGGACTAGAAGGCGTTTCAAGTTTACATACCGCCAAGTTTAAGCTATTTTTTATACAAGGAGAAATTATGTACTAAAGATTTTTGAATCGAATATGAAAGAAAAATATTTATATTAATAAAAATTGATCGATACATTTTCATAAAAGAGTTCACGGTTTAGTTAGAATATCTTGAAAAGACTATCCACATGTGATCCAACAGTCTTCGTAATAGTTATTCAGAATGAAAGTGTTTCAGAACTGTTGATCTATATTGCCCGTTAAAATTCGCCAACTGTATGCACACAGCAAAAGCCAAAATGAATTTATTCCCACTAAAGTCATTTTTCTTTAACTTTTTTTATGTTAATGTTGTTTTTTTCCAAAAGTTACCTTCGCCTAATGTTTCTACAGATGTATATATAAATATGTATATCGCGCTAGAATACACGGATCAATATTTTAACAACTGTTTTTTTTAACATTAACAGTAACATCGTGCTGGTCAAGTGACCGGTTTGACAATTCTTAGTCTATAATTTTAAAAACTATGATGCCGGAAATCATACAGTAAATTTATTCACCCCAACATATATTAATATAAAAATTGGCAAAAATCTAAATAAATTCAATACCGTAGTTTGTATAAGAATGTAGAACGTTTATGTGATATGCAGATGAGGTTACGTCACTTTAAAATTGTAGATGTTGCTTAAAATCGTTTTGAAATGTTATTCCAACAACAGAACACCGTTATCTTACGTGCCTAATGTTCGTCCTGCTTATAGGTTTTTTGTTCCCGCGTTTGCTTCGGTGCTTCGTCAATTATTTTCACGCGCGTCAAAGAGCTGCAGTGAACCCTCGCCCCATCGACCTAATTAAGTCGGTGTCTAATCGTTTCAACGCTGGCAGCCAGAATCGCGTGGCGGAGATACCCCGATAATCCGGAATGTAATCCGTCCGCGAATCGTTGCGAGGACAACGCGCGTTTCGAATGGGCGCGAAGAAAAATAAAACAGTGTGCTCACCGCCGCGACACCCTCGATCAAGATGCATTGTAGCTCAGGGGCGTCCCCTCGACAATTTGTTTACCCGCTCGAGGGTCGCCGGTAATCTGAGAATTAACGCCCGGTGACACTTCCTGGCTGCGCGTTCCGAAGGATCCCTGTCCCGGAGACGATCCTCGCGGACGATAATCGCGGCGAGGCGATGTTTCATCGTCGGCTCGCGCGACTCGTTAGCGGCAACAGAAATGAATTGCATCGATAATGCGGGTGATATACGAGGTCCGCGTAAAAAGGCAGCTGGCAAAGGGAACAGACTGTCTGCCATCGCGATTTACTACGTTGCAATACGCAGCACGGCTAGAGAAAACCGTCTTGAAGTCGTCGGGTATCCTTCTTTATCCTCCAGCGAAGCCTCGTGCACTCGGTAATCCTATGCGCCTTATTAAGATGCAAATGTCATGTCAATTTCGCAATTCTAACGGACTCTCTGCGAACGGTTCGCGGAGTTGTCTCGCGGCATAATGTCGACATGCCGCGCGGATAAATAATAGAACGTGCAAGCGGCGTAACGAGAATGATCGCGAGAGTCGCAATGGTCGAAACTGCCGATCTGCCTGCACAAAAATCCCTCGGCACGAAAATAAACCAACTAGTCGTACGCTCTAGGAGCTATCGATGCAGCCAATCGATATTTTCATCCAGCGTCAGATTTTTGAAGCACCGATCTGTTGAGAATCTAATCATATACAGGGTGGGTCGGAATTCGTAACAGCCGATCACGAGGTGATTCTATGTGAAAAGATATGAAAAATTGGGCATAACATTTTTTTATTCGGCGCTCCGTTTTCGAGAAAATCGACTTTAAAGTTTATTCATATTTGTAACGGATTTAGTTGTCGTTTGTTCCTCTACCACAGTTGCCTCTGTCCGAGATAGCGTTTGCAAGCATTAATTGTTGCGAACTATGAAGCATTATCCGTTGCTCAAAAGATTGCACATTAACGTAGAAGTAGGGAAAACGTATTTCCTATTAGCCCAAATTTCCAGGAAACAAGAGACTTGAGTCTGGTTGATTGTAAACAAACAACGCCTCCTGACTTCTGCCACCGTCTCGCTCTCCCGTGGTCTCCTCCTAGTCTCTTGCATTTTGTCTTGATTCCAGACTTTTGACTATTATTGGCTGAATTACGCGCTGAACAAAAGACGCGATTAGGTGAAGCTTGCCCCTCGCGTCGATTAGTTCATTGGACTTCTTGTTTACCAATAGAAGTGGGTTTCGGGAGATCATACACAAGTGGGGACCTCTGTGTAATTGACAAGTGCGGAACCCCTTTGCCACTCGACAGAAACTGTGCTATCTTTTCAGCAACGGAGAGTAAACGGAATCTTTCCATCATTGTCAGTGGAAGAAGACAAAGAGGCAACTTATTATATCAAACCAAGTTGTTATTATTATTGTTTTATCAATTAAGCGGGCTAAATTACTCTTTAAGTTGCAGAATATAATACAAACCAGAGTTGAGCATCACTCGAATTGTTTTGAATAAATGTTCATCTAAAATAAAAGTCCCAATGACTTCCTTTTAGTCCAATATTTGATTCGAATAACTAATTATTCTTGAATGTTTTTGTTTTTTCACAATTTTATTGGAATATATTTACACTTACGCAATTATAAAATTTGGAAATGGAGTAGGAAATAAATAAATCGATGAACTATGAAAAAACACTTTATATCTATCATTTTTATTCACATTGATTATTTTCCTTATGAATTTCTCTACGAATAAATTCTGATTCGAACAAAATCTTATTCAGATACATTTTTATCCTTCGATAAACATAAATAATAAAATAAAGTATATAAATAAAAAAGAAAATAAGATAATAGACAGTTCAAAATTTGGGTACCTGGACAAAAGAATCTGTGCCCCGAATACTCTCAGTCATTGTTATTCGGTTTATTTCACGATCTATCCGGATCGGTTGGCGGCATCAAGCGACGTGCACCGAACCGCCGTTCAATTTCTGGAATCTATGAAACGTGCGACGCGCTCGAATTGAGCCGCGGACCACCAACCTCTGCTGTCTTATCGTACCTCGCGCCAAGGCTTAACTCTTATCGTTATCTTGGCATTGCGGTGTTGGAAGCAATTGCTACTGTGTTACCGATGCTCTATATTTAGATATTACGATCGGCCGGGATCGCTTTAGAACCCGGTCTCGAGGAAAGAAAACGTGGAAAGGGATTGACAGAGATCCCGGCTACGACGATGACGACGACGCGTCTTCATTGCGGCTATTCACCGGCCGCGCGAACAGGTTGCCGTTTCTTTGTATTTCCTGGACACCTGATCGCAAATGACTTTTGTGCCGTTCACGATCGGCAATCGGAGCCGCGGATCCTGCGCGATTATCGCTGCCAGTGTTTCACTCTAGCGCCGAACACGTGGCAAACTATCGGTAAACTGGTTTCTTGCTCCTTTTTCGTATGCCGCGGCTAGAGCCATTCGACGCGGAACTTTCTCGCGATAAAAACGCTGCCTTGTTTAACGGCTCCGGGCTTTTAAATTTTATTCGTCGCGAATCGCGCATCGTTCGGCTCGATTTCACGCGATACAGGATCGTTGTTGCTAATTATACGATCTGCAAATAAAGGACATCGGTATCTCTAGTATCCACGATACCGCGGCTGAGTCATGCGAATTAATTTCTTCTTCGAACGCATCGACTGCCGCGTCACCGCGTATGTGGATGACCGAATTATTTACACGGATTTAAAAATTCGTTTGCACGCTAATCTATTTTATTAAGATTCGCAACACACGGAGGAATGTTGAAAATGTCGTTGATGCCGTGCAACTCTATTTTGCAATTTCAATTTAACCAGTTTTCCGTCTTTGACGCGCGTACTCGCCGTAACAGGTGGACTCGTCGAAAGCAACTATCTGTAATTACGTACCTATAACTATCATATAAAAATGTTGTATTTAAACAAAATAGGACGAATGCAGCATAATTATAGTAACTTGCACACTTTTCAAAGAGAATGCAACAGCAGACTGGTTAATGAAATGAGACTAGTTAATTTTTTCATTTTTAAAGTTGTTGGGAAAGTGTTAAGCGAGCATCCAGAATTTAAATCACTGCCTTAATTACTTGTCTACGCCAAGTGAGAATCAAACAATTCCAATTCAGATGTATAAGATAGAAAATCACGGATTTGATGCATTTATGAAAAAAATGAGTAGGCATGATTAAGAACAATGGAAACATTGAAACAAACTAAGAACGTTGATGTGTTAAAATGATTCAAGAAAAAAAAGCAAACATGTGATTGTCTTCTATGTCCTGCAACTGACAATTTTTATTGTGCATAAAGAGCCCGCAGTTTAGTAATTGTACTAATATTAACGATTTCATGCTTCTAATCGAAGTTGCTGCGTCGACCGGTGCAGAAGGTGAGGAATTCGCGTCTTCAAGATCGATAGTGAGAAGTCGTTTCAACGATGTAGTTTCCCAAAAGGAGGATCGACAATAAATGTTTATGCGTGCAGATAATTCCGCTTAGTCTTCGCAGGGTTAATAAGAATCGGGCAATTAGACGGCCAAAAGGGAGAGCCCGGTCGCCATGGTACAATTTTATGCGAAGATAACCAGGGGAACGAGCACGGCCGGCTATTTACCTCCGCGATACCCGCAGCCGCAGATATCCCTCAATCTAAATGTGCTGCATTCGTTTGCATCGACTAGCCGCGCAAAGAGCCCACCAAGGCAACATTTTTATCGTCCGTCCTGTCGGCTAGACTCGGTTCTTTGTGCGCGGTGAACGCCGGATGCCTGTTCCCCGGGTGAAATCGTTCCGCGATCACGTGAAAACCGGCACGGCGCGCACGGCTGAAAAATCGATCATTTCTTTCGTGCGACGAGTCGCGGCGGTCGATCCGGTTCCCTGGAAGGTAAACGAGGAAACGCCGGTGTTCACAGAGGTGTATACCTGTGAACGTGCTTCCGAAACGATCCACCCGGGCACTGTTTAGGTAGGTAGAGCAGACGGCGAAACGGTGCGTTTTTAAAAGAGCCGAATCGTTTCGCGGCGCATGGCTCGCGTATAGGTTCTCCGGTTACCTACGCGTGTCCTTGGGAGGACTCGCCTCAGGTGAGCTGCCGGAGCGAGAAGTGAGAGAAAAAAAGAAAAAGACGAGCCGAACGAAGAAAGGGGACTCTCTCGACGCGAGCGAGCCGTCTTCTTCCGGCTCTGTATTGCGAACCGATCCTCGAGGATTCCTATTCTCGGCCCTGACAGCGAATTCGACGCGAGCCCCAGGATCACTCTCGGTCTCGTACCGAGAAATCGCTGGAGCCTCGCGTCGGTTTTTCCTAAACACTTCGACCAGCGATCGTCACCTTGTCTTGCCGTTCGAATAGAGTATCAATGGTTTCAAATACTTGCACTATAACCATGAGTCGGACTAAATATGAATGATATTTCCACTAAGTTGAAACAGAATTTGATCCTGCTGTTATCACAACCTAGGAATGAAGATACAGTGATTCGCATTCATATTCGGACAACTTTTGAAACAGAATAACTTTTTCCAAATTGGACGAAATGACTGGAAACTTTTGGAGATATTAGAGACTAAAATACTTCCGTTTTAATTTTGCTATTACTTGCAATAACAGAAAAAGATAAAAAGACGTAGCGCATTTCAGGCATACGAAGTTAAGTCTCTTAAGAGTTTCTGAAATGTAATGAAATTTGATAATGCGAAAATAATTTTAGAACATGATATAATAGGTTTTGAAGTAATGTACTGATTAATAAATATTTATTCATTTCATGTACATTCACAATGTTACGTCATTTTCCACTATAATTAACACTAAAACTACCGAGCCGGCCGAAATGACCGTTTCCATGCCTTCTCTTTTAAAATTGTTGAAATTGTGAAGACTCATTCATTGAAAATGATTTAATAAATTTCTTAATTCAAGCATATATTACAATAAAACTAGCGAAATCTCTAGAGGTCAATTCAATCTTGTCATTCTTATACAGCAACACTTTTATACGCAAAGAGACTGTGCATAGCAATTGTTCAATCTTACTCCACACATCTAAGTAAATTCATATTATTAGAAATTGCAAATTCGTCGTTCCACTTATCTAAAAATTGCATTCCTTCTTCGCCTTCTAATCTTTTGCCCTCTACTGTAAATAACCGACGCGAGCGACCGCGTGTTCGAGAATCGTTTGACCGAAAATCCCGATCGAAGCCAAGAGATCAAAGGAAACCGTGTCACAGCCTTACCTGTTTGGAGAAGACAGCGATGTCCTCGTTGAAGCTCTCAGACGAGCATACGTCTCCGCCGGCGACACCAGGCTCGCGCGGCGTACACGTTGCGAGCTCGCACTTCTCGAAGATTAGCGCGAGAAGCGGGAACAGGGGATGTCTGTAACAAAAAGAACAATCAGAGATGGATGGATCGAGTAATTCAAATATCGATATCAAGTTTCGCGGAGCAAGCAAGAGGCATCGCAAGTTCGTTAACTAAATTCCAGGCGCGGGAATTCATCTTCGAAGTAACTTATCCGACAGTCAGCCGACGGTATCGTTGATTAAAACACGGTCAAAGTCGCGGATGCACGGACGAGCGGAGGAAACTGCGAGTGCCAGCGAACGGGATCCGTTTGTTCGTAGAAGAAACGTGTCCTCCGCGGCCAGAGAAATAAATTGCCCGGCGTTATCCCCTTCGAGCAGCATTCTGTGGATTCTGAGGCTTTAATTGCCCGCCGATTAGAAGATACGCGAGATCCTCGAGATACCTCGCATCGGGAAATAAAGAGATACGCGGATATGGTTAAAGCGTACAGGCTGTCGCAGGTGTACGTCGAAACGTTAAGGGGACGCGGAACGAAACTTGAAACGTCCTACGTCGACGCAGTGTGCCGCTTCAATAATATCTTAACCAGTTGCGAAGATACCACCGGTGTCTCGAAAACGTTCGCAATAATGGTACCTACTTTTAAACATTAACTATTCGACTGCCAGTAACCTCCAATTTCAGTATTCTATTCAATCGAATTAACAGTGAAAAGATCAATTATTTTTCCAACATTATCACTTTCTGTGGATCCTATAAGAATTATGAACACGTAATAGATTAGCGTGAACATTGATTTTCAATTTCCAGACTATTTCATAGTAGATGAGTGAATAACTGATCGGTCAGACGTCTCGTTCAAAAATGATATCACCATGTAGTAATGCTTGTGATTTTTGCAGTTCGATTAAATTTTGAAAAAAAGGATAAAACGTTTGCTGCAAATGTTGCGAAGTTTATAATAATATCATTGTCTTGCCGTTATTATAAATCGATGCATGCTCGTAAGTTTAATGGTAATTCAATATTCGTTTCTGCATTATATAGTTGAACGGCCACGAAGTATAAATTAGAAGAAGCTTTTGACTAACAAAGAAATCCGAATAATACCTAGAGTCACTGAGACGATGCACTTGCAACTCGTAACGAGTAGAGATCACTGTCAACCTTATCAATTATGCAGAACAATACTGGAAAATATGAGGACGACGAATGGACTTGCCGCGCAATGCAAAATGCTTCCGTGAATGTAGATAGGTTCGCGCTATCTTTTTGCGAAAGGTTTATGAAGGGGTCAGAGCTCAATTGAGGCCTCGTCGTAAACCATATGCACTCCTAAGCTGGAATAGGTTACTAGGTCATTTGGAACAGCTGAGCGCGATGCAGTCCTTTGGGTTTCTGTATCTGTATGCGTGAACTAAACTCGTTGTTAACTGTATCTCTAATTTCAACAAGTAAACAGCACGACCAATCGCATTGATATTTTGCATTGTACATTGTTACTTTTTCCAAAACTTCAAGCTGTTATTACTAGACTACGAATTTTATGCATTTTCATAATTTTATGCAATTCCCGATAAAACTGAGCAAAGCTATAGATTAGTAGAAAAATTTAATTTGACAACGTCGGCGGATTATTTCGAGTTTATTAAGTTTGTTAAAAGAGGAAAGAACCTTCTGACTAGCTACTGTTTTTTAGAATTAATGTAGACAATTTTTATTTTGTATAGAGATCCGCAGTCCAGCTATTACTGTGAAATGAAGTTAACAGATTGACTATCTCCTGAAATGTTTCGATGCATATTTGAAGCATCCTGCGTGGAGATATCAATGTGCCTTTCTTGAAACAAGAACGGAGGCCTTGATTACCAAGGCAAACTTGATTATTGTTGTCGAACGATTGTAATTAATCATATCAGGCGTCCGATTGATTTTTACTTATTTCGGGAACGACCGAGCGGAGATTTCAACCGAAAAAGGACGCGAAACTTCGCTTCTAGCATTCTGAACCTTGGGACCAACCTTCCGCGGTCCGACGGCAAGCAATCATTCCCGCGGCCACCAATTTGTCGATCGAATTTCACGTTCGGTGCCCTTAATTTCATTTCTCATATGTTACCATTTGTCGAGACCGTAGCACCGAGGCCACCCGGGTAATAAAATAATTTAAAACAGTCGCGTTTCTGAGAATCGTTATTGGCAACTTCTTGCGTATTTACATTTTTCTAGATTACTTCAAACGAAGTAAATTGAAGGTAGAGTACGCGTTATCGACGAATAAATTCTCGACGTTGCGAACAATAGAAACTAATAAGGTCTGCCGGGAACTTCTGTCCGATAATGTCATTTCAAGTTTCAATAGGTACGCAGGTATTCCTTTGAGACGTATATTTATCAAAAATGGTATTTACAAATTGCCACCACGCTTGCAGGATATCTGAAGTAACGGCAGAAATTATATTGTATAATAAATATTAAATGTATGAACAATTTATGATTTTTCTTCACGGACGGACAGAACTTTCCGGCACGTATTATCTTCTATCTAACGATTTTGGATTATCAAGTATCTCTGGAATTCCGTAAAGACTAATTAATTACCAGTGTACCTCTGGCAACATTGTATTTTGTTATTATTGTAACATTCTACGTGCGATCGTGTTTTGCAGCAGTCAGTCCACGGGTTCGTCCAACGATACGGTAATCAAAATTGCACTGGCATGGTTCGCGCAATTAATTGGCGATTATTCGATGGGAATTGGAAAATGGATTATATTAAAAAAAGGCGAGAATATTTTGTACACGGTTGTACCACGGCCCAACGAACGCGTGTTACACGGGCCACGGTTGCCGCGGTATTAGGAGGATCACCGGATAAGATAAGATTAGCCGGTGCTGGTGCAACCACGCTGCAACTAGGGGACTACACTTGTGATTTAAAGTAAGCGAACCTCGACCGAGCCACTCGAAAAGAGAACACGTTATAATTCATTTGTCGGTGCGGCACAACGCATCGATTCACCGGGAAAAAATGTTGTTTCGGCGATTCGCTCACTGATCAGAATCTTCGAGAACTCCGAAAACGATCAGAAATTAATAATAAACTCAGGTGATTCCAAATTCAACTTAAAAATCGGGAATGCTTAAGTGCTTGCGAACAAATTGAATTAAAACGTCAGAAATGCTCAGGTACTAATGAATAAATTTAATTAAGACATCAACCATACTTAAGTGCTCACGGACGAATCAAATTCGAAGATTAGATACAGTCGGGTCAAGTTGTCAAATTGGACAATCAGAAACGCTCGTGTGCTTCCGAACAATGTCAGAATCAGAAATACTGGTGCTTTGAACTAGATTGAATTGAAAAATCAGAAGTACCCAGGTGTTTATAAACTAATCGCTCAGGAATGCATCGAACGGGAAACAGCGTTTCCTCGTGAGTCACCGGCACGATACCCGAAATCGTACGACGACTGAAACTCATTGCCGGGCAAATCAAAATCGATAACGCCGCGAAAATGTCCATCGCGGCAAGACCTTCTGGCTTGATAAAAGAATCGTTTCATACGAAATGAAACTCGAGCGGAGTAAAAGGCAGCGGAATGCATGAACAATTTTTTCGTCTCGCCGCACGGAGAGCCGCGTTAATTAATCGACGGCCGCGGCCCGTATAATCATCAAATTAACGAAAATAATGCCCCGGAGGGGGAACGAGCGATTTCTCGGTGGCGGTGCAGCGAGGCTAAAAAAGAATGGGGCGGCCTTCGAAAATCGTTCTCCGCGGCGCGAAAGAAATGTTTATGTGTCCTTAGAGGTCTCGAGACGAATCATCGAAGAAACGGTTCGGGCACCGGGACTCGCTCGGAGGATGTGTGGTAGCACTATGGGGGCCGGGGCGTTGTGTACGCATGGTAGCGGGTCGCGTCTCGCGGTGTGGCAGACATAAAACGATTCGGAACGAATTTCGACAAATTGACGTGGCCGCCACGAGCAACGACTCTGCGAATCGAGCCGAGCTAACGGACTCGACAAAAAAACCCTCCCTTGCCCTCTGCTGCCCCCTCTGCCCACGAAACCCGGCACTTGCCCCGCCAACCCCATAGCCCTTGCCGAACTCGGTTTTCTCTATGGAAGATTTTATGCGTTCGGTTGCATCTGCCGGCGCACTATGGGATAAGAGGCATCTAAAAGCGGTAAATAGTACCGTTTCGTAAAAATAAAAACAGTATGCTGATGGTAAATTGGACTTGAGTGTAACATTATTTTTGCTCGATTTTATTAGTTATTAATTCGGCTACAGGATTTTCAGGAAGCTCGCCTGAAAAATTACTGAAATAGATTATTACTTATAGAGCTGTTGTTTTTTAAATTTAACTAATTTCTAATGAGAATAATAAATGTATTAGGCATGTATTTGAAGTGTGCAACATTTGATTGTGATAGCAATTTTTGGTAACTTGTTTGTTATTTGATATTTTGATTTTTTATTGTTAAAACCTGTTTTGTAAAATTTTAATTATTTATCTAATTAAAGAATTCCGTTTCATTTATATTATCAAAATTCATTATTCATAAATGTTATTTAAAAAGTTGTATCGAATGTTCTGCACTAACAAGATTACGTATAAAGTGCATGGTGGTATATGCATTGTGATATTTTATAATCACATTTTTATTTATACATGTTGTTAACAAATGAATTTTATTTCTTATTATGTGTTAATAAGACCTCGCATATAAGTTCCATTGTAAAACCTCGAAAAAAAATCGGCAATAATTATGTAATATGAAGTAAAAATATTTTTTACCGCTTTTGAGCGTTTTTTGCAGTTGTCTATCGTTTGCCGATAGAGACTCGGATTTTCAGCCGAGTTCCTATCAACATCGATTTCTCGATGCGAATTTCTCCCATGGACCAGGATTATAATCGAAGAAAACGAGCGAAAGATTCATCCGAAAACGGCAGATTCAAGAAAATCTGGCGAAGAAAACAAGCGAGCAGTCTTGTCGCCCGCGATACCTGTTTGCGAATATGCGGTAATTAAAGCAGATTTAATCGATTATTTGTTTTAGTTGAATATGTAATGGATTTCAGACGTTGATGTATTCGCACGATACATCAGCAATCTGAGGCAGGTTCTTCAAAGATTGATGACATCGATTCCGATTACGTCGCGGGCAGCCGAGCGACGTGTTTTAAGCCGCTATAAATGCCCACATGATTGCACACACACAAAGCAGAGGCGGCACTAAAAACGAAGGGAACAACGAATCGAATATTCAACGAAATTAATGCGCGCAGTGGCGTGGACTAATTAGCGACGCGGAGGGTTACATACTTACCGAAACGCTAACGTGTTCGCATAAATATTTTTAATTAAAAGAAACGTTTCCACTTTCATTTTCAATTTGATAATACGCCGTCTCTCGTTACTTGTCTTCATTAAGGCGCGAACGTCGAGGGCTCGTTAAGCTGGCAGCAACGCGTCCCGCGAAATTTGTAGGTCCGCGCGTAATTGACGTGTTCCGGTATTTAAAGAATTCGAAAAATTACGAAGAATTCGAAAGCCCGAAGAGTTCTATGGTAAAAATGGCCCGTTGCGGTTAGTTTCCCGCGCAATCAGGAAAGCCGGCAGATTACGGGACCCGTATGAATGGTGCGCGTTTTAAGTGCACGTTCCTTAAGCGGTCGCGGTGCAGCAAAGTGCAACGTCGATGACAAATGACGGGTCGAAACGAGGTGTCAGACTGACGGGACCGCAGAAGGTAATGATATGATTGTCCGATGGACGCGGAGCGGAGAACGTTTGTGGTTTTGCGGTTTCCGCCCTCGACTCGACGCTCCTCTAACCCCTTTCCCTTGCCGACCCTTTTTATTCGTGGCTATCAGCAGTTTAACACTACGATTGGAAGAATCGATGCGATTTGACCAGTCCTTTAATTCGTCAATGTTTGTTCTTCCTCTCTATTATATATATTCGGCCTCGCTTAGGGTTAATCAGCCTTGATCATCGTCCTACTGTGACTGATTTATTATTTCTCTATTGGCTTATCCATAACCTCATTTCCTCTTCTGACATCCTGCATCGTCTTCGTTTTGACACACCTGCTCGGCGTTGCAGGTATCATGTTCTTTTCCTTCCCGAATCCCATAGCACTCTTTACGGTCGTTTCAATTGCTTAATTATAAACAGTAATGTCTTTTTTTGCGACACAGTAGACTTCCTTGATACAGCGATG
Organism: Augochlorella aurata; assembly: GCA_028455555.1. NCBI lineage: Eukaryota > Metazoa > Arthropoda > Insecta > Hymenoptera > Halictidae > Augochlorella > Augochlorella aurata. The sequence goes on from CM052162.1 coordinate 7,508,135, forward strand.
GCCATAATTACAGGTTCGAAGTAACTTGTATATTTTTACCGATATTTAAACAAAAACCAAAAACTGTTATATTTATATATTTTTATTTTCTACTATTTCTAATCTAGATATATACGAGTATGGTGTTTTGTTAAGTTTTTGTTTAAATATCACTAAAAGCATAAATGTTACTTTGAATCTATAATCGTTGAATCTATCATGACCTATCTTAACATTTGTATTGTTTTAGTCCTAGTGTTTAGCACTGGCTCCTAGTCCAATTTCTTTCAAAATCTCCCTTTATCTTATCTAACAAAGTCGAAATCACCAGACAGATAAATAAAAATAAATAAATCTTTGAACTTTTACTAAAGAAAAAGTATCGCACCGATTTTTATAACCTGCGTGCCTACAGTCGATCAGCTGATTTACAGCATCGTTACTGTTATTAACAACGAAGATGGTACTGTATGAAGTTTAGCAGCCATTTCGGGACAGCTCGTCGAAATTAACGAAGCACGTGCTAATCGGATTGTCTCATAAATTTCGCGGGAGCGGATGGCATCGCGAACAGATTGTAACGAAAACGACTGTAATTTTAATAACCGACATGTAAATGGTGGATCGATCGCAATAGTAAGTATCTACGAATAGTCGTCCAAAGATTGAAGCCATTAGCTTGATTGAACCGTTTCGCTGCTAGTGAAAGTTCCGGCGTAATTAGTGCCGAATATCGAACGAACGAGGAGTTCGAATCGGTTAAGAGCAGATTATCGAAATCGATTCTGCACGATCGACGTAACAAGAACTATCCGGGACGCGTGGTTTCTTGGGCAGACGCGCGATTAATGGGTACATTGTTCGTTATCGATCACCGACGTTCTACACGGATGCAAAAAAACGGGAGACAGATTGCTCGCGTGGTTCTCTCGCTGTTTTCAGCTTTTTTTCCTCGCCGGCCGGCAGAAATACTGATTAACACGAGCGTTAATGAACACCGAAGCTGAATTAAAATATCGAAACGCGGCGGGCCACGCCACGGGACCCGGTGAAAGCGAACTCCGGCCCGCGTATCGGTTTTGCATGTTAATTTTATCGCGGTTGAAATAAAAACAACGGGAACGTGCGGCGCCGATAATAACCGATAAAGGTGTCGGCCTGAGAATCGCCGGCCGATATAACACGTATTTATCGAAAACCGCGTGAAATCGACTGACCGATCCGACCAACAATCTACCAGTTAATTCGCCGCTGCGCTGGTCGATCTTAAAATCCTCGCGTGTTTTTCCGTGCGTATCTCTCTGCGCTGGACCACGATCGACCGAGCACGCGGTACGGATCGCTACGAATTCGATCCGCAGCATGTAAACGGAAGTGATTAATGTACGAGAGCCGAGTTCTAATAAATTCCACAGTATTTCCATAAACCTACTTCTAATTCCGCAATCGGCTCGCTTTTCCCGATCGCGGCGTGGAACTGGAAAAAAAATCAGAAATTCCATGGCTTTCTCGAGCCGTCTCAATTACCCGCGAAGGGAAAACGCGAGCGTGTCGGTTGGCCGCCAAATAAAACGCGTGTCGAGATCCTGTTTTCCCGGCTGGCTGTCCGACTGCGAGCGGCGCGGCGTGATGTAATCGAACCGGCGCTCGACCAATCGGTTCCATTAAACAGTGCATTAATATTCATTACTCGCTCGTCTGCTAAAACGTCACGCTAATGCACTAATTATCGTCGATCAGAAAAATAGAATATTAAACGCGCAACGCCACGCCGCGCCGCGTGTGTGCGTGCGCTCGAATCGAATATCCGCCGCGTTCGCGCACCTTTCAGTTTCTTTGAACACGCACCAATCCGCTCCGCACCGCTCCGCACCGCTCCGCAACGCGCCGCACCTCTCCGCAACGCGCCGCACCGCTCCGCAACGCTCTGCTCAGCGCCGCGTCCGGGCACGGAGATTTGCGTAAGACGTCTAATCCATAAGTGACTCGGCCAATCATACTCCTTGCATAAGGAACCGAGGTCCCCGTGATTGGCAGATTCGCCTGCCTGTTACGTCTCCGCTTCGTTCGACTTACGTAAAACCCTTCCGTGCGGTCGCGGAATCGGCAAGAATCGCTGCGAGCAATCTTTCCCCCACCCCCTCTCTCTTTCTCATTCTACCACTCGTTCGTAGAGTGGAATTGATTTTTCGACGATAACGCGCGCTTTTAATGGATTTTGTTAACCCCGTGCACCTAGAATTTCTTTCGCGAAAGCACTCACCGCGGCCACTTTATCGTTACTCGCTCGAACAGGATAAATAAATAGACGGTTCTATTTCATGTGTGAGTCCCGCGCGTGTTGATAGCGCTTCGCGGCTGTATGCGCGCGGATACCGCGAAGAAGTGGAGGAGATACGAAAATGGTAATGAACAGACTGCGGATTTTTATGCAACGGAAAAACTGTCTATATTAATCGGAAGATACAGGAGTCGCGGAAACACTCGCTTCTTAACCATTCTTGTAAGTTCAGATCAAACGACAGTGTTGTCAAGGATTATACATGTTTTTACTGTTCTGAGTTCAATCTGCTATTACGTCGATAAAATCTGCAGTAAAAAAAAACAGAATACATATATATATATATATATATATATATATATATATATATATATATTGTTTTATTTGCTGTTTTGTTCGTTATATATTTGAATATTCCAAAGGGCTCGACTCGTTAAATAAATATATTTATATATTTGTCTAGTGTCTATTTCAATTCAATTATCCTAAATAACATTTCTGATCATCCAAGAAAGGAAACTTTAAATTAACAAAATCATTTTCAAATAAGTAAAAACAAATAAATGGAATTACATTTGGAACTCTGAGGTACATCTGTAGCACAGAATAACATTTATACTTGACAGATTATTGCTAAAAATCTTCGTCACGAGACGCAATCGTCAAATTACAGTAGAGAGTTAAAATATTTTAATAGGTGGAAAATTGGTAGATAAAACATTTCAACTAAAAACGATAGTATAGATCGTTCAAACCGCCCACTCCATCGGTGAACCAGCGCACCTGTCCGTCTTCCGGCGGGAAAAATCACGATTTCCCAGACGCGACCGACGAATCCATGGAAAAAAAGTCCCATAAAAGTGTTGTTCAATTTATCGGACGAGCGTGATCGCAAAAAACCAGGATGGAAAAGAAACTGGAATAATTATGCAGTAGAAAAAGCCGAGCGTAGTACAACTCATTCCGTGTCACAATTACACGGTCGCTTCTAGCTCGAAGGGAATCATCGAGACACGACAGGCCGTGCCGCGCCGCGTCTCGCCGTCACCGGACAGAATATTCCAGCGATTTTCCAACTGGAAAGCGATAAAATAAGGCGCATTACCATTCGCGAGCTGGGGCCATCAATCGCCTGGGACTAGCCGGATAAATCAACGCGGGGTCCGCGAGCCGAGGGACCCAGTTCGACGGCGGGACTCGCGAGGAAAACGACGACGGGTCTCGATTTCACCTGGACGACTCAATCGGGCCGGGCCGGGCCGGGCCGGGGTAGCGAGCGTACACGATCGGTCTGTAAACACGAGTTTATCAACTGCGAACGAAATGAACGGGCACGGAGCTAAACGCCGCCTCGGAACGGCCCTCTCCTCCGCTCTCCTCTCCTCTCTTGCTCCAGGGACCGTTCCGAGAAAGTGCTGGAATCCGCTCGGGGTTCGGCCGGGGCACACGACGAGTGGACAAATTACAGGGTGCGCGAAATAATGAGGCTCCCGTTCTAGGATGTGTGCACCAGAAATCGGGCCATCTCGCGGTTATAAATCACACGGAACACGGCCGGAGCCGCTTCGTAAAACGGCCAATTGACGAGTTTCTGCCCCGACTCGGACGAAGCGTGCCACGAAGCACACCGGGACCGACCATGTCCGAGAGCGTCTCCGCGACGTCGATCTTCCCTTGCCCTACAGATCGACCACGATATCGCAATCGATGTCCGAATTACCGATAAATCCGAACTTGAAACCTAACGCGATGCTTCGAATAATTGGAGAACGCTGCGGCGACCCTATCTGGGCGCCGAGTGCACCGAGATTTGGTGTTTTGGAGATACAAATATACTAGATTGTATTCCGATGTTGCGCGATCGTCTCGAGTTCATTGTTACGTTAACGATCTTGGTCATCTATGTTTAAACGATTTCGAAATAGACTCGATAATCGAACGCGTGCCAGGTAATCCGAAGGAAAACACCTAAATCGATAGAAAATTGAATAGTAATCTGTAAAAGTGAAGATTCGATTACGTTGCGTCACTTAGGGTAGCCGACTTTTGTGGAGTGCCTAATTGCTTTGTGAAAAACTGGGCATTCTTTAATTTTGCGCATTCCTGAATAAAAAAAAAGCATGATAAATGTAAGACTAACTACGCTCGAAAACACTCCAGACGCACAGCAATTGGTCACGTCCCACAGTAATCGGTTGCACTACACTATTTTACATAACTTCAATGCGACACAAAATAGTAAACGGCAGCGGAACTTTTTTAAGAACGTTACTTCACTATGCAAAAGAACTCGTAAACACGAGCGTGCTAACACCCGCCGGATAAATTTTGAATTGCGGTCTTTTTTAGTGTCACGATAGTCGGAACGAAGACGCATGGAAAAAGAATTATGGGAGACAAAAGTGGACGCAGCTGAAGTTATTGGTTCCGATTAAAATGCCGATACTGGCTTTCCTAATATCGAAAACATGCACACGACGGAACATACATTACAGTTAATTTACATCTCTAATCTGGCGAATACATTGTTACTCGAGTATCGACAATGCCACGCATAACCGATTGTTGGAAACATGAAATTCCATGTTCCGCTGCACACCGGATGGTTTATTTTAATTGGCACTTTACTTTCATGATCTCGTACTGACTTAACCCCTATTATTTTTTCCGCTTTTTCATTTTATTTAACTCGGCGGGAGGCGCGCCCATATTGTAACACAGGTATTTTCGCTACCAGGTACAAAATACCAGCATTCGATGTATCAAAAACCGTAGCTTTAGAACTTTTTATTTTAACTATATTATTTATATATTAACGTAGAAGACAAAAAAAATTTTAAATATATCTTGAAATCGTTATTAAATCGTTTTAATAAATCATAACAGAAACTCTCTTCTTAATTTTACTTCTTCAGTTAGCTATCTTCTTATCACTTTTTTTCTTTTTGACGTGATACTTGTGCAGCATATTGTTATATTATTGTAACATAGGCACTGAGTGTGCGTTTATTAAATAAATAAGTATTACGTTATGTTATTTCAAGGTTATGTTATGTTATATTATCTTATATTTTATTATATTATAGTATATTACATTATATTACAGTATATTATATTATATTATAGTATGTTATATTATATTATATTGTTTAAAATTCGATCGATCGGGAAATGCGAGCCCGAATGTCAGTCGCTAAGAATATCGGTGCGCAATCGTAAAAGAAGGTCTGCGATGGAGGAGAGTAAAAAGAAGCGGCTCGGTGTGCGTCTCTAAAAGCGAATTTCGCGTCGTAAACCGCACTCGCGATTATTCATGTGGAATGCAAAACCGTGGCCGGTGGAAAACGTGTCGATTATCGACCACGTTAACCTCGCGATAATGTTATTCCGCTGGCCGCACGGTAAAAAGTGGCTTCGTGACGCGAAAGAAAACTGGTCGTCGCGCGGCGAAAGATCGAAAGCTGTGCCCGCGGTCTTGTCCAAGTGAAAAGGAACGGCCGGCGTCGTCCGACGGTGAGAAATGAACGATTCGCGGGTGCTAAATCATCCGAATTCGGCGCGGCCAATCATGAATCACCATTGCGCGCGCCTGCCACGAAATTTATTCGATCCGTCGACCGGGAGGTTTTCCTCGGCGACGGGAAACTTGGCCGAGAAAAAGTGCCTCGAACTGAATATCAACGTGCGAACGGGCACGCTGCTGCCGCCGTTCCTCGGCGCTTCACGCCGAAGCGCGACCAATCCGGATAAAGAAATAACGCTCGCAACGCGTCATGAATTTTCATGTAAATCACGCGGCCATTAGGATTTATCAAACCCCCATTGTTACGCCGCATTCCGCGACCCAGAGTTACGGCCAGATTAACGACAAGATAGAGAAACAGCCGTATTAACAGCAACATTGAAGGATTGTTCGGTGTGTAATTTATCCGCGTTCCTGCCCCCGCCGTGATAACGCGTTTTATCTTGTTCTGAATTTAGAAACCGACTTTTATTGCGATGGGGATGGCTGCGATCGCGGCGCGGTCCGGGTTCTTCGCGCGCGAAACCGCCGCCTTTTTATGGCGTTATTTTTATTTTCTGATTCGGATTCCGATTCCTTCGCTGATTACTCCGCGTTGCCTCCCTTTGTTTGCTTGCACTAACGGAGCTGAATAAACACCTAATATGCTAATAAAATGCAGTTGCACGGTCGGGAATGTGGCACGGACTATCAGATATCTTCGGTCATTATGCTTCTCATCGTTTCTTCTGTTGGAAAGTGTATTAGCAATGCTGACTTTTTTATTCGAACCTGTGCGCATTGCAAAAGTGCTGCCTTGTATACGTTCATTACGCAAAGCTCTGGATCTCGTGTTATTATACCGAGAAACGCATGCAACGTTTCTGAGTATCACTCCAAAGACGAAACGTCGTGGTGGAATATTTTGAAAGTCGAAATTCTTGGATCAGTTAGAAAAATACACTATGCAGAGCAAGATCACTCGATACACTCTCAGCGGTGAATAAAATATGATTTGACAACAATTTTCTACATCTCCGGATTCGTTAGACTTGAAAATCTAATTTACCGCTGTTCAAATTCAATACTGAGACATTTAAAAAAATAGAACGTGATTTCGAGATATTTTACTGTAATACTGACACATCTTTAAACGCATAAGGTAAAAATATTAAATACCATATATCACTGTACCATTTCTACGTCTTTTGTGTGTATCTGGTGAAATGTTGAGATATTAAAATATTTATATTTATATAGATTTTTCTTTTACTATACTTATTTATATTTATTTTATTTTGTTCAATATACATTAGTACAAAATTTAGAGAAAATAATATTTCATTATTTTCGAAAACAGAATTATTGAGAAAATAAAAGCTTAAATGCCTTTTCCGTTAAACTTCATTATTTGGACGTATCTCAGTATTGAATTAGAACAGCGATATGTAATCTAGTAATATCTTGTGTGTTGTTTTGTATTTAATTTGTA
>CM052162.1:7515488-7574678 GCA_028455555.1 Augochlorella aurata
TATGTAATCTAGTAATATCTTGTGTGTTGTTTTGTATTTAATTTGTATGTACGTAAACCGTTTCTTACTATTAGTCTAAAGATATACTTCGTGCAAGTCCAACGTGTTATTTATAATAATACTCAGTTCCTTTGCATAAATACAGACGCAGTCTGTCGAAATAATCAGCGCCGGAGAAATCATTTACTCGAACGAGATTTCCCGCGTTTAGTTATTATTCTGGAATGAACACGCGTAAGTGAACTTACCCGTAGATCGCGTCCTTGTCGCGTTTGTGTACGTCCGGCACCGCGGACGCAGCAGCCGCCGCCGCGGCCGCGAGAACGTGTTGGGGTGGCTGCGGCGGGGGTGGTGGGTACTGCGGATGTGCTGCTGGTCCCATACCCCCCAGGTGTGGACTGTGATGGAGGCCCGGTACCCCTCGGGCGCTCCCGTGTGGATCGTACAGCCCTGCACCGCCGCCGCCACCTCCTCCCTCGAGGTAACCCCCGTGCAGCCCGCCATCGTCGTACTGCAATCAAAAACAACGAAAGTCAGTCAAAATCAGCGATCCATCATCGTACAATATCATCGTCTCACCGACATCTGCTCTTCCAGACGAGATGCCTGACGCCATACCTGGCCACCCTAGAGACTTACAAACACAACTGGTGTCTTCTTTCGATAAGCAGATCAGTTTAAAAACATAACTGTTTTATTCTTTTTGTCGTTCGAACCGATTACAATGTTTAAAAAATTTGTTATCGCATATTAAATCTCTGGTAAACTAGCCTTTTAGCATCTCATTTACTTTCGAGTTATTGAGTACAATTTTAGAAAAGTTATTCCGTTTTGAAGATCTTTTTCTACTGAATAACAATGAGTGTATTAACTGTGCAACGTCATCGTGTCGCCAACTATCATCGAATTTTGACTCTGTTATATTTTTATAGACACACAACATTCTGAGATTTATGTTTTTCCAAATATATGAGCTGCATAATAGCGACTGCAATTTAAACCCTACGTTTTATTAACAGATCAATCATTTCTACCATGTACTTGCTAGATATTTGTATATTATTATTTATATATACTAAAAGGTGTGTACTCCCGTGTACAAATAAATTCGTGTCAATTCAATCTGCTCATCGAAAGAAAACATCAGAGTCGTGGCAGGGGTTCAGGCCACCCTTGTGTAGCAAGGTTGGACAACTATGACTGTGGTATCTTTGACTTAACTAGGGTAAGCGAGGAAAATCCTGCAAAGTCTCGCTTCGAAGAAAATACTTCTACTCTCAAAATTCACATGTATTACGTCGGTCAGAAAGCCCCGTCGCATTCCTTATCAGTGTACCGATGATATGATACACAGTACAAACAAATGTTCCGAATCAATAGAATAATACGGTAAAATCTCGACTGTCCGGTCTAAGCAAAGTGATACAAATGTTCAGATAATAGAACAGTTACATAATCAAACAGGTGTCTTATTGACAATAAGTCGCTTTGCGTATGATTTGCCTTTGACTGATCTAATTGCAGGTAAAAATTAATTAAATAACCGATACTGGAGGTTCGGATAATCGAGGTTCCACTGAATTCGCAAAACACATACCTATAAACTCTGTTAGATACTACTTTTCTGTAAATTTTACAAGACGCGACAAGTCTTTTCGGCTAACCCAGTGTCGACGACTTAAATCTTGGAACGGTTCTACAAACGAGTGCGTTCTTTTTTCAAAGAGTGAGAAGTGCACGTCTTCGATGCAGAAAGAGACCGAGATGCAGTCTTGCGCGATGCTATATCTCGTTGCTAGACGTCACTATTCCCGAGGCGTCGTTCCCGGAGGCAAAGTGCGCTCATTGCTCACGCCTGGTTTGCGGCGATATATATATCTACATATATATTTTTTCTCACGTGGCGATCGCGCAAGTGTAGCTTTGAATTATTGTTCCAACGAAGAGGCCACTGGCGCGCACTATAGGCTCCAGGAGCGCGATAATCGCGGCAGGTCCCCCCGTCGATTAAGACACCCACCGGACGAACAATGTCCGATACGAAAGGCCGTGCCAGCGCACACCTTTGTTCCGAGGTTCGCATTCGCTTCGGAGAGTGTCACCGGGTTTCTCAACGGTTATCCTAGCCGCCATCGATTCCGCGGTTATTTAGGTAGTAAAAATAGATGCCACTGTCCTTGCTCCGAGCGACATAAAATGGTTCGCGCGAAAATAAGCGGGCTTTGTTTCTGTCGGCGCGATTCGATGAACGGAAACCTCAGAGACATCGAGGAATTTCGAGTTTTCGTTTTGCCAACGGAGAAGAGATGTTTTTCGGCGGCCGGACACGAATTCTGTCTCGGAAGATGAATTTTGATTCGAATGAAATTGATAGCTGACTGTGTAGTGCTGCTACGCCTCGACGTTAACGCGACCAGAAAGAAAAATTTGGAGAAATGTGTTATTCGAAAGAAACTCGTAATGCCGGTGAGACTGCAAGAAAACGTTGTACGTTTATATGTCAAGCGTTTAGGTCGTGTAACTACATTAATTGTATAGTTACCAATATCGACAACTTTTGCGAACGTCTAGACGTTTATAGCTACTATTGGTATTTCTTATTTTGTTGTAAATTTTTTAAATAAGGTTTTTATAAATACATTCTTAAATTTTTGTTTCTATGTATTTTTATTTAAGGAGATACTCATAAGGAGTCAAACTCATAAATAAGTATATAAATAAATAAATAGATAAATAGATAAATAAATAAGTAAATAAGTAAATAAATAAGTAAATATAATCTCGAGGAAAAAAATTGGTAAATGGTAAACTCGAGAAGGTGAACGTAGTAGACCTTGAGTTAAACGTGATCGATAAAACGAATCAAGTGTATATTGCGATTATTCTACAGGTTATTACCGTAGAGAATATATTTGCAAACGATGAAAAACACGTGCAACTTTCTAATCTAAGGAATAATTCGAGCCTTGAGAAACCAGGTCCACCAATTTCTATCGTCATTTTCATTGTTCGAAAAACAGAAGAATTGTTTCTCCGTCAAGCTATTAAAATATTTTGCAAATTTCGCTAAACGGGGATCAGCGTCCCATTCCAGCCAGACACGGTGATTAAAGTTTCCCATAGAAACGCATAAGAGAACTGTTTAGGTCGTTGCTGAAAGGACCGTATCGTGATTTAGCGGCCGTAAGTGGAGTATCGTGATCGATCGAGGAAATAAAATCGCACGAAACCCGCGGGATGATTGAGGTTAATTACAGCAGCACGGTAGAGCGTAGTTAAACTTTGCCGGCGAAGTTAATACACAGGGGAAATGCAAATTTCGACGTAGCCGCGGAATGTGAACGGACAAATTCCACGGCGTATCGACAGGCGAGGTTGAAGGCTCGACGGATCGAGGCGGCACACGGATCGATCGGGGAAGCCAATGATTTTCCTGACTCGTCGCATCTTGTACCTTGTCACGGTGTACCACGGAAACGAAAGCACGCCGATTATTACCGCTAATTGCGCCGTTCGACCGTCGAGCCCGGAGAGCCGATAATTTTGTCATGGAAACAGCGAATGAACAGAGAAAAAAATATCAAGAGCGGTATAGGGACGAATGAGAACGACGAAAAGAGAACGAAAAACAAAAAGGGAGGCGGCAGCGACATAAAAACATGCGAATTCGTGGTTATCGAGGCGACACGCGTGCGGCTTTCGCGAAATGAACGGGAACACGGCGCTCGGGCTAATCGAGAATCCTTAATTACAACCGTTAACCGAGGTGACATAACGAAAACGCCCGAGACAGACTTCCATTCCACCCTGCCTCTTGCAATTTCAATCGCTATACTTACGTGGCCTGTACTCGCGTAAGCATTTCCGGGCATTTCGTATTTCATCGCAAAAATCGACGACTGTACCGTTTGCAAATGAACGGCGATCCTCCATGCATTATCGACAACATTCGCGGATCGAATTAGCGAAATACATCGAACGATCATTATCGGTGGATTGACTTTTTGACGTCATTCGTATTTGGATCTTTCTCGGATGCTTCTATCGTCCATTATATATTAATCGATTAACTGTTACGAACTCTTTGAAAAGTGTGTAAGTAAAACATGTCGCAAGAAGTAAGAGATGGCAAGTATACTACCTAACCCAGACCCAGATACTGCATACAGATTTTTCATAATAATTATTTAATAAAATTGATTCAATTTGTCGTTTTATTCCGTCTTTGTCCACGGATATTTAAAATACCTTAAAACTTACAAATATATTTTAGTTACCACTTCAATTTGCAATTTAAGCAGTCAATAATGAGTATACTCGTCACAACAGAAAATATTATCATTTAATATGTCTAACGGCTAGCAGCTAACTGGTTAAATGAAGTGGTCGAATGTTAAATTCTTCTTAAACGACTGAACCGAGCAATTTTGGTTACCGACGATTACAGTTACCTGCCAGAAGGTGAGAAATTGAAATGATATTTGTGGTCCCAGAGGCTGTCGATCGAGGATTGCTATGGTTGGGTTCGTTGAAGCAAGTCTTGCAAAGAAAACTTGGGAGAACCTCGAAGAAACGAATTCCGCCGTCAAGAAGGGTCGAAGAACGCGAGGACGCGTCTAATAATTCAGCGCGTCGCGTCGCGGCGGATCTATGAAGATATCACCGGTCGATCGAGCAGAATATCTGAAACGGGAGAGATCGAAGGATACGGAGCGGCTGGATCCCGGCGGAGCGATGGCGTTCGCCGGTTTGATCACGGCCGAGAGGGGAGATTATTCCGGCTGAAACATCCTGGGACTGTGGCAAGAAAAATCATCCGAAAAATTAGTTAAACATTTGCCGGAATTCCGTACGCAGAATTTCTCGTGACAAATCGACCGGAATAAATTGCGCGAAGCGCAGCTGCACGGCCACGATGAAATATTCATAACGCAATTAAAGGCGGACGACGGTCCCGAAGAATTCGTCCCCGCTGCGTCGCTCCGCGCCGGTTCGGAAATTCGCGGCGCGAATCAACGATCGATTCGAGAGGGATCCTCGAGACCGAGAAACGCGGCTCGTTTACAAGCGGATAGGTCAAGGCGAGGCAAGCCGAGTAAGCTTAAACGCCCCCGATATAAATCATTGGCCGAAGAAAGCCGGGAAAGAGGGCGGAAGACGCGGATTCCCTTTCTCGATCAATACCTCCGCCCATATCGCGGAAGTGTGCAAGTATAAATCGGCAAATATCCGTCGACAGCGCGGCCAAGATGGCGACTGGGACCAACAAAAATCGAGGATCGACGCGATGCCGACGGCGAAAATTCTCACAGCCGAACCCGATTCTCCTCTTCCATTTTAACGCGTTCACTACCATGTCAACCGTATCGGAGTAATGGATTTAACCAGATCATACAATGAATTTTGACGCTGATACAGGGCGAACCATTTAACTCTTTCACCTCCATTGTTCTTGTAAGCTACTGATCCTTTGAATAAGATACTGAACACTTGTACTAACGACATTGACTTCTTCACCGATGATTTTAACAGATTTAAAAATCAACTAATAATGTTAACAGAAGTTAGAATGTTTAGTTTGTGTTTGCTTCATGTGTTTATTTCATTATTATTCTATTATTATTATTGTTATTGTTATTATTATTATTATTATTATTATGTTGAGTTTTTGTAGACAAACGAAAAAAGCATCTAGCCCGTTGTTGCTAAATAAATTAAATTAAATGTTGTATAACAAAATGTTTCGGACAAAAGTTTTATTTTTCAAGACAAGAGTTTCAGTTTTCAATGTTTGTTGCATTAAAAGAGCTATTTTAATTTGAAGGATTTTTTAAAGTTGTTTAGTTGACAGACAGTACTAACTTAAATTTGATTCCGTCGTATTCAGAAATATTAATCTCGTAAAACCTATATCATCAAATTCTATTTCACACTGGAATTACCAAACCAATCAAAATGTTAGGAGGTCGGGAATTATAAAAATGTTGATAAAGGAATTGTTTGATAAACTTTTTGGTCGAAGCATAATTGTAACAAATATCATACGATGTTTGAAAAAAACCAATCTTGTAATTGCTATAAAGCAATAAACGCGAGTCGCGTTTAAAGCTCCGTAGTTCCAGTGTCACATAGTGTAATCATTTCCAATATTACATCATTTTATATTCGTAGTGTTACTTGCTGCTTCGCGAATAAATATATTCGAATCGCTAGTGGATGATCTCAGAAAACTTTCCTGGGTGTAAAGAGTTGAATATGATGAAACAATCGAACATGATAGAATATTGTACACATTTGGAGCACAGCGAATTTATGGTAATCGCGTCTTTTTGTGCTAATGGCAAACTGGTCTGTAGTTGATACAGATGAAAATATGTTTTAAAAAATTCCGTAATCCATTACATCAATGAACAATTAAGTTTTTTTTTAGAAACGAATAACCTGTCAGGATTAAAGGATGTGTGCGGTCGTCCCATGAATATTTATACCGCGGTCTGCGCTATATTATTCAAACCTATTCGTTTCAATCTAAATTCAATGAACTTAAGAAACATCAATTACACGGAGTATTAATATAACGGTTTCTTCCGCGAGGAAAATGTCGATCACGGTTTCATTACGATTTCATGAACTCGCTAACGCGAAATTTATTCATCATCGGAGTTCATAGTATCAAGACACCAAGGTTACAGAAAATTGGATCATTAGCAGATTGTGTATTAATATCCGGTAATGGAAGTCTTACGAACGAACGTACGCCGACTGAAATCGAATAGAAAACAACGTAATTAACTCCTCTCGTTCTACACGGTCTCGAGTCAATTAAAAACCTGATTAGGCCTCATTAAACATTTCGTTACACCGAAAATTTAGGTAAGCGTGTTAACTGCTAGCCATAAATGCGCAAAGTCCGACAGCTAACCTATTATCTCTTTCGATCCACTTTCATCAATCTCGCACATAAAATCGACTTAAAACGTGCAACTATACATAGAAATCGAATATTACTAAGTCTTAACGCTTTCGAACTCTCGAATCGTTCCAAGGAGTAATCCTGATGATCCATCGACCGAAAACCGTGGACAGGTAACCAGATTTCCCGAGTTCTTCCAGCGACCCTTCCCTCGTTCCCACAATCTCCACTAATTATTCCGCCGATCTAATCTGTCAATCCTGCTCTTAAACGTACGCGCGAGTCATAGAGGTGAGGCCGACGATAATCGCGAGGCAAGAGTGGAAACGTATAAGGTTCAAGGCTGCTAGACGATACTTTCGAACATGTGGGCGACACTAATTTTTGACTAGCTTTCAAGGCACATTTTCATTGAACGAATTCAAATAAACTGAATTTTACTAGAACTATTGTTAGTTAGTATTTTCACCAACATTTTCTATTGGAAATTTCAACTTTCTAGTTTCAATTGCATTATGCTTAAAGTGTTAAGGAAGACCGAAGAATCGTGTGAACGAGAAATGACCAACGTGTCGTCGACGTGTTTCGGGTTCGAACTTCCGACTGCAACCATTTAATTTGAACTTTCTACTTTCGGTTCTATTTAATTCCTTCGATTTTGTGAGAACTCTCGTGCTTGATTCTCGGTGTTAAATGTATTAATCGACCTGGGGAAATTTCCGGGGGAGAATCAGTTGTGAATGGAGCCTAAGGTCGTCCTGTTTGCCTCGCAGAACGTGGCTGGGAATTCCGAGACAGAGAAAGAAGCTGGGAGAGGGGTCGATAGAGAAGAGGCAAAGGGAGGAGGACAGAGTCTGGTGACTGTTCGTTACTTTCTGATTGATGTCGACATTTGGAAAACACAGCGACGTACACGCATGCACCGGGACACCGCGCCATGTGCCTCGCCTATCTCGAGGACGCATCGTGCACCGGTGCATCGTGCACCCGCGTCATCGTACGCTCGTTTTCGAACGGCTCGCCGATTTTCGAGCCCGAATCGCGCCAAGATTCGCCGAAACTGAACGAGAACTACCTATAACCGGACGCCGCGTCTTCCGGGCCACTTTCGTGGCCTGCCCGAATTAATTATCCGCTTGATTTTTCGCCCGAAACGGCCTTAACGCACAGTGCGTTCAGATCAGAATGCCTGATGCTCGTGAAACAGACCTAGAAACTCGGTTTTTGAAGACAGTTTGTAAAACTGAAACGGACATTGGCAGCCATTAATAAGAAAACAAGAATTAACCCTCAAACTTGCAAATGTTGCACAGGTATGTATAAGCTATAGGCACAATTTCGTATTCATAAAATGCAATATATCATTTAAAATTGAAACACTATAGGTCGGAAGAAGTAGCTTGGTCTTGGAGTTAAAATAGCTTCGTGTGCGAAAGTTTAACACTAAACTTAACGAGTTCTACAAATGACTAATAACGTGTGCTGTTTTATAAGAATGACAAGGCTGAAATTATTTAGACTCTTCAGTATTTTCATGATAATGTTAGCTTGAATAAAGCAATTTACTCAATGGTTTTGTTAAGAAAGACTATTCGTAACTTCAACAATTTGAAAGTAAAAAATGTGAGACCGGTTATTTTAACCGACACGCTGGGTTTATGATTAGACTGCGAATTTTTATGCAAAATACAAATCGATCGCAAGACAAATCATTACTTCTTTCTCAAATAATTTTAATAAGTTGAAACTAATGTATGAACGTTTTTAATTTCATTTAATCATTCTTCTTTTTTACGTTTCATCATTCCATTTTTGCTATTAACGCATAAAATCCTCAGTCTAATTATGATACATTCAAATTGTTAAAATTATTGCAAGCAGAGATGTTTACGTAAATCTTATTCCTGGTCACGAATGATCACGCTCTTTATTTAGTAGAAGATAAAAAACAGAGACTTCGTAGTTGAAGTTAGATCATTCTGGAGCATCACAATCGTATCGACTGTTTAGAAGAATCTCGTCAATTGCTTTAATCTGTATTATAACTGAGTCAAAGTATGTCCAGACGAAGAACGACATTGTAATGGCGACTACCAGGAAACTTTTCGACCAATATTTGACGACGGCAGGAACGTTCCGATGTTAGATTCGAGATACAGTTTAGTTTCTGTGCTAATCAGGCTGAGCTGACAAGCTGGTCCGTGTCCATAAAATCGTGCAAATTTATTGCGCCGAGCTAATCTGCAGACTTTTATCAAAGCAGGAACTGGGGACACTTTTTTGCAGCTGGAACATACCGCGGAGACGTTTGCGACTCTGAAAGTAGAGATCTGCAACGATTTGACAAGCCTGGGGAGAAATCATTTTCGGAATTCCAAGATCCGTCTAACTTTTTCGAACGAAAGAGGCCTCGAAATTTACGATTCTCCTTAAGCGTTCGCTCGCGCTACGAAGAGCTAAACGTCTTTTGCACAATTCAGAGGTCTCGTTACAACGCAAGCACTTAATTCACCTAGATCACACGGAATATGTAATTAGAGTACTATTATTCCACAAACAGGTAATTAGACTGTAAGGAAGACGAGGTGGAGTCGCCTAATCGATGAAAGTACACGATCGTCGGAGGAGCCGGGGTTGCTTCTCGACGGAAAATTCCAAGGACTCTCGAAATACGCTTCAAGGACGGGAAAACCTTGGCGGCAATAATTCACGGAGCACCGAAATAGAGAATACGCCCGATACTTTGCCGCGCGACCGGATTCAAAACCCGCCGCGAAAAGTGACAAACAGAAATTCCGGCCGGCAACTTTCGATCCGGGCGAATCACGCGCGAGGCGCATTTCGTTTTCCTCGCCAGCTAATGTACCGTTACCAAAAAGATTCCTCGTCCCGCTGAAAGCCGATCGAGCACACAAAAAAAAATACAGAGGAATAGAAGGAGAGAGACGAGGAGAGGGAGAAAAAAGAACTAAAAATCGTCTCATCGAGCACACACGGCGAATAGAACGACGAGAAATCGATACGACTTTAATCCGGCAGGCTAAAGGCCGATATCCGCGGCAATCGGGAGAGCGAAAGTGATTGATGGATACCCATAAATACATAATCACGGCTCGTTCGTGGTACAGCGGTGGACAAAAATCGACGCTATTCACCGACCCAAGAATTTTTAATCCCGGCAACGGGCTCGCGTACACTTTCGTTTTTTCGCATTTTTTACTCCGTCTTACTCCTGCGCCAGATTTTTCATCAGGCTTGGAAACTTTGTAAAACGCAGGGAACGTAAATAATACAAAAGAAACATCGCGGATTTTGTTCTTTTTATCGGGAACTATAAATAGCATAATTGATTAGTCGCCTATATTAGAACTCTTAAAACTGACAGTACCATCTACGTCGCTGATTAACATTGAACTTTTTCGCGTCGGTAGAAACAGAAATTCACCGGGGTATCAAAATTGCACAACTAGAGTGGCTAGAACTAGGCGACCATTTTAATGTCTTCAATATTCCTGTGCCCTCTTTTTATCTCTGTCAAAACTGTTCTATGAAAAGATTGATCGTCGAATAAAAAATAAGAATAATACGCAATCGTCACCTAATTCGAGTACTTTGGCTCGTGAAATGATTTTTGAATCGTTCCATTTACGACGCGTATCTGGAAACAAGGTAGTGAAATGGTATAATTTCGAGCACGAATTGAAAGATTTTCGTAATACCTCGGGAGCTGTCATAGCATCCGATGATTGATAGTTCATCTCGGCTCTCTCTACAATTGCTGGTAACCCACGTTAAAATGATTCATTCATAGTAGGTATCTGTGATACTTAGAGGCAGCGAAGAGCATAAAGCTTGCGGTTTATCTGGACGGCAAATGACTGTAGAAGAATCGATGTCGGAGCACGGCAACGAAAATCTATTCGCTCCTTAACTATCGTTGTTCAAGACCAGTGCAACGGCGAGCGAGTGAGAGAGAGTAGTTTCTGGGTAGCATAGCGATGCTCCGATAATGGTATAATATTCTCCGGGTTCGAGAGGAACGTCCGAAGGAATTTCGAGAGATACATCGTCAGAATGCGAAGACTATTAAATTACCTTCCCGGAATACGGCGGATCAAGATTCGTACACACAACGTTCGGAACGTCTGCTTTTAAATTTGCATCTGACACTATCTCTTTCTTTCTCTCAGCAACGGTCCAATAAGACTCTTATCAAATCGGAACCTCGCCGGACGAAGTGCAAATTCACAATCACTTCTGGGAAAACGCTCACACTAAACGTAGCTCAACGTCGTGCACCGTGGAGAAGGAATTTCACTGTCACTTTTTACATCGATTATCATTTTTCGAGCACTTTGAACACTGGCCAATTGAATTCTCACACGTTGCACTGTAGCTAACTTCTCTTTATCGAGCAACGAATTGTTCTTTCAATCCTTCCGCGTCACAGATTTCAAACTCATTGCACTCGATGTAGCAAGAATTGATTTTCAAATCCGAGTGTACACAATTCTGTCAGTCATGTCCAGATAACAAATTTCTGCTGGTATTTTTAGAAGCGGGAAGATGGAATCACGGAGTTCCTTAAAACTTGACACACACTGAATCGAGACATCCATTTCGGAGCAGTTTTGAAGACAGTCTCGCGCGACCGGATGGAGTTCCAACGGATTTTCTGAGTGGCTGGCTGAAATTTTCCGGGGAAAAAAAGCCGAGGTAAGGGAAATTGCAGGGCGCACCGGGGACGAGCGTGAAATTCAGGGGCCGATAGCAGCCTATTGAAGAAAACGGAAACGTTTCGTGGAGATATCAGCGTCGCTGGCGAAGAGGAGGCCGACGGTACGCGTCTCGACGCTTCGTCAGTCGATTCTCGACGGGGCACGCGAGCGATCGCCGGTTATCGACGATCTCGTAAAGCTCTTTATCGGCGCCGATACCGTTTTCACTTGGCCGGGGCTCAATAAAACTGCGGAACGTTGAAATTCGAAAAACCCGGTGGAAAAGCGCGGCCTCGACATTAAACCCGATAATATTGTATCCGAGTCGAAATTGTAACGCGATCATCGACAGAATATTCACTGCACGCTGGCGCGGAATTTCACTTTGATAAGCTATCGCGACTTTTTTTATGTAGACAATGAGTTTTCCACTGTTCACGTGCGGCCGAGAATACGCTGCTGCACGCTGTTCGAATATTTAATTCAATCGGAGCACTGGTTTCTCCCGCGGACACTTCACTCGGAAAATTGCGGAGCACTTTGTAGCACAGATTAATGTAAAAGAAGTCAAACTCGAGAGACAGTACAGATTAACACGTATCTACCGAGCACTAAAACTGACTGACATGTTTTATTCTACAAGAATGATGAGATTGAAATTATTCAGACTTATCACCAGTTTTATTATGATTCATGGTTGAATTAACAAATTTATTGAATCATTTCTTATAAAAGTGTCCATGAATTTTCAACAGCTTGAAAATATAAAATGTACAACTGTTAATTTCGATCGACGCGATAGGCTTAAATGTTAAACGAGAAAGAGATGTCAGATTTTGGATGAAGAGAGTTTGTACGATTCCGTCGAGCAGGGAATGAAATAAGAATATTTCAATTTATCCTGTGATTTAAAACGAAATGTATGTCCTGGTAATGGCAGTTGTTTGAAATGTAAATCGGAGTCCGAGCTGCGTGGAATTTTATCAAAAATTTGTCGGAAGGCCGACGGGTTTAGAAATCGCTACAAAATCACGAGATCTAAACAGCAGACGTTAAACAAAGATATTAGATAAGGTTCGAGATAGGAACGAGAAACGGAGGAGTCGCTCGGTATCGGCGTCCGACGGACAGTCGAGACCCGGCGTTGAAATCGTTCCAGGCTCTCGGTTTCACCACGAAGAAGCCGAAACAATCGGAACAATCCTTGGCCACCGTGCAACCGATGGCTTGCGTGAACGAAAATTCGTTTCGGCCGAAATCGTGATCGGTTCCTCGAAGATCGAGGTGTTCGGAGCCCCGGAGGAAGAACATGCGTGGAATATCAATATAACGAAAGATCCCAAATGCTTGGGACGTTTAGGTAAGACATTTAGCGTTTCGGAGTAATGCATTTTTAGCGCAGACGAAATCGAATGTGTACACGACTCCAAAATAAGGCACCGTGTTTATGAATCGGACCCACAGACAATGGCCACCGTCGGATTCTATGGGTTTGGAGAGTTATTACAAGAAGTCGGCAATTACGGTGACAACACTCCAGGTTATCATTTCGGGGTCATTTCGAGGTTGTGTATGAACCGTGTACACCTGTTTAGAGCCTGTATGAAATGATCACGTGGAAACGCGAACTCAAGCGGTGGAAATTCGAAGATCGAGCCTCTCCGAGCAATTTTGAATTGTTGATCATTTTTGTTAGACTCTCTCCCTCTGGATATTCAACTCTTAAGAATTTTAGAGCAACCACAACGAAACGGTAATTAAAGAGTACAAGATCCTATTAAGCGAGCTGTCTCTATTTTCCACAGACTTGCGAGAGAAACCTAAACGACTGCTGCACATTTTTCCTCGAAGCAAAACTGTTTCGGAGCACAGAGGGTCCGGCGGGGAAAATTTACTAAAAATGTTATTCTGCCATGGCGAAGATTCGGGCGGATAAGAGGACGAAATAAATCCCCACGTTCCAACGACTACATCTTAAGAACAATGTCCAATTATTTTGCTTGAGCCAGGTTCGACCGTACTCGGTAACGAGTCGGCTAAGTGAAAAATTAACGAACCAAATCCCTAGCGCGGCGGGACGTTTCCCCGCGTTTCCCTAGGCCTCACTTCCGTTCAAGCAGGACTTAAAACGCACAGAAAGAGATCACGATCGAGCGCGTCGACGATCCGTCGGGTCGATCCTGACCGGTAAAACTCGCGAATAAGATGGGTGAAATAGTTGGAGATCAACGTACCCTTGGCTGCGCCATGAACGCCCTGGCCGCGCCGGGGAACTCTGCGTGCTGAGCCACCGTAGCGGCTGTATTTTCCCACAGTATAAAGCAAGTAACACTTCACTCACACACCGTTTACGCTCACTGTTTCGCCTGATCGTGGCGATGATCGGTGTTATTCACCCTGCTTGTCGCACTATCGGTGTCGACCGAGAGACACGGGGTTCAGAAGGAATCTTGGGGACAAGGGGAGGATTGCACCACCGGGGCCGTCGGTGATTGTCCTCGGCTGGTAAAGGTCGACGATGGCTGACGACGGCGAAAAAGATGGTCGGACCGGCACGGTTCACCGGCCGACGGCGTGCGGAGCTGCGGCCTGGCCGAAACTGGATGGCGGTTGACTGTTTCAATTGTTCCGTCGGCCCTCGACGATTCCCGAATCCGAGTCGAGTGGCGGCGACGAGACGCTGTCACGGCGAAAAGTCGAAGCGAGCGTCAGCAGAGCTCGGGACGCGCGCTTGAACGTTGCAGGAGGACCACGGCTACGGCCGGACACACGTGCTTCCTCATCGTCCCGGTCACCACGCCGGAAGTACCCGCTGACCAGACGGGAGGAGCTTGGCCTCTCGATAATGTCAGTACCGCGACATCATACGCTCGATGCTCTCTTTTCGGTTCAGTGAAGCACGTGGCCGCTCATAGACAGAAGCTTCTTCGCCAGCAGCTACACGACGATTCCTTTTCCTCTCGGTCGACGGGTGCACGCGAAACGCGTCTGATGTCCACTGGTCGAAGCGCGCGAAAATCGAACCCGGAAAGTATCGACCGATGAACGTTCAGCGACGGTCTGAACAACTCGGAACAACGCGGAACAACGATCACTACGAATTCACGGTGAAGATTTTGTATTCACGAATCTAGGCTGCGCGCTCTCTCTCTCTCTCTTCTTCTCTTTCGTTATATCTCTCTCTATATTTCTTTTTGCGTTTAGTCCACTGGCCGTTCGAGCATCAAAGGATATTTCGCACACAGTGTGAGGACACGAAGCGGGGACTATGTATTCCCAACGGAAACGAAAAGGAAAAACAAAAAAAAACACCAGAGGGCCTATGCGACGATGGTCACTGACGGAGCACGGTTCACATCCTTCCCGTGATTGGCGCGAAGTCAACAGTGTTGTTTCGTTTCCACTCGCGGGGGTTAGGAGGACGGCGGTGTTCGCGTGGTGGCCGTCGTCAACTAATAGCGCGGACGATCGCGGCGCGTCTCGAACAGTGGTGGATCGGCGAGATGCATAAACACTGAGGACCGGGGCAACTCGTGAGACAGATTGATTATTCTTCGCAGCGAGCAGACGCGGAGAGCACAGACTGCGGGTGGTGTCCGGTGTCGGGTCGAGCTCCACTGGCACGGTTAAACGGCAAAGCTCCGTCCACACTGTGCCCTCGTTAAATCCGTGATCGACGGGGGATGCGGTCTTCGAGTTGCTCCGACTCGGGAGCCACGGTGCAAATGCTGGAGCGACGGAGGAGGCGGCGTTGCCACTAGCGTGCAGTCAGACGGGTCGTCCCGCGTTCCGATAGATCCCCGATGTTGCCGTTTTAGTTTTCGTTGACACGGTTGATCACACACGAGGGGGGCTTGGGGGTCGATGGGGTGGTCCGTCGTGCATATACGATCACCCTAGAAAAATCGTCGAGTATCGGCGCGCGGCTCAACGACAGTCGAGAGATCTATGTCGGTCAGAAGTGGACGAAATAAAAAACCGAACCGGCGGGCACACAGCGCGTCGTTCGACGACACCGAAAGAGTCGCGTCACCACCGAGCCGTGTACAGAAGAAGCGCGTTCCTCCTCGCGGCGATTACTGAACGTACGAACGAACGAACGAACGAGGCGAACCAACCAACCAACCGGTCACGCACGCTGAGGAGAGAGAAGAGGTGACGCGCGAGAGAGCTGTCCGCGAGACGGCGGGCGACCCTCCTCCCTAACCGTAACTACTACTGCGTGTGCCACTCGTAACTCCGGCGGACAGAAGGTGGAAGGTCGGTGTATATGTTGTGTGTGGTGTGCGCGCGGGCCGGCGGGCAAAGGCAGCCACGGGAATATGCGTGTTTCGAGTTCTTCCCCCACGAAAAAGCACCGGGTAGAGATATCCACGGGTAAGAGAAGTGCGGACCGAAGCGAGCGTGGAGAGCAGCGCCTAGCGCGGTTTTAGATCCTGCGCCGTCCGCAGTCGTTCGCCAACTGTCAATCAGCGCCGCGCTACGCCAAGGAGTGGGAGGCGCGCAGTCACGCCCACCGAGCGCGGCCAATGCGTCCCCTGGCTCCGCCCATATCCCCACTTCGCAACTCTGATTGCAGCGCCCCAACGGAGAGACCGTGAACCACGGTATTCTCCGCCATCGCTACACCACTACCAACGAGACCGTCGACGGACTACGACGACGACGTTGCCGACGACGACCAAGACCACGACCACGACGACAACGATGAGACCGACGAACCCTTGGACGGTAGCAGACTCGAGAACACTGTCTTCCGTTTCTACGGGAGAGGAAAACGGAAACGGTGGAATCAGAGTTTCTACGTTGCACGCGTACTGGGGCTGATATAGACGATCCTTGTCGGGGCTCGAACTTGTATCGTGGCAACCGGCACCCCTCTCCTGTCGATAGCTTGCTCTTTTTATTGCGACGATTTAATTGCTGATGAAGGTAGAAAACTGTAGATACGATATCGTACTTGTTTACTGGGATACCGGGATTTCGTTGTTGATTTACTGATATTATTATCAGCATTTTTATTGCATAAGTTTTCACCGGGCTCGGATTGGAACGATGTTTCTCAGAGTGTCGAGATGAAGGCAGACAATTTTGAACGATTCTGATCCCGAGCTATTTCTTGTTAACTCTTTGCTGTTTCTAATTGACTGTACTCCAAGTTGACATGGTCTGGGAAACTCTCTCCAACCTGTTTTAGGTCTCATTCAGATCTTATCCAAAAACATAATAAATTTCTAAAATCCTCCTGCTGTCTCATCAAAAAATTTCAGATTCTTGTTTCTTATTAAAAAATTAACCTATACTATCGCGATCAAAACTCCAATTTAAAAAGCACATAAACAACTGAAGAATCACATCAGAAGATTCCGTCGCGATACAACGAAAGCACCGGTCCAAGTCTGATTTTGGGACTTGTGAACTCCGGTAACCACAAAGAGCTGACTGAGACACATGTTCCCCGCTCGGGCTCCCACAAAGACAAATAAGCAAGCCGAGGCGAGGCCCGCGCTTATCTTTTCTTCGGAGGCAGGACAGGACCTACGATAATCTCCGGCGAGTTTCCAAACGGGAGGCCGGTATCGATCCGAATTAGAAGCTCGCGTAATATCTAATATAACGCACGGTTACCCCTAATCCTGGCAGCGCAAACTTCGACGCCACACCGGTGCTCGCAATTTGCAAGACGACAATTTCCGCGTGCGTTCCGCCGCGGAATCTGACGCGGTGCTCGCCGGTTCCCTGAAATTTTCCGCGTGTCTGTACCGAGCCAGAAACCCCAGAAATAGTAGAATAGGCAGGGACGCGTCTTGGCAAGGAGCTGGCCGGTCGCGTTGGCCCGTCTTAAATAATGCAGCCGATGATCCTGACAAATAACGGCGTTCCGCTAAATGCTGGCCGTCGGACGGCTCGTTGGCCGTCTTCGATCGTCCGTGCGTCATCGAGACAGCGAGGAGAACCTTGGGGAAAAAGTTGCAACAAAATCGGAGGCGTCGATGCACCCGCTAGGGCCTCTTCAGTCCACCCTGGCTCGCAGGAAGGGCGGACTGAGCAGCTCTAGCTACTAAATATCGTATCGCGGTCGACTTCGCGCTGTTTCGCGCCGACTCTTCTCGGCTCTTCGTCTTCTTCTTCCTCGTCTCCTTTTATTTTTCGCCCGGCCTCCTCCTCCTCCTTCTTCTCCTCCGTTATTAATTCAACGTGTCTGGCCGCGGAACGGCCAGCCGGCGGCGGTGGTCGATCGAGCTTTGAATGAACCGAACGAACAGCTGACTCCACGCAGGAATTGGGTCGCGAACGTGCGGTTTCGAACTTTGAATGGTATTCGGCGTTGGGTGAGTAATAGCGACAGGAGGCGGCGGAGGCGGAGGAGGGCAGAGAGGTGGCTGTCACCGACATCACTCAGTGTCTCCCTCCTGGCGTTCACTTCGCTCGATTTTATGACTCTCTCATCCCTCTCCCCCTGCGCACTTTCACCCCCGATCGTTGCGACTGCCGGCCCGCACCACGCGTCTCCCCTCGATTACGCGTGATGTCGCGAATCGCTGCGTCAGTTTTACCTTTTCTACCTTTCCTCTTCGCCGGCCGGTTTTCTCTCTCCGCTTTCTTGCTCCTCTCGACGCGATGCTGGAGCCAGGGCCGATGGATGCGGTCATCAGTGAAATATGGAAGGACGAGGCCAAGGGTAGTGGAGCCGGTTATCGTGGATTGATCAATTGCTGTGCCTTTGGTTTGTTTTCGGGCATAATTAACTTTATATGTATCGAATAAGGCATATTCAATTTTGTTATTCACCTATTTCATTTACTTTTGAATTAACAAATTTAAACCTTATCTCAATAACCAGATACACTTTTGCGCATTATCTTCGCAATATTTTTTATCCCAGTAAGAAATACTCGGATAGATGGTCGCTATTTGGTACATTATTTATCGACATCTGTTTCGAGTCTAAATATTCCGTTACCAGAAAAGTGCTAAAATTAAACGATAAAGTTTGCACACGTTTGTTCAATAATCATGTAGCTGGGTATCATTTTGCACATTCTTTCCAAAATATTTTTCGTTCCCGGTACAATACTTCAATATCCAACCAAACCTATATTTGGCACATTTCCTGTCGTTGTCTATCTCAAGTCTATTCGGGCACCCTTACTGGTCAAGAGGATAGTATGTGTAAGTAGCAGAAATTCTCCAGAATAATATTTTATTGCGCTGATATCTATAAAATAAACAAAAATTAATGTTTGTATAATTATACAAAAGTTACATAAAACAGTAACATAATATAGGGTTCCACGGTTATAGGACAACACTGATGATTTTAGTTATTAATATTTAGCTATTGATATTAATATCTCTTATTCGATCACTATAAAGTTAATTATGCAGTTGGAATTTCCACGAACGTAGATTTGGAAGGAACGCCGATTGTGCAACTATTTCGCATGAATATGCAGCCGGCAATTTCTGGCATCTTTAGCGGGCATGTTTTTTGCGCGGACTTCCCTAATTTCTTAGCACGATAATCAATAATTGACCGCGATTACAGAACACGGCTAAATAAGAGCATGCGAGTAAATAATAAACAAGCGCAACTCGCAAATGGTAATCTACCTATTATCCGGTTCAAGACAGTCTCATTTTGCTGGCCATATTTAGTAGCCTCGTAAATAAATGTATACTGTCTTATACCGTGATCAGGAAAAGAATTCCCATGAGATTAACATTCAGATTAAATAAATCTATGGATTAATGAAATTTTATAGGTCCGTGAAACTTGGAATTATAATAATCCTTGTTTCACGGACGTTCGAGGGGATAATGATCTAATAGTGCGCGACGTCGAAGACCCGGAGCATGCGATCAACGTGATGGTAATTAATATTGTCGCAACAATTTCAGACTGTCAAGGGAGCGGAATATTTATTTCCCATAACTAGCATGCATTAATTACGTAATTGCGTTTACAACTGCACAATTCCGCCGTTAAAGTGTAAAAAGGTTCGAACAATGCTCGTATATTATCCGCTGGATTGATACCGCAACATCTACGAGTGCATAATTCATTATCTAAACGAGTTCGCCGGATTCACGATGAAAATAGGATAATTATACGTCCCGCAGCAAACGGGACGACGATTAATTGGAGCGCGGGGCAGCGTAAACCGTGTTTTGCGATTCATAAAGTCGTCTTAAGAGACATTGTTAAACAATGTTAAGCTGGCGCGGGCATAAATTAGTAATACTTTACTTGTCGCTCGCTTTTATAAAAAGGCCGAAGGCCGGGCTAACTATTATGAAGTCGCTCGTATAATAATCCTATTTGCGGCCGACGGTATTTTGTATTGTAAATTCGCCAGCTATTAAATTTGCTTAGAGACACGAGTGGCTTGCACCGTGGAAATAGAAACATTTTACGGTCGCGAACCATCCGACTTTTACTTTATTAAATATTTAGCGGAGCTACGTGGAAAATACATTTGTTACTCTGTCGTGGAAACCGTTCTCGATAAGCTGGAGGTCGCTTGCTTTCCCTAACCTTTATTTTTAAAATTTCTTTTCACGAACTTGTTTCAAGTGCGATGCTAGTCGTAGTTCAACGTTACTGTCGTGGCTGTGAATCTATAGTTTCGACTATGAAACAGCTGTCTGTGAACACTGTGCTATGAAATGGATCGTATCTTTGACGATTTAGTGTATCAAAACAAAAATTACTGTCGACGAATCCGATTTATATGTTCTTTGCCAGTTTTTTCATGAATGCAGGAACTTAGTTATTATTATTTATTAATGAACGGGTTGAAAATCAATTGTATATACGTGTAATAAAAATACAAATCTTTAATAATTGCATAAAAGAAGAAAAGCTATCGATATTTTATTTGTAAGTAATATAATTGGAGGCCATATTTCATTATCAATAATTATTTAATAGTCCCCTCTTATTCCGCATGCCATCGCAAAACATACGGATCTCAAAATTGTATTAATAAAATCATGCTAACAGATTGAACACTCCCTCTAATAATTATTTTTACCAACCTTTAGCGATAATAATTAATTCTGTTCAATTTTTATTTTGTTTTCCCCTACATATTACCCTGTTTTGTATTAAAGGCTTGTACTAAAGAAATGAATTCCACGATTATCGCAGACTATTATTTGTCATGCTCGGATCATTGAAAAGACACCGTAAAAATTTACTAAAATTTTTGTAAAGACGTAAGTTACTCCAGAATATTATTGCACGATTAAACAATACGAGTTTACAATCTAAATTAAGTCCTCCATGCCATTCGCATATTTTATTTCAAAGAGTTTACGATCGGTAATTTTCAACAATTCGGTCCTAATAAATAATATTGGACGTTCGAACATAGAGATCTAAACAGTTTGGAGTTTCAATCAAGTCAGTGCAGTGCGTATGGGGTAATGGAAAATCCATAAGCGGCATGAGTACCGTCTTTCGACGCCAGAGTCGATGAAAATCGCACGGTCACCGAGCACGATCTCTCCCGCTCGGAACACCATTTATCCGGTTAATTCGTAGGTATTCCGGACATTGTCGAGGCTTTACCTGGCACGGGACACTTCGAGCCTGTTATTTCGCAATAAATCACACTGCGAGATGGAACCGAGCTTGTCGATAGTAACGAGGGATTCGCCCCCGTCCGATTCGGTCCCTCCCGGGGTAAACAGCCACGAGCCATTAAACTGCGCGTAATGCCTGAAGATGATCGATTCTTACGTAACGCGCAGACTAGTACGCGCCCGACTAGCTTTCATTCCCTTATAATCAATTAGAAATAATCTGGAAACGTGTACGAATTAACCTATACCAGTTATTTGAATCAAAAGTCTGAAATTTCCACTCGGATCTATAGTTTCATACAAAATGCTGTTTGTGGTTAAACCTCTTGCCCTATAATATCGTGTCGGATCCTTTACGAAGAATTCGATCATAATCTACTAAATACGAATGTTATTAATGGACTGCGGATCTTTATGCAAAATAAAAATTGTGACCAGTGACTGCATAGCATTTGTTTCTCCTCTCAATAATTTTAACGAATTCCACACAATACAATAGCGTCTTTAAATTCTTTAAATGTCTTCACTGTTTTGAATTCGATCTATAAATTTTTGTCATAAATGTGTAAAATCCGCAATTAATTTGTTCTAAGTTGAAATAAAATTGAATTCTTCTAGCGGCAATATTCAACTCCTTCCACGCGAGCGATAACTCTGAGGCATTATTAAAAATTATTATACCACGTTCCAAAATCATTTTTACGTTATCAAAGTTTATATTTTAAACCGCTGTTAACTGTTGTATGTGAGTCACAAGACTGAATTTCGTATGCATGAAATGCACGAATTATAAGTTTTCTAAAACGGAAATACTCTAGGTCGGAAAAACTATTTTCGATTAATAGTTAAAATTCTTTGCCGCGTAAGAATTTATTAGCGACAATCACTGCAGCATCTCATTACCGCAGGAAGTAAACTCAGGTTAAACACGAATCGTCGCAATTCATACCCAGAAAATTGTACGTTGCCCACGAGTCCGGACTCCGCGCGAGCGTCTTGGACGTCTCTTTCGATTATTACTATACGCAGAACGAACAAGAGATTCCCAGTGGCCGATCCTCGAGTCGCTCGTTAATCAGGCCGAAAGTTTGTCGCGGACAGGATCGCACCTGGATACGTGGTTGCGCAAGTTCAGACGCACCGAGCACAGCAGAACGTGAAAATAGAATCATATTAAGATGGAAGACGTTCCGAACTGTACACCAGGTATAACGCAGAAACCAAGGCGTTGATACAATGGGCTGCGCTACCTAACCCGTCCGTTGTCCCTGCGTAATTCTGCGAAACACCCCTACTGTGTCTCCTCTATTGTGCCTCCGGGCATAACAATGTCAAAGTCTATACCGTTAAGCCGTCGACGAAACGTGTACGCGGTGTACACCAATTATTCGTCTTCAGTGAAACAGTTTCCGACCTGGCCTCTCTTCCTCGGTCTCTTCTCGCCCTCCTCCCCCAACTACCCCAAGGGATCGCTTTAATCCCTTGCCCCGTTCGATGGTCAACGACTTTCCAATTCAGAGGCAACACGCTTCGCGCAGTAAATTTATTCCGTAACACTTTTTTGACGCGTTTATCAATGCATATTAGCCGCACCATTATCGGATATACATATGAAAGACTGATATGTTTTTAGACACCGCCGTGGGTACGTGGAACTCGTTTCATCCGCGATACAGGAAAATTTTCGTGGAATTTAATGAATCGCTTTAAATTTGTTAAATACTTTACAATTTACATTTTTCACTTCCGATATATTATAAATTAGCAACGTAGGAGATCGTGTCTACACGTTTGACACTGTATGTTATTTGCCTTCGATCTTTGAAATATATGGAGAAGGAACTACGACTGAGAGTTGCTATTTGTCAGGTTACCATTTGCTTAGTTATATACAGGCTGTTCCGTATTTTCCATACGTACTTATAGTATGTAGTATATTTTACAGGAAAATATAAGACTAAAATGTAGTATGACAAAAAGTCCCTAAATACTTTGTGAAGAATTTGTGAGAAGAATACAAAAATGATTTAAACGCTGTTAACTATACTTATAGTTTTCACGCGACAAGAAGGTACCTTTATCTTTATGTTGCCTCTCTTACTAATAGCTCCACTGTCGCAAGTAACTGCCGTCGATCTTCATCACCCTTTTCGGCCAATACCGGTAGCTGCAGCAATAGCGCAGCTAGTAAGATGGGGAATGCAAAGACAAAGGTGCTTTCTTATCGTATTATGACTGTGTATCTCCATTTCAAATTGACGCGCGTCCTTGTCTATGAGTTATTGCATTTATTGTTGACATAACTTCTCACCAAAATTTATGGACTTTTTGTTATATGAAATTTCAGTCTTACTTTTATTGTACATCATTTAACAGACGCGCGATGCAACTGTTTCGGGACGCATGTTGACGTATTGACATCTTATTCCAGAAGTTGCAAACATGTAATTTATTAATAATAATGGCTACATAATGTGCGATGTGATGAAAAAAGTAGATTATCTAAGGTTACGAGCCGGTGTATAAAAGCAGTTTTTCGAGAATTTGAGGACAGGAGATAGTGTGAGTAATTAGTTTGTGTACAAATAATATTTCAGCGATGATACCTCATTGATCAATAGCCATCAATCGCAGTCATAGTAAGATGTTATCGTAATTATGGCATCGGATTGACGTATGTGACTCAGTGAAATAAGATGCAAGTCTTAGAAATCTGTGCGGAACACTCCTAATCAACGCTGAGTGATATCTTGTGTAGGAAGTTCCATATTACCGATCCGTATTCGAGAACGGGACGAGCTAAAGAACTATAGAAAAGCCGAAGTGTATTTATATCAGAAGAAAGCTTAGAGTTGCGGTGATAACGCCGAGAATTTTAAAGGCGGAGTTGGCAATGTGTAGAAGATAGTAATGGAAAGGTACGTAAATAGTAAAGTAAACGCCAAGGCCACGCATGATATTTAGAGATGACACTGGTGTATTGAGAATTAAATAAGGATATACGATGTTACCGAGTTAATTGACGATCACCGAAAACACCTGAAGCTTTTACAAATAACACTTGCCGATATTTTTGTAACCGCTGAGGAGTAGCGTGTCGCCTCATTGTCCATGTAGTTCCCTGTTGAAAACTCGTGTGACACGCGGTGCGAAGACGCGATCAATAAATGCGATGCTTGTATACGCAAGCAAACAGAAGTAGACGGAGCAACACGCCGAAAATTGTAATTTGTATCGAATATATTCGCGGCGTTGTTTATGGATGATTCAGGGCGCGCGTCGTTTGACCTGCAAACGATCGGTATGCTTTTTCACGGCCTCGAGGAAACCTACGAATGGCGTTAAATCACGGATTCGAGGCGATTCTCGCCCGATCCGCCGGCATCGAGCCAAAATTCGGCTCCGCGGGAAACCTGCCCTCCAGTCGGAGCTTCTTTTGGTTTCCCGGCTGTACTCGTGGTGGTCGAGGAACGCGACCAAATTGTTTAGGCATAAAATAAGAGATCGAAACTTCTATTCCCGATGGTTTGTGCTATATTTAATTTAATTTATTTGCACATATACACCGGTCGACACCCATTTTTACGATAATATAGCTCATGTTGAATGGTGGAGAACCAGTGACTCGGGTAAATAGTTTATAAAGACTTGATTTAAATCTATTGTTGTTAATGAGTGCATGTCTTGTAAAGTGGGCTTCGCTTAGAAAAGCGAGGTGATGCATGCAAATTCACAAACGAAGTAACGCTAGGATTGTCTGACATACCATGCACGACTTTATACCTAAAACATAGATTTGCAATGACTCCTCTGGACACAAGAGAATTATTATATGCAATCGGCTGAGGAGATGTGACGCGCAACAATTTTCGAGCCGGTCAGAACGCGATTGTCACTTCGGAAATGGAATTCGACGAGCGGATCGGTTCAAATCCGGCTGAAAACGCGAACCCAAACGAATATTTCTAACTCGAGGACCGAACGTGGGGCATCATTGTGCCGTAAATCTCAATGCGCGTATATTATGCAGCCGGAGAATGGATGAGGGGTTGAGGCAGGGTCGTTGAGATTGAGGACCCATTAAATCACAAAAGTCAAAATAACATAATACGGTGAGTCAATTAAGAAGACAGCCAATTTGTACAATCGTTGCCTGGTCGTTTAGTCGAAAAAAGTTATTGCATGTCAAAACTGTATCAATACCTTTTTTACCAACTGCGTAAGAAGTTGTACTTGATCATATTCGCTAATGAGGAAATGCCTCGTACCGTTAGTGATTTAAATTTCAGCTTTGCCCAATTAGCATGATTCGAAACCGCCGTGGATTTTCCGGGGGCGCGAGGGTCGAGGACGGTGGCGTCGATGTAAAATCAGCTGATCCGAAGTAACGAGGCCAGGAGGATCCGAAGGCGTCCTGTCGCGATTTGTTAGGCTCGCGAAACGCGACACCGATCCGATTATGGCTCTCGAATTACCGAATAGCCGGTCTCTGTTTCCCGTTCGGCCGTCCGGCTCGTGGGAGCAGA
This sequence comes from Augochlorella aurata, assembly GCA_028455555.1. NCBI lineage: Eukaryota > Metazoa > Arthropoda > Insecta > Hymenoptera > Halictidae > Augochlorella > Augochlorella aurata. Next base: position 7,541,237 of record CM052162.1, read on the forward strand.
GGCGCTCCGCGACACTCGAGCGAGCGCACACCCCCATTAGATGTTTATGGTGTTGCGGACGATTCCGTGGTGCTCGCGGCCGGAGTTCGTCGGTTCGGTTCTCTCTCCCTCCCCCTCTCTCTCTCTCTCTCTCTCTCTTTCTCTTTCGTGAGAAAAAAGGTCTGTTAGTAAACACCGGTTCGCCGTGCGGCTTGTAACGTAACCAGCCTCGAGAGTGCATGAACGAGAGCCGCGGCTGTTTGTCGTTTGCAGCCCGTGGCGGGTTGTGAATTGCCAGAGGCCGCGTGTGTTCATTGACCATTCATTCGTAATTCTTTGAGGCCTCCTCCTTTTTTCCCTGCTCGAGCACGACCCCATGAACGTACGTATGTATGTACACCGCGAGCTCTTTTTGTCTCTGTTTTTCTCCTGGCCGGTTCGAGGAAACAAGATCGAAGCATGGCGCGTTTTATGTTTTTTCCCCCGGCTTTCGATTCTTTCGTTTTGCTCTCTTGGCTTTTTCAGACCGCAGCCGAGTTAGACCTGCGGTCTTTTAGGCTTTCTTGGAAAATTATCGGAGCAAACGTGCGGTTGCGGTCCGTCCCGTAGATTCGGTGTACGTGTAGTGGTGACGGGGTATCGTGTTCCTTTCGGGTTAAAGGGACGGAAATAAGTTCGCGGATTTCTGAACGAACATTAAATGCTGCTAGCTCGACTTCCACGCTTCTTCTGCCGGATACGACGGAGTGGGTTAGAATGGGAGATCGACGGGCTGCACCAACAGGTAATACGTCGTTCATGACCTAGGAGTAGTTGCGTGACGTAAATGGAAATTTAGATACATAAAGATGATGGAAAATGTACTCAAGTTAGTAGTTATCGTATATTGTTTAGTCAAATGGCGTTCTTTATGTAATAGCTAATGTATGTAATCTCATTCGTGATAAGAGTACTTATTCGTTTCCAATTTTCAAGTTCATTTCAGAGCTGTGTTTCGAAAAGTAGACCATATTAAGTGCTCCATTCTACTATGTAAGTACTATCTAGGGTTAGAAAAATATAAAAGAAATCTTACAGATTTGAAAAGATATAAAAGAATACTTAACATTAAAAGTTTTAGTTTAGAATTAATAAAATTTGAAAGTGAAGGTTCGTCTATAACAGAAACAAATATTCTGTTGATGAATGTAGAGACAGTTTTGAAACATAATCGCAACTTCCAAATATTACTTTATGAATAATATCTTAACAATATTAAATGATTATTCTGATTATACGGGAAAAATAATTTCTTTGGACAGAAATTTATTACATTACTGAATTTAGTAGAATTTGTTTCACAACGGAAGATACCCATTTACTTCGCACCCCGGTACTACCCTCTTCAACGGAAGCATTAAGTTGTGTCTCACCACTAGAGACAAAAAACTATAATTCAACTCTTTATAGCTCCCTGTGACTATTGAGTCACATGTAGCAGTTTCATACATATGTGGTAAAATTATTTGATTCTGTTGTTTCCCTTTTATCATCAAGATCATGCATTTTAAAAATTATAAATTTGTTCCTGTCTTATATCTAACAGTAATATATATGTATAATGTTATATATTGATTTATATTCAGCAGTTTCAAGTTACATAAATTATTTTGAATCCATATAAATAATTCGGGTTGTAGAGGATTAATTATCCACCACCGTGGTCCTATAAGCTCTACAAATAATCGAATGTCGACCATGTTAACCTGTTCTTCATCAGCCCTCGCGATCTTGTCCCTGATTCGCACGTTTCTTATGCAGATGGGACCGTGACGGCAGCAAAGTCACGTCGCCGAACGATACAAATTTTATTCATGGCGAGCATAGTCACCGGTACGCACCGTGACTGATGCCTTTCAGGAATTTATCATCTTGCACGCGTGATCTCCGATGGAACTTGGCCTGCGCGGCCCGGCGACCGGTACGCGTGTATACGGGGTGGCGTATTATAACAGACTAAGGGTGGATAACCCGTGATCGATCACTCCGGTGAATGCGACACCCCTACGAACACATATCCGCGCCCCATTAAGCCCGCCCTTAGGAACGACGTGCGCGCATCCATCGCGAGCCGGGCCTCTACCCCGAAGATTCTATCGGCCGACGAAAATCGGGGGTTGTTTTTTGCCTGCAGAGCTAAATAATTGAGCGTAATGCCATGGCCGCCACTTTCCGACTGTAATCTCGTTTTCGGTAATATCGTAATCCGCGATACTTGACTTCTGCGACCGATCTCCGCTCTTCGGGGGTGGAAACGGCTGAACAATAAAGTTAAGTGACCACTTAATTATACGACGGACTTATACGATACCTTCATTCGTCTTTTAGGTGGACATTAAGAAAATTCAATTTTTCTGACACCGATAACTAGCCGTTTTTAATAAAAAATATATTCGTATAATTTTTATTTAGCTGTCAGACCGACTAATTTTTTAGATTTCAATCGGTTGGGATGGCAACAGAATTAAAATTAAAATCTAACTTTTTACCTGAGTTTATAACAAAAATTTAAAAAATACGTTTTGTAGAACTCGGTAAGTTACACACATGCTGAAAAATTCATTGCAATTTATTTTCTACGAAAAGATTGACATTTCCTGATTTTGAGTGACATAAACCTTTCCATACTCGTATGAAATATTCCGACTATACGTAGACAGGTAAAACAGGTTCAGACGTAGAATTTAGCGTTCTAATTGATGCAACCAAAATCAATCGAAGATACAGAGCGGATAAGAAAATCGACTGTAACTTGCTTCAGGTGTAAACGAAGCGCGCACACAACTATCAACAAGTATCAATTTAATATCATTAGCTACCAAGTTACGTGTGCAACAAGGTACTTACATAATAATTCAATTAATTGACCTAATCATTACTCCACGTTACATGATTACGTTCAATGCCATGAGGGTCGTATCGCGGCCGGCAAATTAATTCGTATCGGTTCAATTACCATCACGATCTTTACACAAATACGCGTTGACACGAATCACCGTAGGAGAAGGCCTCTTCGCAATAAAATGTACATTGTGCAGTTACGAGCAAAGTGGCAAGGACAAGGAGAAAAATACACGAAGGGACGGCTCGATAATTACGCAAAAAGAGGGAAAAGAGAGCGAATCCCGCATATCTCGAGCAGAATGTCTAGAAAACCGCTGGTTGTGGACATCGATACTAAACGATCACGATCATTTCTGTCGAGAATTTGCTGCTATAAATTAATGCCCGGTCGGACTGACGGCTATCAAAGACAGTAGCAATGAGTGCCCCCGTCCCTGCCACAATGCGTATAATTTTTCAGCGCGGGGAGGGTTGTAATCGCTGGCAGCGCTGACGCGTGGATATTTTCTTAAACTCGTGTGAAATATTACACGGTGTGCATACAAATTAAAAAATGTGTACAACGGGGAGGAATATTTGATACTAACCTGCGGACGGGTGCGAAATCGTTTTTTATTTTGGTATCCTGTAAGGAACACCTATTTCAAACATTTTGTTGTGTTGAGAACTTTGCAATTTTGTCTTCAGATTATATTATATCTGCCGATCTTTATGCAAATTCCACATTTCACACCCTTCATAGCTCAATGTAACTTTAAAGTCACGTACAGACTTATCAGGTATTTCAATCTTATTTAATTTCTAGTTACATCTTGCTGTGCTGGAATACGTTATGCATCGGAATTTTCAAGTTTCACTTTACACGTCTGACTAAACTTAACTGTTGATAATATCTCGAGATTGATATTTGCTGATTTCGAATTATATAAATGTTGCATGCCCGTATAGAAAACTCGGATCACGGGTAATTCAGCATTTTATGAAAGTTTAAAAAGGGAAAACGTTTTTTACATCAACGGAGGTATTTCTTGCGATGAATATAAAACAGTACGACAATTGATTTTTATTAATATGCACGCGTCCTTGCATTTGGCTTACGTATTTCACAAATTTTCCAAGACGATTAGAAGATGCAGAAATTAAATAAAAATAAATTGCTCTGTTAATAATTTTAATGAGCTGAAAATAATGTAGCAATATTATTAAACTGTTCTCGCGTCTTCACAATTTTATCAAAAATTGTTCTTACGTCCTCACAATTTCATATTTCAGCCATTTATTTATTCCACCAATGCGTAAAGTCAGCAATTTAATTATTAGAAATGATATGTTTGGATCTCGAGTGGTGTTCACAGGAAGTCGCTTTTCAGGCGCTTTTCACTGCGTGCCGGTATGAATTTCGTCCTCCAGCTGGCTTCTCAGGAACCCCGTGCTCGCGATTACGCGTCCGTGCCGGATTAATTATCGCGGCTGCAAACTGGTGGGTCGTTAAAAATTACGAAGCCAAGGAGGGGAAAAATTAGCTTTCAGTAGTGGCGAGAACAACGATGCCAGAAGGGGAAAGGATCGGTCGATAAGGCAACATTGTACGCGAGGAGTTGTTGACTGGAACGCGAAACCGGAACGAGACCTGGCGTTTTGTAAGCGCTTGTTACCGAACCGGAGCATTTTTCTTTGCAGCTCTTTTCACTGGCGCGAAGCGACGCGCTCGCTTTAGAAGGCGTCTCATCGCACAGTGGTCGATTTTTCTAAAAGGTGGATCAAAAATCTATGTAATTAAATGGACTGTTGATGGATGTGTCACTATCGATAATTTGGCATCGTCGTTGTGCGTAATGGCTTTTCCCGATATTAATTTGCACGACCTTAGCCAGCAGATCTTTGTAAAGCTCCTCAAGCAGCGAAAAAGTTTTGAAGCATTCAAATGCCGACAAAATTTAATGAAATGTTGCAGCATATATCAGCACGAAAACGAAGTAAATGAAAATATCGAGGAATAATATGAATATAATAAATATAATATAATAAACAATATAATATAATAATACATATAATATAATAAACTTCCAAATATGTATTGCAAACAACGATGATGATACCGAATAAGTTACCAAGATCTAAAAAACGAAATGTTTAAGTTTTCGTAGCAAGCTCAGATACAAATGTTGGAAAACATAATTCTTATCATCCGAATCAATTGCAATATTCAATCATTTAAAAAAGATTCAGGTTACCAATTTGTTTGGTCATATTTGAAGAAAGCTATTCCATTTTAAAAAGCATCTCAACACTTTTGTGGCCGACCGTAATAGGAACAAACAAAGCGACACTTGTCAATTGTACGTATTAGACAGTACTAAATCAAGTTGCGCCAACTATTTTCCCATTCGGTCATTCTTAACGGTTATCGAACACTGTGCGTCGCGTCGCGGCGCGCAATTACGGTCTATCGAGGAGGGAATTTTAGTATTGCGGAGGAGCGTTTAATGACGAGATCAGATTTCCGAGGTTCATTCCCGATGGTAATTTATGCCGAGTCCGTCGCTAAGACGCCCACGTTTGCTCCGTTCCCTGTCTATCACTATTATCGCTAACGCAACGACCGTGAGAGGTGCGCTCCACGGATCCTCCTACGACCGCTGGGAGGGGAGCGAAACGGGGCCTAATTGTTTTTCGCGAGGAATTCCGCGCGGTTCGAATGCTGTACGCCGACACTTCGCTATGGTTCTGATCGTCGTCCTGTCTTCTGTTCCGCGCGTGTTCCGTTCACGGATTATGCCTCCGCCTCGTTTACGACGCGTTTATTACCTCCGTATATATAGGCGAAGCGGCCAAGCAAATTATCCGCTGCTATGCTGGAGCCGATTCCTCAGAAGCAACCATCCAAACGCAATTGAATATCATTTTCTCGCAACCAAGCGAATTATCCTTTGCTAAAGTGGATACGAGTCATCGATATCAATCTCGGAGGCACACGCGGATACGATTCCACTGGGTTCACGGGCCCCGTCAAAATGACGGACATCGAACTTTTTAATTTACGTTCGTCGAAATTATAAAGATACGCTTATGAGAATTTTGTTCGACACGTTTGTAAGTTGAGACAGATACTACAATAAAATCCGAGTAAATATATAATTAATTACTAATAAATATATAATTAATTACTAATAAATATATAATTAATTACTAATAAATATATTATTAATTATTGATAAATATATTAGTGTTACTTTAGTGCTCTATAAATCTAGCGTCGAGGATGTGGGAAACCAATAAAGTGCTATTACATTCACACAGCAGAAACATGGCAGAAATACAAAAGTTGCAAGAGATCCGAAAATGTAATATTTACACCTTAATGTCGCGACGAACAGTTCGGGAGGGGAACTGTGATCCTTAAACATCCAATCTAAGTATGTCCTTTCTTCCAATGCAAACGTGATGTTACAAAATGGCGCTTCGCTGACAGTTCTTTCTGAATTACGAAATTTAGCGTTCGCAAAGCAAATCTGCTAAACTGAGCATGTACAAGTCCGGTGATAGGTATTTTTAGTTGATTACTTAGTTATTTAAGATGAAATCTCACTTGTCCAAAACACTGACTCGTACTTTCGACATTTCACATTGCAGGCGTTAATGTCTATTTTCGAGCAGTGACTGCACCTGTGTATCAATTGTGTTATACTTCAATGAAATTAAAGAAAGATATGTCGAACTATGGCTAAAAAGTTTCGCAATGGAGAGGAGATACGTCGTCCATACACTGTGCATACAAAGACTAAATCTGTTGATAAGAAATTAGCTCGACACAGGAAATTATACTTAAACGATATGTCGGTAGAAAATCTTATTAATTATGTAATTCTAGTGACCGTTCGCAATGTTAAATTTAGACCCTCGACCTTAATTGTTTTGAAGAGGCATAACGTAGTATTCTGAATAATTTTGGACCTCTCTCTTAGCTTCCACGGGTCTCGACTTTGAGATGTAGGTTTTAAGGATGTCCATCTTCTTCATGCATCAGTCGCGTGTAATTCAGTCGACATAAAAGTTCGATAATTACTCGACCTTAGAGACCCGAGTACTTTAAAAACCTTAATAGTCTCGGTAATAATTTCTTGACAGTCGTCAGACGTTAGCAGTTCCTGAGAGCGTGTGTCCACCATCCGTGTAATGGTAATCACCTCATGATCCATGCACGTTCATTTACCGATCACTTCGCTTTGTATCGCTTGTAATACGCTCGATATTTACCGAAAGGTCGCGACTGGGAGTTCTCTGAAAAATTTCGAATTCCCATCAGACTTCGAGTCCGCCTAAAGATTGGATTCTCGGGCTGCTGAACGTTCGGTTAATTAAATATTGTAACCTATTCTGAAATCCTGCGGCAACAGCTACCATTCATTTTTCTTCGCAATCCTAGGTGAAATATCCCTCTAAATATCCTTCTTGCGATTACTTCGCTCCTTTGTGCGGTGCTTAAACCCTTAAGTGACTAATCAAAATATAGTAGAACACTATTCATTATGAAATTTTCATCAATTGGTATAGCGAACACGCATATGACTGAATCCATTTATCCGAACGTGAACTCCATTTATTTAAACCCAAAGTTGCAAGCAGTGAGGCCAGTCAGTCGACTTCTATTATAAGAACTATTACCTAGTTATATGAACTGCTTGTCTCCTGACGAGTTCATAAAAATAATATTTTATTATGCCTGTTTCTATACTTTTTATTGTTATTAGGTTTACGGGGTACGAAGAGTAGATTTTCTTTTAAGCGAAACTAATTTATTGAATAGATTCACATCATTTTGTCGCATTCTGTAAAGCAAGCATTAAATAAAAAGGCTACGTTATTTGTTTAAACTCTCGAAGGATAGAGCAACTCAGCGAACTATTTAATAAAAGACAACATTTGGACCATATTCTTGAATTTCGCACTAGTCATCACTTCAGTTAAGACTGTAATGTAAATTGGCTAACGCAACTATCCCGCATTCAGCACTCAGAAAAGCAACTTTGCCCGCTCCCAAGTGACTGTTGGGCAAAGCGAGCGACTCGGTGACGAAGCCGAAGATTTTTCGGCGTGTAGGTGACCTCGTCGGCGAGGCTCGTTCGGTATGCCCGAAACGGTCGAGTTTCGAAGTCACCTTCTGGACAGCGGATCGCGCCCACGGCACCAGCACACGCATCAGAACAGAATAGTTCGGGCTAACGAATCCCGAATATCTCGATCGGGGATCAAGCGACGATTTCGTGGCCGGTGGAACACGGCGAATTCCACGGGGCACCGTAGGGACGAGGAATTCCGTCGCTCGGCGCGTTCCGAAGCGCCTCGGCCGCGGCCGTCCGCTTCGGTCCGCCTCGCGCGGTCCGATCGAGGCAAAGGACGGGGCAGAAATCCTCAAACGAAATTCCAGTGTGACTAAACCCCCGTGGATGACTGGCAGGCCGGCTGCATACGGGATGCAGCGGGAGGGTTGGGGTCGCGCCGGGTATCGCCATCGGAAGATCTCCTCTCCGTGTCCTCTCCGCCGCTGCTCTCCTCCCCTGGCCTGCTTAAAAAGATCGTCGACCAGAGACAGAACGGACTGCGGAGGGGTCGGAGACGGAAAAAGAGAGCCGGGGAGATGATGCATCGTGGCGGCGATCATCCGAGGAACAACACGCCGAATAGCCACCGACCGTCGAACGCCTCTCGGTGAGAACATTAGCCGGCGATATTAATTTTGCGCGGGAGGCTAATTCGATGCGAGAGCGGCCTAGTCGTTTTTTAAGGCCGGCCTGCTTGACCTGACGCAGGATTATTTGTTTCGCGATTAATCCCTCCACCACGGTGCACTTCGTTTTGCTTCGCGCTGCGGCTCAATGTCGGCGAAACACCTTCGAGTACGCTCCGCCGAGTATTTGCACTCCCCTGTTCGACTGCTGGCCATTTTCTTCGGCACATGATGGTTCGAGATTGTTCTTTCAGAGTTAAGATGGTTCACTATCTTGATAAAAGATAAAAGGTTCTTGATAAAAGCATTTTTGTAATTTCAATAATCGTGAAATAGAAAATTATATAATCTGACTGTCGCGCCGCGTCGATGATACATTTAGCGTCAAGCGACTGTATATCTTTTATTCGTTTAACCCGGGTAGAACTCGGCAGAAGGGCATGTCTCAAGAGTTCGACTAATTGATCCATGGGTTTTCCACGATACGGAGCGAATTCCGCGGACGAGCTGTCGAGAGAAAAGTGCGTGTTCCGATTTACGACAGAAAATGACGAACGACACGGCGCGGACGTTACTGTTTGTCGACGCAGAGAGATCTGAATCTCGATGCGCGGCAAGGCGTTCAGTATGCAAGCGGGCTCTCTCATTACGTCTCTCGACTCGCTGTCAAAGCGGCCGAGCAAGCAGTCTCTCTGCTCGGAGTCGAAGGAAAAGGAGGGTCCGGTGAAAGAAGACTGGCCCGGACGGGGTTGTAGGTGGGAGGACACGAAGAGGCCGAGAAAAGGAGAAAAAGGAGCCTGGCCCCTCTTCTCCGGCACTTTGGGTCACTCTGTTCGTTTCTGGTGACGGTAATGCCCGTTCGTAGGCTACCTTATCTCGACTGGAGGCCGTGGACCGGCGCGGACTGGTTAGATGCGTTTCGTGTAAGGTCGGCCCATACGTTTTCTAAAAAGACCGTATTACCTGACCTCTTGTCTGTTCGCCCACCGGCGGCCGGCCGCCGCCTTTCCCCGGTGTGAAATATATTTATACACTTTATCTCGCCGCGGCCGTCATATCGAGGGCTACCTGACGCCGAACAAAATTTCTGTCCCGGCCGCGATACCCGGTAAAAGATTTTTCGCGTTCCGACCGATCGCCTCCGATTGTGTACACCTTCGGCTTTTGTTGGTTCCACCGTTGGCCGTCCGCGTGGGAGAACACAGCCTCGGCAACACACGCCGATCGCTTGTCCTATCTCTTATCTCAATTATTCTTCGTCGATGGAGAAGAAGGAATTTAATTGTTTGGAAACTTTTACGAGACACTCGGTGATCTTGATGCAGGGCGCCGCCGGTGCTCGTTCAACGTTCGCGTGTTGTTCTCACGGTTCCTCCGCACTCCGAGAAATAAAGATAAAGATTTCGAGTGAACAATAACTGATAAAAAGCTTTGCCGTCGTTAGCGGACAATTTACAGCGCATAAAACTCGGCGGCTGGTGTACGAAACGCGAACTTTAATAGAATGCAACACTTGTTTTTAATTCACTCGAACACCACCCGCCGAGGAAATGCTGCTTAATGTGACTTCGCATTAACATCCTATTCGTTATGCTGTGAAGTGCGAGAAAAGATAGTTTTGGTTTCAAAGAGATCCTGCGCTCGTTGTTACGTTCAAAGGACGCTCCAAGCTAATGTTCCCTTTAGAAACCTCCTCAAAGTGTGCTTATTAACCCATATGTACACGGGTGTCGTAATTATTAGAAAACTCATTCTAACCCGGATCCGTTGTTTCTTCCTCCTTAAGTTCCAAAATTTACTATAATTAAACAAGATACCTCAGTTTTATAACATTTTCGAGGTAGTTGGTGTGACGGTCCAAACGTTACACAGATATTTTACAATTTGTGTAATAAAAGTTCCTTGGCACCATGTTATTTTAGAACTTGTATTAAGAGAGGCTCCGCAACAAACTTTGCGGAATGAATGTGCACAATATTTATTACAATTACTAACTTCTGTTGAAATGAAGGCTTCTCCATCAGAGGAAAATTCTGTTCCCATCGGAGTCTAAAACCTGAGGACGATTTCTAAAGAAAGTTCCACGTTTCAAGCAGAACCTAATGAAAAGTCCCACAAGTCTCGTCGTTGCTTAGAAGCAGGATTCGTCGACAAGAATGGAGGTTTTAATATTAGGATCGTCGGGGACGAGGAATTCGGAAAAACGAATAAGGTTCTTTCGGGAATGGAAATCCGTGAGTGTCGTTTGCCTGACAATGGAAGACGCGCACGCATCTACATACATATACATAACACAGCCGGGCGATGACACGCGAGAAATCCCGGTCCCGGCGCATCGCTCTGTCGTCACTTGCAAATGCATAGAAATTGTACGTGCGACGGTCCCGACGACGTCGAATAACAAACACAATTGCGAGGGACCGTTCTCTCTCACAGATCCGAGTGGCCCGCGCGATATAGCGTACTCCCAGGACCTTCGTGTTAATTAAACACGTGGCTCGGCTATCCATTGGGAATCGACTACTCCCGAAGTCTCTGCCTTTCGCAGAATTAAGTTTCTTCGCGCCTCGATCTTCATTAGACTGCGATACGAGAATTTCATGAAATCGTCGATGGTCAACGAAAGAAGACTCCCAAATGATTTTTACGACTTTTTACCGGTTTTGCAATGCAAAAAATATTTTATTCAGACACACTTGTTCATTTGTTTGTTGAACAGCGTACATGTACGTCTACGTGTAAGTCAGGACAAAATTAGGTTACACGATTTTGTCACTGAGTAAAATTTTCACTAAAATAAGTTCTATGGTGTTCTATTCCAGAATACGATAATCAGCAATTGATTGCAATGAACGAGTGACGCATCAAGAAATGAGAAATGACGGGATCGATACGAGCGTATGGTGCGTTAGATCGTCGAATAATCGGATAATTAAGATCAACGACTCTAAGGCCGGTAAAAAAGTCCTGATGTCGGAGGTATGTTCGATGCGATCGTAGATTACGATTGAGCGAGCCCTGGCCCTCGGTAGATCCACGGGGCCCCTTTTATTTGGAAATGTTCGATCCGCATTCGACAACCACTTAGCGCGCTCCGCTCAGGGCTCGAAAAGACGCAGACTCATCCTGACTGGTACGCTCCCATGGTTATTGAGACCGGGCCGATCCTCTCCTAGACAATCCGACGCGGCATTTACAGATCCATCGATCTGACACTGTCGCTCGTCGGAGAGATCGAAGATCTGCGTAGGTGAGACTTTACAACGTTTCAATCTACCGAACGCTCTTTTTCTTCCTCGCCGCGTTATTAATTATCCTTTGAGAAATCAATAAGAATAACGACTCAATTGTCGTCCGAGTTTCTATTCCGGCGCCACCGATCGACTTGTCATCGCTTCGCGTTCAGGAATATTTTATGGTAAACGACACGCTGCAGCGACTGGATATTCTGCACCACGGGGCAGAGTTATGGTAAAATGGGACTCATCAATAATCGCGTTGATCAATTTAAAAGTTACGAGTGCACGCGTATACGGATTATTTACGGTCTCCGTGAGATGAGTATTAGGTTCTAGAAGATAGAGCGAACTTATAGATCTTACAGCCGGTGGCACAAGTGTTCGACCAGCTTCTGTAACGATGACACCTGTCCCTTAATTTACGCGCGTCTCTTTTTTACGCGGTAAATTATAACACTATTTACGCGGTATTTTTTATATTTTATTTTTATAATTTAAACGATATAAATTTACGCAGCCAGCAAATAGTGCAGTTTTGCCGAATTTGTCAGGATCAAATTCTATTATAATTAGTTATAACCTGGTGAGTTTTATACATATGGAACTGAATGTGCGACTCATACAGCAGTTACGCTTTTAACAGTTCTTTAAACATAAAACAAATTTGATAATGTTAACATTTTTAATGGTGCCTTTGAGTCGCTACTGCAAAAAGTTAATTGTAAAATCGACTTGAATTTCGTATTGTGAATAAGAACCGAAACAGACAGTGTCGCTCGTATTTACTTGCTGTTATCGATCCGTGTACCTCGAATCTATGTCTCTTCGAGTTTTCGGCGGTGATTAAAACGATCGAGACCAGAAGACACCCCCAGCAAGACGCAACAGGACGATAAATCGTCTCCGTGATCGTCCGACGGCCGACGGACAGGCGCAGAAACATCGAACGCGTTCGCTCGCGAGCACACAAATGGGTCCGCAATAAGGATCCGTATCGCGTAGCCGACTTAAGATGTTATTTCAGTTATTTACGAGATGTCTCGGGACAGGTGACACGCGCCCTATACCTGCCGCGGGTAAACGGCCTCGCAGCCACGTTTTACAAACGACCGGGCGAACGTGAAACGAAGCGAGAGGACGAAAGAGAGAACGCGGACCCGTGGGAGGGGGAAGCCGGAGAGGGGGAGGACCGATAGACACCCTGTAATTACGCGAGGGTGAGTTATGGCGGCACGAGTGCCGCGGTTACTGCCGGAGCACCCGGGGATACCTTTCCCCTCGATGACACGGGGGGTAACTTCTGCCATCGGATACGGAAATGATAAATATATTAGGCTCGACGCGGGCCCGATCTCCCGGAGACGTTCGGCACAGATGATCCGCGACATTCAATGCTTCACTGCGAATTCTTATGTCTTTTCGGACAGCCTCAAGTGCTCCTTGTGTCGTTCGTCTTTTTGTTTTTTCGTAAACTTGACACAATACGGTCCGAGCTGTTAGCCGGCATATTCGAGAGGATTCTTATTTTAAAAAAAAGAAATTGAAATTTTGGCTATTAAGTTTTCGCTATTTTTAGTTCTCCGGTATTTCACGAGCAGCCAAGAAAATGACTATATTTAGTCATCCGGACGGTAATGTGTTAACTTAATGTCTTAATTCCTATACATTTCATATTTTAGTATAACTTAGCGTGCCATTTTGTGATGAAAATTTGATACTATTTTATATTATAAATTTTATAAATAAATCGAAAGAGAAATCGAATGTTCTGTCATCAAACTCTATGAATGAAAGTGAATGAAGGTATGCAAGAAACGAAAATTGTCTCGTACTATTAAGGAAATTATTCAGGACGAAGAAGTGCCAAATCGGGACAATTACGAAAGAAATCATAGTACAAGGAGCTGAACTACATTTCAGTATGTTCCATTTAAGGTGGCTAGATATCTTCTCGATCGTTAATGTTACGAGAAATGCATCAAATTCTTTTATTACATTATGTAGCTCGTGAGATGCATTTAAATATTCTTACCTTATTGTCTTGATTCTAAGAAGCACGAGTTTGTCTTTCGGGTAAGCGACGGCGATCTGGAATAGTTTAAAGAAAATAATCATTATTATCATTGTGTTTAACGTTTTGATTTTTGCGTTAGCCACGCGTTAATGACAGAACTATTTGCTTGGATTCGAATATTAATTTTTACGTTAATCTATTATATTTTCTTAATATTACCAAGGTACGCAAAATGTAAGACTATTGCAAAGTAATTAATGTTATACAATTTAACTTCGCAATTTTAATTTGATTACATTTTCGCGTCCGTTGAAGTGGCAGTCAAAATGTTGAGACATTTTTTAAACTATCTCCAAGTTGCGATTGGTTAGCAGACACAAATCACGATCGCCTCGAGAAATCGAGCAGCAGGAAATAAAAGAGCGTGCATTCTGAAAGTGCACAGCAGCCTGAACAGATCTCGTGATTCGTTCGCGACGGGTTCAAGTGTCCGAAAGTGGACGCTAACAATTATGAGTCTCAACATCTCGGTAGGCGAACAACAAAATAAAGTGGAGATCGGAGCACAGATGGTGGCATTCATGGCACCGTTCCCTATAATGGTGCCATTTATAAGTCACTTATGCAACGAAGCTTGTGTACCCGGTCGGACCGTCAGAAGAAACGGGTAGCCCAGGACTCGGTAGCGTCATCGTTGACGCTTTTTCGACCGCGACGGCGTCGGCGGCGGTCCCGCGTGAAATTTAGGGCAGGGCCGGCTCACGGAGCCGGGGCCTGTGTGAATAAGTTCGCGGCGTCCTTGAGGCTTCAAGGCGACCGGGGTGATTTGCGCGGAGCCCAGGTCCTCGGTGACGTACGCAGGACGAAGAGGGAGCCTGGGACGTTGGCTTTTTTGCCGCCGGGTCCACGCTGCATCCGTGACACGATCCTTTGTTTTGACGCGGCCGGACAAGTGAGTTATCTGCGACGGCGGGACGATCGTTCTTCTCGGACACGGACACGTCGCGGAAGTTCTTCCCGAAAAAGATCCATCCGGGCCCGGTGTAAACACAGCCGATAAAACGACGAGGAGAAGACGGAGAGAAAGAGAGAGGGGGGAGGGGAAGAGAAAAGAAGACATGGAGAAAGGGAGAAAGAGAGAAAGGAAGAAAGAGAGAAAGGGAGGAAGAGAGGAAAGGGAGAAAGAGGACCAGGAGAGACTTAACCGGCGGGGAAGAGTGATGCGCCGCGGGAAACCATTCTTTAAAACCCCACACATCCCGTGCCTGCCCTTTCGTTGCAGCCACGGCCCACCACGGCCAGTAAAAACGCCGAGGCTTGCTCCTGGAAGATGAACTACTACCACCACCCTTACGCCGGTATCGACGAAAGGCCTCGCCAGCGTTCGACTCATAACCATTTAATTCCCGTTTGATCGATGATACTTGTCGCCGTAATTTTCTCTTTGATTGTACATCCGAACGCACACGGCGACCGCGGCTGCGGAACTGTTCCAGGTGCTTTCAATCCGACTGTATCGTTCGTACTTAATCGCTCTATAATTATAACTAATTTAATCATATTCTTATTTGCAGTAACTTAATGCAGTCCCTAAAGAACCTCGCAGATGTTCCATAACTTTTATCCCATGCTCGTGGACTTAATAGAGGTCTTCGATGTGCAACGATCCACATAAGTTATTTAGTGTTGAGTAGGGCATGTAAGACTTACATTGTAAGAGGTACCAGTTACGTCCGCGCACGCTAAAGAATTATTGAGAACTTCAACGAATCCCAGAACAATTTTATAGTAAGATCTGTTTTGCTATTATGATAGCAGTTAGCGGTTATTTTTATATATGCTTGTCACGTATTAACGATTAGAATATCTTATTGTGCATTCGTATTTTATAGTGATTATTTTACATGGACTTGTGTGTGCGTTTGTATGGAGTATGAAAGAGTCATAATATATCGAGAGAAAGTGTACGAGCGTCATAGAAAGAAGAGGTATTCACAATTTACGATTACTATAAATATATTTTCTTTTTATTCTTTTTAAAACACACATAACTTCATAAAAGACGTCAGTCTAATAGAGAAACGAATTTCTGATTTTCGGGCATAATTAACTTTATACTTCTCGAATAATACACATTAAATTTGTTTATTCACAAATGAGCAAAATAAAAAAATAACGAAATTGTATACGTTTTATTCGAGAAATATAAAGTTAATTATGCTTGAAAACGAACTGAAGGCTCTGCAATCGCAAAGACACAGTAACCGGCTCCACTACCCTATCTCGAAGATGGCGCGAGGTGTCGTCGAACACGGGCAAAAAGGGATCGCGTGGGTCAAGAAAGAGGAACGAACGCGGAGCGGAAGAGGAGCCAGAAAAACGCGGCTTGTAGAAGAAGAGCTGGAACCCTCCCGCGTCTTTCAGCGGACAAGTCTCGGAGCGGCTTGAAGAAGAGTCGGACATCAGTCAGTCAGTCAGCCGGTCGGCGGAACAGTCAGTCAACGGGGACGTTTGGTCACACGCGACGGGACATTATCGCATTAAATATCGACAGGCGGCTTTCAGCGGGGCCCGAGGAGCCGGCGAAATCGGGAGAAAAATGCCTGAATCCCGTTCGCGTCCCCTTCCCCCTCCACCCCGGCGTATCCACGCCGCAATCCGTGTCCACCCACACCCGCTGCGTTCATAATAGGCTCTACGGAGCTAAGCCCCTCTAATTCCTCTCGTTCCCTCGGCGTACCTTCACCTGACCGTACCCTCTCTTGGCGGATCGTCCTCCCTGGTCCTTCGGCATACACACGCACATCCCCTGCTCTCTGTCTGACCCCTCTGCTCACTCTGCGTCATGATCTCTGCCCACGATCCCCCCACCTTGTTCAGCGAGCCTTTGAGCGGGGTTCCCATAGATTATTATTAGAATGCGCGTTTGTGGCCCGGTCGCGCGGGCAGGTAGATGGACAGTGCTCCGCCCCAGAACACACCGGGAAAAAAAGGAGACCGTGTGCAGCCCGCTGCAACTCGTGCTCCCCGTGACCTATCTCTTTCTACCTGGACAGGAATTCTTCGATGAAAATCGTAGCCACTGTCGTCCCGGGTTGCGGTGCCGTCCCATCGACAACTCCACTTCGAGAATTGCAGCTCCTGCGGTTCCGAGCCTAATTTTTGTTTTCTAACACGGTACGCTAAGTTGAGCTGTGCGCGCTCGTGGTTTTGACTTGGGTCTAACCGCCAATGGATATCAAGCCTTGGAAACTTCGAGTACCAAGGGAAACGTATTTGTAATTGATGGATATGTTATTTGTTCATAAACGGAGCGTGAATTTTTGTCTAATATATGGTAAAGATGGACATCTTGTCCATCTTGGTGCAGGAAGACGAGGTAACAATCTGACTTTGGATGATGATTGAGCGAAAACTATTACATTTATTACGAAACTTTGTATTCACAGACGTTATCTCGTTATTTGACGCTAATTAACCAAGATATTTTTCAGTTGCAGCATGTAATGTTTAAGTTTTATTGACTAGCTTTACAGATAAAAAAATCAAATTGAAGTTTAGCAGAAATAAAAGAAGCTTTTATTTGCACCTGAAATAAGTAATCACAATTGCAAGTTAAAAAGTTACATCAGGGCATAGTAACGTTATGGCTATCTATATAATTAAATTAACAACGTACCCTTAGCAACATTAGTTTTATATAATACATCCAAAATTTGCGACGATAACTGTAGTAGATTTTGAATAGTTTCCAATTACTTTCGACCACGTGTTCGTTATTTCCAAAGACAGCATATATTTCAGTTATTCCAGTTTGAAATATAGCGCACATAGTTCTCGGAAGAGTATCCACCACCCGAGGATCCACGAGGAACTCCTACCGGTAAAATAATCGTGGAGAGATCGTGATCAGCCGGTCCGCACCTGACCAGTTTCTGGTTACAAGGTGATTTGTGCCGCATGTCCCTTCGTTAGGCGACATTATCGCGCCTAATCGAGAGGAAAATGACGAGTTCGCCGCCGCCGAGCCGAATAAATCTCGGCCGGTGATCGTTATCGAGCCTTTAACACAAAAGCAGAGGAAAAGAATGAATGACCTATCCCGGGCCAGCGAGCTGCCCCGATGTGACCACTGTGAACGTATATCGTCGTCGGCTTTATTCCCGTGTGCGTATTTTTCTTTTTGGTCTCGCCTGATCGCTGTATTCATCTGCGACAGGCAGCACAACGTTATCATTCGGCTTTTATCGAGAAAAAAGTCAAGGGGTCGAGAACTTGGCCAGGAGATCCTCCTCGGGCGTCTTCGATCCTGGCTGCTAGATGGCGGCACCTGACGGTTCACCATTTCCTCGTCGTCCCGGGCTTTTTCTGGCGTCTCGCGTTTACATGGTCTCTTCGGCTCGGTCCCGTCTTTTTCTCGGTCCCCGGTGACAGTTGGCAATATCTTTTCGGCTCGGCTCTCTGGCCGGCTCAGCGAGCAGAAAAGATAAATCGTTTGTTTTGAGGCGACATCCCCTTCGACGTCGCGAGCAGTCGCTCGAATTTGTTCTATCTCTTAATTCAAAGGATTCCCGGAGAGGCGAGATTATTCTTGCGGCTGGCATATTTCGTGGTCGAACGAGCGGATAACTTCTTTCTCGAACCGGTGTTCATCGATCATCTTTGTTTATGCCGGACGTAATTGAAATACTGTTCGCGGCGAATTCTATACGATCCGGCTCGTTAGATCGCCGCTCGGTTCTTGGCGACGTTCGATGATTTCCACGATCCAGATGTAAACGGAGAATTTGTTTCAATGTATCCGGGATGATGAATCGCCGCGGTGAGTGCGACCAAAGGCGCGCGCGTCCACCGCCGGCCAAGGTTCCATTAATTATAAGCGTTTCACGGCGAACGGTTGCCGTTCGCATAAACACCGCCGCCCACTATGACTCTATTTACCAGCAGACTGTTCCTGAGATTTTCCAAGCGACCAAGCAACGTTTTACAATCGCGATAGTAATGACATTCCGAAACTATCGGCGACCACGACGTTGATTGGTGGGCGTCTTGCATTGCTGTCTGGATAAAATGTTCGACACACACTCGGAGTAACTTGTATGCAACGTCTGAAGTCCTGTCGCGGCCGAACCGAGCAATGGGAAAGTGCATTTTAAAAACTGAGAATTTTATACATTTGTTACTACGGGAACTTATAACACACGAGAAATGCGTATTCGACAAAATTATAACACTTGTATTTCATTTTTACCATACGGAACCTTACAGGCGCTGAAAGAAATTCAGTTGCAAATAGTTGCAACCGTGTAATTTAATTATATACATTACAAAAAATCGGAAAACATTGTCCATTATTCCCGTTATTTAAGTCTTTGATACATAATGTATCTATTGAACGGAATTATTCTTACACTTTAGAAAATTCTCGACCACAGGGGGCTACATTTTTTAATGAGCAGGCTTTGATCGTGTTTCAATCGTTTCGTAGCATATTTTGTTTCTTTTATTAATTTTAAAATCTTATTAATACTCTAAATAATATTAGCAATAACATAGAATTCAGGTTAACGAATAATAGTTTCAATTGCAATTAAGTCCTTTTCAGACGTAGATCATAAAATAAAGTCAAAGGGGTTTTTAATAGTTTCTAAAATGTACATTTCCCAACAATCATAATAATAGTATATTGATATCCACAAAACCATTTATTACATAGAGTACAGTAAACAAAATGAGATACAAAAAGAAATAAGTGGAAATAAAAAAAGAAGCAATACAATATCATATATGATACGCTACGACAATTTTCGTGGTGTAATAAGAACGGAACGTTTAAATGCAGAGGAATTATTAAAAAGATCAAGAGTTTCGCAAAAATGGTTTGAAGCGATAAAGAATCGATTTAAGAAATTTTCCAGAAATATAGTTTAGTAATTCCTCTAACATCTCAGGAAAAACATAGTCGTTTGAACCAACACGTTAAAAACATTTCTATTTCGGAAAGAAAACATGTTTTCCTGCACCTATTTCTCAGTATTAACACCATGTACTCAATTTATGCAATTTTCTTATTATATTTTGCGATGCAACAGGAATTGTTTAACGCTAAAACCGATCATTTTCTTTAAGATTGGCAGAAAGAGGGTATGTTGCTGCCACCTCTCGTCGTGCAACGAAAGCAGAAGCGCTCAGCCGATACCTCCCAGCACCCTTATCATCCCGAAGGCGGCCCCGAGGTCATCATTCCCACTCAAGAATTTGACCTTATCGTACGTCCATCACGTGGCACACGACCTTATTCGGTCGATGATGAACCGGTCCGATGACAAATAGTCGGCAGAGGCGAACTTGCCTACGAGGCGCCAGGCATTTCCGAAAAATCGCCTCGGAGACGTATCCTCGAGTGATCTTGCTACGAGATCCTGCGGATAACGTTATCAGCGGTTCGCCGCGATCAGTTCTCGCACAATGAACGCAACATCGTCGTGGTCGTCGGATGTTCCGAGCCGACGGGGGTCGTAAAATATTCATAACTTTTCGAAATCCCGTCAATATGCAAATGGAAAATGCTAATCGCGTCCTGTTCGCGTCTACGACGAAGGCTATCGTACTGTTGACACTCGCCCGTCAAGATTTTTGTTTTTCGAATATCCCTCTCCGCCCCCACCACTCTCTTCATCCGCCGCTCCCACCCCGTCGGTCGCTCACAAGCCGTTTATCGAGCCGAAAGGAACTGAGTCCGTTCAAGGTTTTTTTATAAACGCTCGAAGAATATAAATTTCCAATTTTTTAATCGATGATAAAAAAAAATGGCATCCCGATGCGCCTCCGTGCGAGGAACCACGACGGCGTTGGCGAGACCCGACAGCCGACAAGTAAGAATTAAAAGCCGATTAAAAATAAGACACGCCTCGTGAAGCAGTTTACGAGACCACGGTTTACAGCTCACCCATGGAGCCGCGCTCGTTACTGCTCCTAATTGCTCCATTCCACGTATGATAATTCCAACAATCTTGACCAATCTTATCAATTTAATTGATGCAGTGCTCGCCAGTCGAATAAAACTCGGCGACCGTTTCGTATAATTCGAATTTTATGAACCTGTTAACTAGACAATTTCACTCCAAACAGCCGTTCCGATGAATTGAGCACGAACGAAAGGATCTCACCGATTTAAACGAATGCGGACATAAATTTAGGCTACCGATTTTTCTGAAACTACGACGAAACTAAGCAAGCGAGGTGCAAATGAATGCGAGAAAAAACAGATTCATTTATGTTTGACTGTTGAAACGATTTTTATCCTTTATCTGTACAGAATCGTTACCACTTTTCGGCGTAGAAACAATTTCGTAGCGAAGGCATCCTTTTAATTTTTCACTCGAGAGGGTGCAAAGAACGCGGAAGAATTTCGTTAAGTCGGATCCCCTCGGCACGAGGGAAAAACGAAAATACGAGGGGAAGAAAAGAAATTCACGTTACTCCGTTGTATTTCGCCGGGAAACCGCGGGAACGGATCGGGTACACAGCACGAACTCACGTTAGTCTCTTTAATCGCGCCGCGAATAATTAGCGGACGGCGATTAGGGTGATTAAGAACGAGGGGCCGAGTCACCGGGACGACGCAATTAGCCGAATCACTTAACGGGCCGGTCGACGGGTGTAAGGCATGACACCCGGGGACAGGGATCGTCTGATGGTCCTCTCCGGTGGTTCATCCGGGACAAGGTCCTGGCTACTTCCTGATTTTATTAGGGACCAACAAATTAAAGAAGTGTCCGGGAAAAACTCTCGCCTTTAATGGAAGATTATGCGGTAATTAATGGAACCCGATCGAAATCGTCGAAATGGGACGTACATTACAGGAAAACGTAACTTGAATGCGATACAATTGCAACATCGCTTTTCGTTGAGCTGAAGCAAAGGTAAAATCATGCGCTGGGATCCTGTCAAATGACCTCTTTTCCTGACAAATGACCTCTTTTTAAACTTCGAACGACGTTTTTAAATTTAACGCTTCCACTTTTCTGCAACTCACCGGACGACATTTTTTAATAATATATAGTAATGTATTTTTCCATATCTATCTCCATTTTTCTTCCATTTCTCCTGATAATTTTGTGGTTCGCTACCGATAACTACCGAAAGATCTATTAACCGCTGGAAGGATGTATGCTTTTTTGTAACGTTATCTTCACTGAAGTCAGGGATTTATTGTTAGTGCTACTTTTTCAAGGAAAATAGCGTCTAATCGTGATTTACACACAAACCGTATGATTATGCACAGTTTGTTTCACATTTGCGATTGGAACTCCATTTTGAAGTGAAGTATGTGCCAACTATATGCGTGCAAAATTTCTATTTAGAAATCAAATTTGAGGACAAGGAGAGTGAAGAAAAATCTAAAAGTAAGAGAATACTATCGAATATCAAGATTCGCAGGAACAGAGAATTAAGCGAAATTACTCGTTAGCTGTTAGGTTTAGGGATAATAAAGGTCAATACTGTTTAGAATTCGATATTCTTCCATATTCTGATACAAAAAAAAAAATATAGTATTCCATTTAAGAAAAGTGACCTTCAAAATTATGCTCCTTTAAACCATACAACTTTTGGTTTAAAAATTTGTTGCCCAATGCCTATTTTGGAAGCTGCCGGAGGTAGACAAGTTGCCTGGACCACCCAGTATAATTTCATTTCTTCAAAAGAACGCGATTTTCAAAAGATTAAACACAAAATCCTTAAATATCTGGACTTTAAAATAATTCGACTTAGGCCAAAATGACGGAAAGTGAAGCTAGATTCAGGCTTGTCATTTTTCTACAGCAAAATACGTCGATTCACAAACATTCGAAAGGACGAACCATGCACGCAATCTTCCCCGCCGGTTTTTACGACTCGTTCGATCTCAAATATTTGACGCACGAATTCAATCCCGTCGCACAAATCGACGAGGAGGCGTCGCGATCGGCCGAAGAAGTTGTAAAATGAGCGTAACTCCAGGAATGTAAATTCGAAGCGCGCGTTTGCAACGGCAAATGCCGCCGTTACCGCCGCGAAAAATACGACTGAAACTCACGAAACTTCACGACCGGCATAAAGCTACGTACGCTCGATTCGCCAGCGATTCAATTGATATACGTAATTGCGGGCGCTTTATGAAACGTTCGAAGGGCAATTAAACGTTAATTCCGCCGGCATAAACGTTTCGGTTCCTTTTTTGCCTGCAAACGGAAGATTCATGTGGTCCCGGTCCCTTTCGATATTTACGCGAAACAACCTGTTCCCTGTCCTGGCCCGAGTGCCGATGCCGCGCCGCGGCGTTCGCGCCGGAATCGCTGGATCCTCGTCGCCGACGACGATCCGGGCCCTGTTCTCTCATCTACATAAACATCTTGGTAGTCGGTGCAACGCAGAAGGGTCCCGAACAAGAGGACGGCTCCTCCCATTCTCTCGGTTCTACTGTGCACGCTGGATTCATGCTCATCTGCATGAATCCGTCGACTGCAACGAGTCCCGCGAATGTTTTTGCTGCGAGCTTTGTCGGTTTGAACGATGTTCCTGCACCTACTGCACCGATCACGCTTTTGCGAAAACTTTACCGATACCATTACACTTCGGGTTCTGCCACCGTGCTTAGCGACTTGGAAACCCGCTTCTTGTGTCCGACGCTTTCAAGTTCAACATACTGAGAAAACGTTGATTGCTATAAAGCGGTAACTAAAATTATAATCACATATACCTATTATATTTAGTTATTATAAAAGAACTAAAAATTTTCCGCATTGCTCGCAAGCTGCAGGAACTGTGCTTTTTTAAACTATTTTAATGCATTGAAAGGAACACAATATTATGTTAATTAATTATTTATATCGGTATACAGTGACAGAGTGATCGTGGAGCACTAAGATGCTCTCTGAGATTGTTGTGAATTATCGAGAACAATTGCGCACAATTTTACAAATTGTACCCTGTCGCAGAACAATCGTGCTCCAATTTTCGATAGATTCTTCTTAAATCTATTTGTATTCGAGCTTCATACTTCTTATGCTCTTATGCGACATAAGAATTGTCGTCACCTGTTGCAGGAGACAGGAGCTACGACGAGATCTTCGGAAAGGAAAACGTGGAATTCAGCAGCCTAAAATTCCGTTCTCGTTTCAATTATCGCAGTTCTCAACCTGCTTACCGGGTGTCTTCCGCTCCCACGCTCCTCCAGCAAGATTAAATACAGTTTTATCAAACCCGTTGAAGCTCCGTGTGCATCGTCTTCGTGCGTCCATACTATTATACTGCACGCAGCATGTCTGTCGCCGGCATAGCCGGTTCTAGCGCAAACAAGCGAAGCAGATAGTGGCACGGTAGCAACGTCAAGAGATTAGGATTTGTTTTACAGCGAGCGGTAAAGCCGTCGCGCAGCCCGCTGCCGTATTTAAACTCGCACCACCCCGCTCGATTCTAATGCGCATGGACAAACGCGTTCTTTCATACCTCGAACCAACGTTCCTCTCTCGAACGAGATCCCTTCCGGTCTACCCTGCTTTCCCAGGCCTTCGAAACTTTGTTCAATTAATCTCAGAATTTTTAATTTATGCGCCGCTTCCTCTGCGAGACCACGGCAATTTATGGGATCAGCAGTTTTGCAAAAGTATTTGACAGAGTCGATGCGACAGTTTACGGTCGAAGAGCTTTTCCGAAGGAGCTCCTAAAAAGAGCATTTGCAGCATCTAACATAATTTTTGTGTTCCATCGTCATCGATGGCATCAAATGTGAAACTGATACAACTAAATCATTGACATCTCGCGTGCTTTCTGTTTCACTTAACAAAATTTGCGTGGCGTTCTTAATGAAAAGCTCTCCACCTCATTAGAAGACGATCGTTAGCGTTCCCGAACGAAATTATTTCCGTTTCGCCATTTGCATCCCCCGAGCAGGATAAAATAGGGGCCAGTGTAAATTGAAATGTACACGTACGATAAAACATTTAATGATCGCCGTGTCCTGTGCAATGTCCACGCGTATAATGAATTCGCGCGGTGATCTCGGCATGACTAATAACCGATATATTCGACAGGTGGCATCGTTGTTTTTCAGTCTCGCCGACATGCATAATCGTTCGAAGAAAACGCATCGACTTCGCCGAGCGATAATTTATCGGCACGCTGGAAAGACATGGTATTTCGATGGCTGTATTAATTGCAGCACCTTTCGGCCGAAGTTTATGCTGAAACAGTCAACACGGGTGACGTCAGTTTCCGCGCGACAACGCCAGGAATTAAAAGTGTAGCGAGTCGCGTTGTAGCAGCACGTTACACGGCAACTGAGAAAACACAATTAACAGGCAATGAAAATAGACTTATGGCGCAGAGGGGGTTGCGTAGCGTTCGCACGGTCGCCGACGCGTCTGCCGGGCACAAACATTGGCGCGGTCGCCTATGTTTCGGATGCAGATGTCGGCGGGTGTTGTCGGTGTGTAAGAGGCCCCCGGTTCCGAATCGACGTGAAAAGAAAGGTGGATAGATGGGGAGAGGGAAACGAGTCGAGAAAAAGAAGCAGGAAGGAGAGGAACGACGAGGCACGGGCAGAGAGACACGCCGTGGAAGGCTCGCCTTACCTTACAGGCTGGGCTCACCTGTAATAGGTACGCAAACGAGGTTAACGTGTCTCGCGGAGAGCGGATTATCGTGGCTGTCCTCGTTAACTTTCGAGAACGACGCCTCGAATTCGCCTAATGAAGCAAATAAACGACACCGCCGCGCGCTCCCTTGGAAATGAATATAATGGACGAACTCTCTCCGTTTATCGTGCGCGCGGTTGCGTTCGCCAGCGCAGCGCGGCGCGGCGCAGGCGGCCGCGGGTAGGAAAGTAAGGTCTATCTGATCGTGAGTCAACGAAGGTCAGCTGCGTGTCCCGGATCGAAAGGAGAGAAAAAGAAAAAGCGAGAAAGGAAACGGCAACGGGTGGAAAAGAGAGGCGACGCGACGCGGAGAGGTCAAAGTTGGATGGCGAGTCGTCGAGGAAACACGGGAGCCAGCGCGGCACACCGGGTCCCGGGAATGACAGGTGCGGGCGACACCTGTCCCAGGATTTAAACGACCTCACCCATCGATCGACGTCGACCTACCTAAGAGTCGCGCGGGAATGATAACCGGACACGTAAGGGACGGTCGTTATCGGTGTATCTGGCCAGGCGCGATCATTCCTCAACATCAGCCGAACAGTTACGTTTAATTAATTCGGCCCGGCCGGTTCGATTCGATCGCCGTTTAATCACGCTATCCGGGAAACACTGCGACGACCACGATCCGTTGCGACCGCTGAAGAATCGAACTTGCGTTTCCGGTTGGGACGCGTCTCACACTGCTACTTTTTCAAAAAGTTGGCTAGAAGTTGGCAATTTTGGAAGTTTGCAGCGGCAAAAGGGTGCAACAGTTTCTTATATATAACGCAGTTAAAAAATCTCTCGTGTCAATTTAAAAGTGGCAGGGAAAATAGACTTTTTAAGTAGTAAATAGACTGTAAATATTTTTATCTTCGCATGTAATACAGAATGCGAGAAATAAATTTTTTTAAGTAGTGGTTACATATATTTGCTAAATTCTGTATTACATCAGATTCTAAATTATTCATAGTCTAATTTAGTGTTTCAAAAATTTATTTTTTCCCAGCACTGGGAAATATGTAGTAACATCTTTATTATATTAGTAATATCTATCGACCTCTCTGTTTCCTCTGTTGAAAGGAACGCTCGCAAACGCACTTCGCTGTCTACACATGCTTGAATTTTTCATTCCGGTCTTCCTAGACGCATTCCGGCCACTGCGTGTCCCGTGGAATAAATTGCAACGTTTCGGGATGTCGAGGGGAGCAGATCTCGATCTCGGCGCTGGAACACGCGTGAATTGTGAGCGAGGAACGGTATTTACACACGCGCCGGAGCTTTCCGCGGAATGTGCTCGGACACGGGCACACGCGCCTCTGCTCTCTTTCTCTCTCCCTGGCTCTCTTTTTCTCTCGTTGCGCGCTTAAAAATCACGAGATTACGCGCAGCACTGTGTATACACGCGATGAACGAACTGCTTTAACCTTCGTCTCCACCCTGGTCCCGACAAAACCCCTTTCCGGAGATGAAATATGTGAGACGGGACCGCCTCGCGGGATAATTCTGAATTATGTTTGTCCTCGTCTGTTCCGCCGCTTCCAGTGAATCGCGCGCGCTCACCTTCGCCTTTGTCAGCCTCGGAGTCGGGCCCCGGTCTCGCGAGGGACCTTCGGGTCACCATTCTTCCCGCGTGTTCCACGTTTCGATTCGTTTCTGATCCGTCTCCACGCCCGAAGAATGCACATCGGGGCCCGCCGTCGATCTTCGATCCTCCTCCCGTGTTCGATTTAACGGTCGAATATTTTTGGAAACTCCTCCGTTCGTCGTCGTCGCCGCGCGTCCTCCTCCGCTGCCTCCGCACACGATCCATCCGGGACGATAAATATCGGTCCCTGTCTCTCTCCCCCTCCGTTTCCCTCGATCGTTCGACGTTTCATTAATCTCGATTGAGTTCGTCGACATTCTTTACGGTACTCCCCGCTCCTCTTTTTCTACCCTTTCTACGGTTTGAGGAATTAATAGGGCCGGCCAAGCGTGGGAGACTCCTCGAGGAGGCGCGATCCTGTCGGGATTCGCGAGATCCCTCGATCGTGAAGCTTGTCAGGCCTTCCGCAGTAATTCTTTGCGGCGACTAGTAACCGTAGATCTTCGGCGAGAGATCTGCGCCATTTGGAATTTGGAGGTGTAGAAACTGCGCGTGCAGTCTGTTTGAAATGGGAGGGCTGTGAATGCGGATGATCCTCGTGCTCCTATATGTATTGGGTACAAACGTGTTGCCCTCTGTTGCCTAATTTTTTGACTGGCATCGGCTATATACTGAATAACGAATTCTTGAATACTTCTTCTATGCTTCTGGGATATCATCTAATAACTTTTACCGATACTTATTCTTTCCGTTCTTTCGAATGCAGTCTCTAAAGAAATAGATGGGGTCGAACATTTGGATCTACGCTATTGGCCTTGTTATGGATAAATTTGTTTCCATGTGGATAATGTAAGACTGTTAGTTCTTTATCAAGCTGGTATAAAAAATCAAGGATAACGAAAAGTGATCGATTTCCTTTCATTCGATGAAACAGACGCCCTGTAATCTTTAACCAGTACCATGTAAGGGAACCTAGTTGGCCCAAACTAATGCATTGCGATTATACCATGCAATAATAAATAACACTTTATAATTTTGTATTCGTGTATTTACACGATAAAGTTATCTTAATGTCATAAAATTGATGTCGTCATGTTGATGTTATTAAGATTATAACGACATTTCTTACGTGCGACGTCGTTGAGGGGTGAAGAGTGGTGATTATAGAATATATATTCCCAGCAGAAACACTATTACAAACTATGTTTAAAAGACGGGCGGAGGTTTTGCTCTTCTGCGCCCTCGAAGTAACTAGAAGGATAAAAACATGAACGAAAACGGTCCGGTGCGCGGACGAAGGATTAATGAAATTAAAGGTGGCAGATAGCGTAATTGACGATTGCAAACTGTCCGGCAGGAACGAGAGACTCCAGTGGATCCAAAGAGTCGAAAAAATCCGATATCAAAATGTCTTTGAGGCGTCTCGAGCACGCCGCCGCGCCGCGCCGCGCCGGCACGAAAAATTACGAGGAAGCGTCTCGAAAAACGAGCACGGCGATCCACAACAATGGCGTCTGCCATTACGGACACCGAGGGGCGTCAAGTTCCCAGCCGACCGTTCGAAAAATATGTAAATGCCTTTTTTATCTAGACATCGTCCGTTCGCGATCCGGTGGACGGGTTAAGCCGTTCGCGTCCTACGCGCCGGATCGGTTCGTCTGGTTCGGGAAAAAGGACCAACAGCTAAGGGTGGGAAGGGGGTGGGACGGTTCGCGAGGGGCACGGCGGGGGTGACAAGAACTTTCTATCCTCGATTTTTCTTTTCCCCGTATCGGCGCGCGGTTGTTTCACGGAATTCTGGCTTCGGGGAAACTTCACGGGAGGAAAATCGGTTGGCGAAAGGGGAGGCGAGGGGACGAGGGACTGGAAACGAAAAATCTGGACAGAGAGGAACGAGAGGGAATATCGTGGAACGCCATGGGCATGGGATCGCACGCATGCGTCTCGTCCAACCCAGCGGGTGGTGGTGTGTGCTCCTTTTTTTCTCCCTTTTCTCTCCTTTCCCTCCTTTCCCTTCTTTCCCTCCTTTCCCTTCTTCGCTGCTCCTGTCCCACTCACCCTCGGTTCCAGCCGATGTTTCTCTTTCTCTTCTGTCCCGGCTACGCCGTGTCCCTACGGTTCGGTGCCAGTCAGAAAACTCCTCGTTTTGCCCACGGTCCTCGCTCCATCCACACATTCGTCCGTTTCCTTTCCTCTTCCTTCCTTTACTTTCGTTTCGTTTCGTTTCGCCCTTGGATTTCGGCTTCCCCTTTAAATAATTGTCCGCCACGGGGAAGACGAGGCGCCCTCCAACACGGGAGCTAGCCTGCACGATGGCCACCAGAATCCACGTATCCTTCTTCCATGAATATGTAGATCGTGTCTCCCTTTTATTCCTGAAACGAATGATCCAAGGATCGAGGTCCTGTGGATTTTGGCGCGAAACCTGGACTCTGGGGTTGCAAATCTCGGGAACCTATTCTTCTCTTGGTATTCTCTGTTGGATTTTCAATTCCAGCTTGGACTATTTCTTTGACACTGAGTTTACGGTGCACCAGGCCGCTATTTCGTATCGCTTCGTGAAAATAAAAACCATACGTTTATTCCGACTTTGAGCGACTTTTATCGTAATAGATGTCCATAGATGTCGTAATAGATGTCCGTGACGCACAGCTGCACCTGCGATTGCAATGAAATTTTCAGTACGCGTGTAAGTTGCCGAGTTCTAGAAAACGCATTTTTTAAATATCCGTCACAGGTTCAAGTAAAAAGGTTGACTAAACATAATTTTTTAATTCTTCTGTCATACGAATCAATTGAAATCTAAACAAATTCTTGTATACTCGTTCTGTAACAAACTAGTCGATCTAACATTCCAAAAAGTTCATTAGGACCAATTAGTAAGAATTTGTTCCATTTGAAAAGACGTTCCAAAGCTAAATTGTTTAAATCGTTTTTACATCTCTTGCAATGCGATAAACTGGCGATATTTCTATATTACTAAAAAATTTCGACAGCGAGACTTCCATGATCGAGTCTCGTTGTTTTCAGAGCGCGTTTCTGCAGTCGAGCGTGTAGTGCTAATTCCCACGAGCTGCGATTTCCAGCGTGAACTTCGTGCATCCGGCATGTATTTCCTCGGCCCCCGGTATTCCCCCGTTTATTCTACTTCTATCCAATTTTCGACAAATTAAGTTCCATTCTCCGCGGAGCTAACCTCGCGTTCCGTGAAAGTACAGGTTTCCAAGTCGCGGCGTCGCCCGGCCGGCTCGTGAGAACCGACGATTTAACCTTTCGCGGCCTTCCATCGAATCTTAAATAACGTTTCCAAATAGTAAGTAGCAAATATTTCCGCGAATTTATTTGCCTTGCCGGGCGCATACGTACTCGCACACGCGGTCCCGCGCGCGTCAGAACGGAATATTATTTATAGGGGCGGTGTATGCGCGAGATAAACTTTCTAGACTTTCCTGTCCACTATCTGGAACGCTATTTCACCGAGCTTTGCGCGCGAATAAACTCGAGACGGCGGAGTTTATTCTAATGAATTCGGCGGTGGAGCACACAACGTGGCTCGCGGAAATATACACGGAAAACGTATCATTATTTTAATTGCCTCTGGTGGCCATTAAAAGCGGCGACCGCACGCGCGCGTATCGATAAAATGAAGGCTGAAATAAAACAACGGCTGCTCCCATTTGTCTCTGGAAATCTGATGTAAAATATCATTCTACAATTAATTCGGGTTATCCGAAATCACAGAACGTGGAGCAAATGCGAATTTCGGTGAATGTAATCGATAGCAGCGAAACAGGGAATTTGACGACGCTGTTGTTTTGTTGGCTACTAAAACCGTGTACTGCTACATTTTCTTCGTTATACGTAAATTAATTAGGAGACTGCGAATCGAGTTACAGGTAACAAGATATTTTTATTTGGCACCTACCTGTTTCAGCCAATGTTGAACCAAACAGACTATGAATTATTAAACGTTAGAATTTCGTTAGCAATTCGCCGTGTTCAAAAATCCGATAATCAATATATCAAAGCAGTACGTCTAAATTTAAGGTGAAAATGTTGACAATAACTTATTATTGTAAATTAAATTCTTACATCATTCGATTATTCAATTATATCATCTTAATATTATGTCTATCGAACGGGCTTCGTAATTGTTTTAACACTAGATTTACGAAACACGTCATTTTATATATTATATATTATTTTGTATATTTATTATTATTTTGTACATTATAACAAAAATCGTTAAAACTTTGAAGAAATAATTGTTGGTTATGTTTATGGAGCAACATAAA
The DNA here is from genome assembly GCA_028455555.1 of Augochlorella aurata. Lineage (NCBI taxonomy): Eukaryota > Metazoa > Arthropoda > Insecta > Hymenoptera > Halictidae > Augochlorella > Augochlorella aurata. The sequence goes on from CM052162.1 coordinate 7,572,623, forward strand.
ATAGGTACTTATAGTGCTCCGTAAATCTCGTCTTTCATAGAAAATAATTGAATTGATCTCTTAATCGAATCATATTATACGTTATAATAAAATGGTGAAAGGTTTAAATAAACTCAGTCTGTTCGTCATTATTAAGCAATTGATTTTTGTATGCCGAGTTTACCCGTATATTCAATCCCGGCTGTTTTAATTCTCGCTTTGGCACCACAGACCAAATAACTCTCATTACCACTTTAGTCAAAAATTACTTTTAGATAATTGACCTATTTGGCATTCTCTCAGATGTATGTTGCAAATCTATTTCAAGAATATTGTAACTTCTGCACTTGTTCAATAATATACGTAAACTAATGAGTTTTCTCTGTTTACGATTCGATTCAAATTAAACAAAAATACACGTTAGCTACTTTCAGTGCTCAGCAAGTTAAGAATAAACGAAAATAACTCTACAGGAAAATGTGACTAACCTTTAACTAGAAGAAGCAGAATTGACCCACAGAGAGCATCACCGAACACGATCGCTCAGGGTGGAAAGCTATCCCTCTCTGGACACCGTTTTTCCATCTCGGCAACCGAGCAGTCTGCGCCTTAATATAATTTACGACGTTGCAATGGCCGTGATAAATCTAGTATGCAAACATTGACAGGAGTGAGTAAAAACGGTAATCTTGCTCGGAGCGTTTGTCGCCACTGCCAATAAAACTAAACTACTTTGGCTCTTCTTCACGAGCGCATTGCCTCGTGCTCTTCGAGAGGGACACGATTGTCCCCGGAGTCATAAAGCCGACAAGATGCAACCCTAAATGCCTAGAGACCCGGCTCCTGTCACCGTAGCCGTAAGCACCAGCATTTTTTCACGGGGACGACGACTGCCGGATTTCCACCACCCCGAGGGTTAATTGGCGTTCGCCTTTTGTCGGTGGTGTCCTCGGTCAGCTACAGTATTTTCCCCGCAGTGAAAACATTCCTAACAACCGGTCGGCCTAATTGATTCTATTAGGCCTGTCGAGAAGTTTTATACCGATTATTTCGGGCTCGAGGGGACTTTCTTCCGGTAGTATGTTTACATTGCAGGGAAACTTCGAGCACCTAATAATTTCCAATTTGCAACCGGTTACGTGGCTTTCGAAGCGCAGTCTGCAGCAGGCTGCTAAATTCTGTGTTGAACCGTCATCAAATTTTCGACCAGTCTCCTGGTTAAAACAGTGCAACTGGATTGTCAGTTCAAGGTTTAAATATTACCCATTCCGCGTAAATAAATGTTCATTTCTCATTGCTTCTAATTTTTTCTTGTACAGTTCCTGATATTACGAAAATGTTTCTCGGATAAATTTTTAAATAAACTTCTTTATTCGAGCACATATTATCGTAGAAATCGCACGAAGTTTAAATAAACTCAATCCGGCCATTGTTATAAAACAATGTACATTAGTCTCGCTAGGAGCACGGTAGTTCTACTGTTAGCGACGCATGCACTAGTAGGTCTCCTTCAGAGCCGCGCGAAAGTCGAGCCTCTTCCCGCAGCAGGCCGCGGCTCGATGCGAATCAATAAAGTTAATAAAGTATCGCGGCGGTCGGAAATTGAAAGATCCGCCGTCCAGATGCAACCGGCGCGGCGTTTTAATCGATTCCCTGCGATTAATAAGTTGATACAAACGGCGTGTATCGGATCCGGCGTTGTTTTAAATACCGACGCGGAAGCGAACGGCAAGCCGGTCGCCGTTCGTTCGTGCGCGCGCCAAATAAAAAGCTCGATCAAAGATACCGATCGAAAAAACGGCGAAAAAGAGACGGATAAACAGGATAAAAAACGGAGAAGAACTCAACAAAAGCTGAATAAAGAAAGGACCAATGAGTAACGATAAGGGTGTCGCGAAATTAGTCGCATAAATAAAAAACAATTATCGTGGCATCTCGCGGGGAACGGAACGCGTGGTCCGCCATTATTTATGGACTCCGCGTGGTTGTTCCGCTTTATTATCCCCGGCTGGTCGACCAGCGGAGAGAGGGAGAGAGAGAGAGAGAGAGAGAGAGAGAGAGAGAGAGAGAGGGGGAG
>CM052162.1:7574778-7617423 GCA_028455555.1 Augochlorella aurata
GGGAGAGAGAGTGGGAGAAAGGAAGGCACAGAGAGGAGGAAAAAAACCGTAGGAAGAAGAGCAGAAAGGAGTATCGGTGTCCCGACATCGGGACTAATTATTATCTTGTCCCCGCAGGTACACCTGTAGCTCCGAGACACGAGAAATCACGCCACCGTTCCTCGTCGAACACGGGTTCTCCCGTTCCTCGTTCGACGCTTCTCCTGTAGTGATATACAACCGTCACCCCTTTTATGACGGGAACCGTCCCCTGGGCTCCGAGCCCGAAACAGTTTCGCGTCTTTCGTTACGCTGTCGAGCGGTGGCGCGAAGCGGGCCGAAGCAGAGAGAAACCGTTCCGTGTGTTTACGCGCGGCCATATACACCGCTAAGTGCTAAGTGCATAATGCCTGCTTACCTCCCATTACCACCGGGGCGAGTTCGAAAGTCTCTATTAAGGGCCTCCGCGTCCATAAATTCCGCTCCGAGTGGATACTCGGACTCCGTTCGCGGCGCGAACCGGAGCCGAGCAGAGTCGCGCCGGGATTAAAGGAGCGCGAGGTCTTCAGACGGAAGGGGTGTACTTTTAGGAGAAATTTGATTAAGTGGAGGATGCCGTCGCAACCCCTTCCGAAATGTAACGCGAATAATTCTATTAGGGGCGGGATAAAAGTGGAATGAAAAGTGTGCCAGGGACTGCCGCCTGAAGCGCCGGGCGTTAATGGACGCTGTAACTTCGAAACTTTACGATTAATCTCCGGGGATGCGCTTTCGGCAGGGCCGTCGATTAGGAGGAAGATGGAAGAAACGTTCTGCGGACGATTTTCACGCCTTCGGGAGAACGGTGATGGTGATTCGCGGCTTCGTAACGGGTCAAGTTAAATTAAACGGTTGATAGAGCTCGGCGAATTTGTATCTTGTTAGCGGAACCTCTGGCTCGCAAGATTTGTGCGCTGGGGTTATGGTGCATCGTTCGATCAATGTGTTCTTTCCATAATTGGAAGAAGCACTGATATATATGTCCGTACGTATTATTGCCTGTTTCCGCACAAACTGTAGCTCTTTTACGATGACATTTAAGTCTTCGTCACATAAGCTAGATCTGTCGACAAAATGTTGTTTTAACGCCTCAAAAAAACTTCGTCCACAAAGGGTTCAGGTTAAAATAGAATAACTTTTTCAAAATTGTGTCAAGCAACATTTCGTCAAAATAAAAGAACAAATAGTGAAAAACGATTTTTATTATTACTCCGAGTATGTTAATATAACTCCTCACTGCAAAGAAAAATATCCCCATTGTGAAACGAGTAGAACAAAAGTCAATCCCCCGGCAACAGATTTAATTACCATCAGATGTGCAAAACGTTTGGTAAGAAAATAACATGCGCGTCGTAATTGTGAAGAATACGGTACGAGGAACATTAGTAATAACGCATATCCGACGGGCCGTATGACGATGTTGGTTAAAAACCGACCGCAATCTTCATCAAAGATCAAAATAGATTTCCGAAAGGAGACTAAACAATCATCGCGTAACCGTCTATAGACCCAGCTCACTCCCACCCTCGGAGTCCACACGCTCCTACGAATTTATGCTAATACCGAATCAAAGATAGGAAGAGTGTCGGCCGACGATCGCCGTCAAAGAATGATACACCGGTGAAAAAGCAGAAGAAAAGGGACTCGCCTTGACTCCGGGACTTCTACATATTCATGCGGGATTAAAGTCGGCCCCGTGGAAGGAGTAGCGTGGCTTGGTAGGGGGGCAAAGGAGAGCAAAGGGAGGAGTGCTGTGGATCTCCCATTATTCATGACACCGGGGAACAAGCGGGGACCGGTACAAGCGATCCCGGTTTTGTTTGAACGGCAGAAGGAAACGAACGCGTTCGCTGATTCTGCGTTGTTTGCTCTATCGCTATCCACAGATAAGATTCGTTTTTCGGCGCCGGCACCGATGGCGGAAAAATGAACGCTGCCGTTAGAGAGGGAGGTCGCGCGTCATCAATTCTCACAGAGGAAACGCTCGCGCGAAGACGTATGGCGCTTTATAGTTACGCAAACAGGACTGCTGGAGGTGCCTGTACGAAAGAGAGCCTTTTGTTCCGGCGTCTTTGCTCTGCGCTTTTAATCAGGGATGGTTGGAAGTTTGTACGAGTCAGGGTTTTCCGGCGTCTTGTTTGCGCTGCGTAGATTACGCAAATGTGGGTGAAACTAGTGGAATGATTCATGGAGGATCTACGAAACTCTTATTCTATGCTCAGTTTATTGTACCTTTAGTGTATCGTAAGAATTTGTCTTCATACTTACCTAAAAATTATAATTAGTATAAGGGTGTCCAGAATGTTATTTCTGCAAGTGTCTCTTGCATGCCTTCACTTACTTTCATTTTTAAATTTTGATAATAGAAGAATCAAAAATTGTTTCGGTTTCGAAGAAATGAACGTCATTTATTTATGGTGAGTAGATTATGTATTTTTTTCTAAGGTTAAGACGATCAAGATTATGATTAAGATTACGAACTATTTTGAATTGTCCTTTTCGAGACTAATAAAGGACTTAAAAGGACTGCTTTTGAGACAATAGTTTTCACTAAATTTTTTTTTTCATGCACCAATCTTTTAAGAATATCCAGAGTGTCGTTTAAAAGCATTCTTGTTTTCGTTTAGAGAACTTTCCGTCTCTGGTTATTTGAGAGTTCTCGGGACTCGATGTTCCGGAGCGTGTTCCGCAGATGGAGCGAGCAGAAGCGACGCCGTTGTCTCGTATTTCTCACGCACGTTGCTCCCTGTCATCTTATGATTAATTGTCCCCGAAAATTCGAGGGGTCACGCGCTTACAGGTCACGGCTCCCCCTCCTGGCTGGTACCAGGGGTTGCTTGCTCTCTTTCTTCATTTTTTTCACAACACGACAAACCCCTACCCGAGAAGTCTTCCTTGTCCTCCTCTGCGGAAGACCTTCGATTCCGTCCGTATTTCACGCGCATCGTATCTTTAAACAGCACCGACAATGAGTAATGGCGGGAGCACTCTTTTCCACGGCCCCCTTAAACGGCAACGCTCCGCACACTGCACCGAACAAAACATTCTCTTCGCCGTCGAATTACTCGCGTCGATCCGCACATTTATTTGTAGTTGGGACGAGTGTATTGAGATATATTCTGTCTCAATATCATACTTGAACTATCCTGCATTTACCCCTGAAGGGAACGTAAATCATTCGACACTGTTCAAAGTTTAATAGTCGAGAAGTTTAATAAAAATTTAAAACAAACAAAATAAATCGAGCATAGTAGAGGAACAAAATGGAGAGAATCAAAATATTCTAATAAAATAATTATAATCCCCGATAAAGTAATTCCCGAACTAGTCGAAAAATTGTACTACCAGTATACAACCGGCGGAACAGTAAATGTATTAACAATAGATGAAACTTTGCAAATTCAATACTTGTTGAACCAATCGCCTAAACGTCATAATGGCAATATCGGGTCAGTCGACTGGTAATCACTGTAACTATATGTTAGACCCAGGCCTACGATTAATCGATACTGGTGCCTGAACGTAATCTTAGAGAGTAATAAAAGTGGTTGTTTAGGAAACGGAAATGTTTTCGAATTGAATGTTGGATTTAAAAAAAGAAAAAAGGAAGTGACTTTTATGAGTTTTACGAAGTAGGCCTAATTGCCCGAGAAGGGACCCTGGAAACCCAGAAGTTTTATACTGATCTTGTGGTATACTGTTCGCCGCTGAACTCCTTTGATTTCGACACCCCGAGCCACAGTGTAAATTACGACGTGCAAAACTCGCTAATGATAGCTATATAATTTTAAAAGGAACGCCCGTGAGCTACGTTTTCCCGACTCCTCGTCGTTATGATCGGCCCATTCTCACAGTGGAAACACCCTCATTGCTCCACGGAAAATAGCACGTGACCCGTGGAACGGGGCTCCGCCTAATTCGCGGTAATAATTCCCCAGGTCGGTTGATTGGTCCAAAGGTGCGGAGAACAATATATCGAGTGCTTTTGGTTTCAGCGGCTTTAGTTGGCTTAGTGAGGGTAAAACGTTCCTCTGTTGGGCGAAAGTTGCCGATGGCCGATACGTATGCCCCCTCCGAATTGCGACTTTATAATGGGATTAGGGTGGTTGCAATTCGGATTATAAATTGGATTATAGCGCACCGTTAACCGCTTTAAACGCGTACGCCAAATCTCGGCGCCGCCATTGTAAACAAGCAATTCACCCCTTACTGCAAACTTTTACCTGGCCGAAAGACTGACCTCGCCGGCATAAAGTCTAGAATTTCTCAGAGTAAGGTCTGTCCTACCGACCGGTATACCGGACATTCTTTATTATCTTCTTACTTTCTTTCTGACTCGGCCTGTCGTCTCTACGATTCTCAAGAAATTGAGACGCCATTTAGTCCGGAATTACCTACGTAGAAGCTTATGGCCTCTCAATGCGAAAAATACTATTTACTAATTAAGTTATAGACAAATTTGCTAATGGCAGGAATTCACTAGACCTCCACGTGGTTACTGCCGACACGTACTAATGTGAGTACTCTCGGCACTAGATGCTTAAGTGGGCATTTCCAGTACTTGACCCTCACGCAGGTACTCCTGCATTAGACTTTCACATGGATCATCCCAGGTTAATTGCAGGTACGATTGACTCAGTTGAAGTTCAATACATTCCAGAACGTTCCTTCCTTCAATATTTTGCAGTATTTTTTCCATTGTTGACAATTATTGTAATTTGTAGCTCTTATATATTATATATTATATTTACTTATATATTACCTGGTTAAGTATTTTTAATATATTGTATCCTTATAGAGGCTTCGGGAAGGATACAACTAAATCAAATAAACTAGAATTCTAGATGAATTTATTTCGTTATAGTTTCTCATTGTAGACGCACGCGTCTGTCCTAACACAACAAGCCTACTACCATCGTAGTCGGACACTAATCGATTAAGATTTATAGTTTCATTGATTGACGCTTACGATTAAAACGATTAATCGTCATGAAATTGGCGATTAATACACTCGATTTATGAAATGAATCAATAATCGATGAATAACCCTTTACGCTCGAAGCCGCTTTAAACGGAAATCTGAAATACTTTCTTTGACCTATAGTATTCCCGTTTCATGGAAATGCTATTTCTTACTACTTTTTATACATACGAAATTGAATTTTGCGATTCAACCAACACATTATACTTCGCACAGTTTTTTAAATACAAACAAATACTATGACGTTAAAAAATATTCAAACATGGTATATAATTTTTTATGGCGCCTCAGAGTCGTCACTCGAGTGCAAAGCGTTAAAAAACTTCAATTTGTCGAAAAATCGGCGTTTGATTTAAGCGACTGAGGAAACGAATCGTCGATCGCACATTATAGAAAATTTATCGTCAAAAAATCAGCTATTACATTAATTAAATCGTTAAAGTATACTATGGGGATAGAGAAGTTTTTGTGTTATATGGAGTCAGGAGACTGAAAACAATGAGAAAAGAGTGGGGAGCGTTTCGTCCTAGGTCCGCTAGAGGACTCGTCAATAAGGCTAACTAGCGGACCCTATATAAACAAACCGGGACGTGTCGGGTAATTTGCGAGAAATTAATCTAAAGTTGATTAAAATCAAGATGCGACGAGTATTTTGTCTCGTTTAAGTATAATTATTTGCCTAGGTATTAATACATTAAATAACAGAATTGGAAAGAATTGTGTCGTTCGTAATAACACCGCATCGAATACGATAAGAAAGTATTCTAATGTCTGGTACAAGAAGTCGACTCCGGCCACGGATATTTCGAGAAACGCGCGAAACAGGCAACCATAATTTAGAAATGTTAATCGGCCGTGCAACGGTGGAATGGAACAGCGATAATCGAGTATGTTAAACACCGGTGTCTCCGAGTCGTCGAAATTTTGTCTCTCCTTTTTCCCGCTTCCTACCGGATTATTAATCGGCCTCATTATTTTATACCCATAATAATTAATAGTTCCCGAAATTACATATGGAAATTGCTGATATCCCGATATCCGAGAGCAGCGAACCGCTCGGTTGTTATTTACAAGCGGCGAGCGGATCGCTGCATTAATTTTTCGCCGTGACTGGGCCGAATATAATTTGTTGCTCCCTCCCAGGTAACGCTGCCAGCGAAGATGGAACTTGAGGAATTCCTAGACACCGCGACGACGTGTTTTCAACAGGTGTGCGCCCGTTCGTCGGGCTCGAGAATTACCGGGTTTCGATCCTCCCCTCGAGGCCCCCGCGACCCATCCTCTGCCCGGAGTAATCGGTAATTATAGGTTTCCTTCGAGTCGAGAGAGATCTTCCGTAGCCCATCGACTATTCCGACTTATCTCATTATACGAGTCGTTTTAGATTTTCAGTCGTTTCTCGGATTCCAACCGGTGAAACGAGAACCCGAAACGGTTCACGTGTTACAAATCCTTCATTATAATTCCCGCGTAGAAATCCATTCCCGAACGAGTTATACGACCGGCCCGGAAGACCCGATTTATGTTTACCGTGCCCCCTGTAATTGAGCATCGATGAAAGTGTAATTGGCAAGATGAAGGATCGATATTTGCTCAATCCGTTTTACGAGCCGTATGAAATAATGTCCCGTTTCAATAAACGAACATGTGAATGAACGGTGTCTGGAACGTTCACGAAATTGCACTCTTGAAATGCTTACAAACGTTCTCTTCTGGAGCCACTGATTTTGTGTCAACGGGATTACATAGGATAGTATAAAATCTTGACAAATTGACACAACGTTTGACCCTTATGCAAAATAAGAATTTGCTACATCAGTCGAAAGAAGCAGGAACTCGATGATAATTTATTTTCACTGTGTACGACTTTAATAAGTTATTAAATTCTTCTTAATAACTTTAACAAGTTATTCAATACGTTTTACAAAACTTTCTTACATTTACACAAATAGAATTTACAGAAAAAAGTAATGCATCAGTGAGCACCGACGGAAAAAATAGCCCTCTCGCGGGACTCGTGGAAGTAAACTTCCAGCGTCTCAGAAATATTGTGCTGGGTATAATATCTATCGGTCCACCTTCTTACACAGTGGCCTATAGTAGATACCACATTATTAATCGTGAATTATGCTAGCCACAACGATTGCCATGCGTACAGTGCGCAGGAAATTGCTCGTGTTTCCGGGTCAGAGCATTATACAATCAAAGGGCCAGCCGTTTCTATCGCAAGCGGTTAAAATCCGCAGCAACAAGACCGTTTCTCCGGCGGAAGTTACCTCAAAAAATAATGCCGTTCGAAATATGAACGTCGATCTGGCATGGCCGTTGCAGAATTTCCGAGGCACGTATATTCCGAATTAATTCAAAAGCATTCCCATTCTGCGGGGAGTTCGAGCGCGGTTCGCGATTATTCGCGCGTATCAGTTTCCTCGCGTAATAACGCGGGCCCGCAGCGGATCCGCAAGGCGGACAACCGGACAGATCGTTCTGACATGTTCATAATGGAGCGATCGGTGGCGAAATTCAATCTGCCAACCGATCGGACCGCGCGCAGTATCCCCTTCCCCACCGGTAACTTCTTTTTGTTCCAGTTTATGAACGCAAGGCACCCTTAGGCGAGGGCAACGATAGCCCGCGCGCGATCTAGCGTCGAAGAGCGGAGGATCGACATAATAACCGGGGAAAGAGACCATGGACGGCAGACGGGTTTGGTCGTTTTGCGGCGGAGCCGACTCTGACGGGGTTTCGACCGAAAGAATTAGTGAAATCCAAGGGCTGCAGGGGAGGCTACCCTGACAGCAGGTGAAATGCGCCCCGTCCGCCCACATTTGACGGCTGCGGGTTACCTCTGGGCACTTAAACTGAAATCTTGGCCGCTTTCTCCCTGTCTGCACCCCCCGACCAGCCCCTCGATCTCGCGCAGTTTTAAAAAGCGTGGCAAAGGGTGGCCCACCGCATTTTGCCGGGCATTATTCAGCTCTGCGGGTGATCCCTGCGGTCCTGCTTTCTCTCCCGACCCTTCTCTCCATCTTTCCTTTCATCCCGCCCCCCTCGATCCCCTCCTAGCTCGCAACCGTTTTGTTTCTTTTCGTCCCTGCCTTTTTTCTCATCGTCCGTCGCATTGTATCCTTCTATGAAGTCGTGCGCCCGACCACGGATCGCCAAGATGCGATGTTCCGACGTATCGGCGTATCTCGACCTACCCGTGGCTCCCGATCTCGATCCTTCTCTCTAGCTTCTTACGCCTGAAATGGCTGCCGCCGTCGCCGCCGCCGCCGCGCCGGGACCTTCGGCCGGCGATCAACACCGACCGAATGTTTCTGGATCTCTGATACCGGGATATGCATTCAAATCTGTTGCGTTTGATATCCCGAACTCGCCAGAAGCGGGATCTTTATCCGCCTTCATTCATCATTGTCGTGAACTATTCTTCTTCGCACGGGAGAGGCGAATACTTCCGACATTGGCAAAGCAGCTTATTCTCCAACCAATTTCGAATGTCATCATGAGAGCGTGGATTTTATGCGCGCATGGCGCATGGTAAGTGTAATAGAGATCGGTGAAAACGTCAGATGAATTTCAGAATATCGTGATATTATTTTTAATTTATTAAAACTATTAAACGAAGATACACTAATTTTTTACCAGCTTTCAAAATTCGTTTTTATTGTAATAGACACAAATAAATTGATTTTACTAGGACATTAAGAATGTAACAGAGTTAAAATACCATCAACTGTGCTAAACTTTCACATTCTAGTTTCAGTTTTATTAAATAAATTGCTTTGATCTTGTGACAATATTTCAAATTGATTTTCGATACTTGACATGTTAACTGTTATTTTGAACAAGATTTAAACTGTTCTGATAAACGAAGTCCACTTATTGAAAATAGTTCGTCTTATTACGTAAACCGGGATGTAGTATTAGCGGAAACAACAGCCCTACCATCTATGAAACTTGCATCTTTTCGAGATTACAGTTGTTTCGAGTGTTCATTTTTTTTCCAATTTATAAGGGCATCGCACTCGAGTCATGATCCTCGGCAAACGAAGTCAGAGCAATACACCGTAAATTATTTCTTTTTCGACGAACGATGATTAATGATACTCCCACGATACAGCGGAGAGAACCGTATCATCGGATCGTCGAGGATGAACCCAAACAACTCTATTCACCGGGTTTCGCCAAACTGTGATCCGCTTGGTCGGGTTATAAATGGAAGTTTAACGATCACTGACATCTTCTTACGCCGTTTTAACAAATCTCTCTCAGAACCGACCGTCGCAACACGCTGCCGGCCAGAAGTTTGCGATTACGTGAGGATTTCTGCCCCGTTTCGTAATACCGTGAAACAATTCATTGCAAACTTCCTGCACTTTGCCATTGATTAAGAGCACCATTTTCATTCAACGGTGGATAAATCCACAGTTTCTGATTTGTATTAACGAAGTAAACTCGTCTTAATTGACAAAGTGTGGTTTTATCTTTTTACCTACCACAAATTATAAAACAGAGAATATCTTGCACCATCTTACAAAGTGGCGCCCAACGTGGGACCATAATGACATCACTTCTACAAGATACTATTAAGATACAAAATTATAAAGATATATTTATGGAGAATTCATTCAATAATTCTGTTTCATAGGCAACATATTATAATAAAAATTGCTAAGAAGGTGAAGAAATATATGCTTGTTATTTTCATGAAGCAAAATTATCATTCGATGAAACAAAATTACTGCTTTCAGTGCTCCGTAAACCTATCGTTAATGTACTTCACAATTACAAGGACTAGAACTTCGTCGACTGTAATAAATTTTTAGAAAAAGAAGAATATTCACTTTTACCGTGTTCTTACATTGATTGGAATGCTTAAATATTAACGACAAGAGAAGAGAATTTTATTCCATCTGAAAATATTTAGCAGGTTATTACTAAAAATGTTCATCACTACTCAGATTTCTCAAAGTATGGCAAGGGGTTAATTAGGCTTCCGCTGAGCACTAAAGTTAACATGCCCAAAAAATTCGGAGGATGCCGCGCCGATTCGTCTGCCAGGGCCTGTATCCTCCCACTTGGAGGTCGGCCACTCTGGTGACCGCTTCTCCAGGTCGTTTAATAAGCGTCATACGCGCGCGGCCGGGGATATTTTCCGTTTATGCAAATACAAGCGGCGAGACGCGGCTATCGCGCAATTAGAGTCGCGGCTGCAACAGTGGTCAAGGTATCGTAACTTGGCAGAAGAGGCTTTCCGTAACCGTACACGATACCGCGAACTCTCTCCAGACGACCTTTAAACGCGGATATTTTGCACCCTCGACGCACTTCGGCTAATGTGTTAAGTGGTATGCGCCGCGGCGTTTATACGATCGCGCTCGACGGGGGACTCGCGTGCTTTATTTTCGCCGCGACGGAGACGTTCGAGCACTGCCAACGATTTAGGGACAATTAAACCTCCCCTCGTGTGCCGGACAGGGTGTGAGAACGCTTGGCCCGCGACCTCGACAATCCGCGACCGCTTGCGCTGGGTCCTGACACGGTTTCGGAAATAATTTCTGGCTTCTAGCATATAGAAATTACTTTTTTCTGCACTTTCTTGATTATTCAACAGACACTCTAAAAGCCTCAGACATTTCAAAACGTTTATTTAATTTTGACGAGTGGTTTTGACTATTTGGTTAAGAATATACACTTTGATATTATTTATTAAATTATACAATTTATAACAGTGTTGTATTTAGCACTAGGACTATAACTATGACTATGATAAAATGACTGGTTTCTGATTTTTCGTTTAATGATTCCTGATGTTACAATAATGTTTAAAATTCATCACATTAACACGTCAAGTGCCGAATATCAAACCCTAAAATTGTCGCAACAACAAAAATTGGACAGTTAAAATATACCATAGGAAATTTGTTTCCTAGTAACATCCTAGTAAAATTAAAAATCCTAGCAAAATGAGAAAAAATATACCAGTATTCAGATACCAAGTTTAGAACTTTTTATGGTATTGTATTTTATCAAATTGTTCCAACATCTAACAAAAATTCGGGTCATTTGGTTGAGCTTTAAAAGAGTTATTTCTTTCCAAAAGACGATGGCATTCGCGAACCACCGTAAATACGCTCGAATGAAATTCTACACGGCGTTGAACACTTTCTCAGCCGAAGAGTAAGAAACTCCGGGTATCTCCGAATATCGTGGTCTTTCGGTAGCATTCCAGGGGTTCCAAGCGAAAGCGACCGCGATACTAGAGCTTCCCTCGTTTTCGCAGTTTATGCTTCGTTAACGGACATTACAGCGCGGATGGGTTTCGCGGGAAACTGATACGCGCGGCCACGGTGGCACGGCGAGTGTCGACCGCGATAAAAACCATGGAAGAATCGGAGATCTCGATCGATATCCCAATAATTTTCTGGTAATCACGGTAACCTATCGGCCTCGTCCCGGACCTCGTGTCGCGGCGAGGCGAGGCGAGGCGTGGCGAGACGAGGCGAGACGGTGTCCGGGGCCAGAGAGGATTCGAGGCCTCTTTATGCGAATACCCTCTCGCGCTCATTTGCGCCGCGGTGCCATCGCCGGCGAGGGAGCCTACCGCGACTGCGTATCTCCGCATTATTATGATAAAATATTTTTTCGGCCATAAATACACGTCCGGGATGCGAGACCCCCGTCGCGCGGCCCACCCGACGCACATCGCGCGATAAACCCGCTCCGTGCCCGGCTCGCGCGTACACTCCCGGCGCGACCGCGGGTTATGGACGCCCTTCGACGATAATACGCGCGACCCTCGCGAGTGTTTTTCGAGAAAACGAGCATGGAGAAAGCCATGGTGGAAATCGAGTGCTTTCGTTCCGTGGAAAAAGGACGACGCTTCGGAACCCCGCCTGCGAGTTTCAAATCCGCTCGAAAGTTCGATCGACGACGATTGATCCTGCTCTTTCGACACGGTAAAATTCCATTTATCCGAACGTTACCGAACCTGTTTTCTGTGCGCGCGATTAACTGCTGGCCTACCGTCCGATGATTTACTGCTCCTCTGTAGAGGTTCACCGAAAACAGATAAGAGCGCAGATTGTAAAGATAAAGCCGGATTCGCGAATTCTTGTTTCTGATACAGCGGAGCAATGAGATGTTCCCGACCGACTTTGCACGATCAATTTGGATATTGCGGTGAGAATATTCTCTTGTTTTACTGTATTTAACGTGTAGATGTATTAAGTAGGGAACGGATCTTTATCGGAAGTAACGGCTAAATCTATTGGAAAATACAGAAATGCATTTCTGTATTTACCAGGAATGTATTTCTTCTGTTAATTGTTTCAATAGATTGAAAATAATGTAACAATTCTCTTAAATGCTTCTGATATCCTCACTGTTCTGCATTTTAGTAATTTAATACTAATTGCAATAATTCTTAGTTTCTTTCAATATTTCCATTATTTTAAATTATACTTACTTATTTTTGCCATGAATGGATAAAATCCGCAGTCTAGTGCTCACTTGCAGTCTCACAAGTAGACCGCGGATTTTACGCATTTATGACAAAAATGAGTAATTAAAATCTAAAACAGCGATTAAAGGAATTTCAAAAGAATTTCAGGACATCTGCTTATTATTTCCAATTCACTTAAATTATTACTAAAATAAAGAAATTTCAATTACCGAAGATAATTTTTATTTTGCATAAAGATCCGCAGCATGCTCACGAGATACAGCCAACTGCTTCGATTGAAAAACACAAGTTTTGCCCTCCTTCACTCTCTCGCTTTATCCCCGACCCAATAAATCGCATCTGCCAATAAGTTTCGCTTCAGAGTGAAGTTTCGAAGTACACCAAATCCGTACGTCCAACGATCTCTCTCGGCGAACGTTTAATTAAACCCGTGCATTCCGTTGTACGGAGTGTATATATAGCTCGCGGCACCGGCAGCAGAATAGACTTATTAATAATTTGCACGGGCGTATCTCGCGCGATTTCGTTATTACTCGCGACGAGGAGAGACTCGGAGGAGAGCGAGATACGGATAGCGAGAGAGCGAGATAGAGAGATAGAGAGAGATAGATAGAGAGAGAGAGAGAGAGCGCGCGCAGCATGCTAGCACGAGAACCGAGTTTATTTAACCAAAGGGTTTACATCAGGCGATCGAATCCGTGGCACGGTTCGCCGAGCCCGGGCTGGCCAAACATTCGGCGACTCGTGTTTACACCGCAAGTATTTATGGGCCACGATCCGCCCACGAGGAGCACGGTCTCGTTTTCGGAATTCGGAGCATCCCCGCCGAGCATAGATCGACCAGGATCTCTCACCGATGCTGACCCCCGTCGGCGATCTCGTCCCTGGGATGTCCTGGCTTCTAGAACCCCGTGAACCCCGTGAACCCCGTGAACCCTGAAACCCGACGCTTCGGACAGAAACCTGCAACGAGGAACCCTGTTTCGGCGACAGGTGCTCGCCGGAGAACGTGATCGCGCTGAAATTACGCTTGCGCCGGATTTCGAATCGAACAATGACCGAATTTCTACGATTCTCAGCCGTAGAAACTTCGGACAATGGAATGGAACGCAACGATTCTCTGCTCTGTTATCGTATCATCAGTCTTCCCTGAATTCTTTATCATCTAAACACTTTACATGCGAATGGATGAATCGAACGTGATTCAGAAGCAACAGCGTTTACCGTGGAAATCGGAAGAGATTCGATCAAACACTGTGACTAAGTAACTGTTCGCTTATAAAAACACTCGTGTTTAAATATTCTAGGAATGCTGTTACAAAGATATCTCAATGTTACTCTCGGAGTTCTGTTTAATTATCTTCATAGCTATTTTCCACGCTTAGATATTTCGTTCCAACATCTCTGTCTGTAAGAGTTGGAGGTGAAGAACTCTTCGCTGATGTGAATTAATTATGTATTTATGCAATTAACGTTTAACGGAATTTAATAAATTAATACACGCGTAAATACCCGCATAGTCATCTCACAAGCTCAACTTACACTGTTCTAATGTCACGTTTATCAGTGTCAAATGGAAGATACGTTTGTTCTTTCTCGTTTTTCTTTTTAACAATTTCGACATTCATGAAAAGTTTTGCTAAAAGTAACGTGATGATCAAGACCGAATAAATGTTACTGGACGATATCAATCGATTTCTAGCTTTCGCGAGATTCGAGTTTCGCCGATGCGACAGACCGACCGGACAATTTCTCTCGGTTCCGTTCGAGTGTATTTACAATTAGCAACCAATAAAGTGTAATTATCGGGAGGGAAAACATCGGAACGACAACTATATAATTCGTCGTTCACTGCGGGGACGGGTACCGAGCGCACGAATACCCGGCTGTTTGCCTAACCGGACGTAAAATATACAGATCGAATTCGGAGTGATTTGTTTTCTTTGCCGTTAGAAATTTTGTTGGACCGTCTAGGCGGCTAGGCGGACGAAAATAAACATTTTTCGAGGCTTTTTCAGCCCCGTGTACATTCGCGTGTACTTGCATGCACCGGCCCCCATCGGTGCGTGCATCAAACAGTTTGGAACCGGAACGCTAACGCATCCATCTTCGAACTATTATTTCCTATATAACTCATCTGTTTTGCCCATCAGGCAAATTGCCGTTCCACCTCCCGAAATCGAGCTCTCTCTCTCTCTCTCTCTCTCTCTCTCTCTCTCTTTCCGTTTCTCTCCCTCTTTCTCTTTTTCTCTCTTTTCCTCTCTTTCTCGCTGTAACCTCTCTATTCTGTCAAAGCTGGCGTTTTTACACGGATGACTTACGATTTCAAAAAACCTGCCCGAAATTCCGTGATTCATGAAAAAGCTCTGATACGAATACACATTTCCCGCGGAACTCTGCCGCCGAATCCGGTGAACACGCCCGAAGGGCCTTCCATGGCAGAACTGAGCCATGAATTTGCGCCAACAGGAATCAACTTCATTTAATATACAAACAAATTAATTCGCGGAAACTGCGGGCAAATGTAACCCTGTATTCTGTAATGCATTCCCTCTGGATCGACTAAAAATCTTTTCGAAGATATTTAGCTAGAGACACTCTTTAACTATCGAAATATATAGGCCGAGGGTTACAAACTTTCTACTGCTTCGATCGGCAGCTGCGCATTCGTATGACGAATGTATAAAATCCGCATTACACTCGTTAAATTGCAATTCTGTGTTATGCTGAACCATTCTCGATTGCACAGAATCCTTGACGCAATCGTTGAAACGTAAGTACGCCGTTTGTATCGGTGCTTCAGCGAGAGGCAATTTTGAATATTCTGATTGGCAATTAGAAAATAACTGTCGGGAATATATGATTGATGGTTTAATCCAAACGTTCCGAGAAAACGATGGTAACATTATACTCGATCCACCGAAACGGAACAGCAGCAAGCGTCTTGCAAAAACTAGACACTAAGAGTAAACTAAAACTGTATTCAATATAAAGGAAACAAGAAGGAAAGTGTTACAAATAACTTAGTGAAGAAGTAAAAAACGTTTGTATATCGCATAGTATCTCAATAAAGACTCTTTGAAATAGTGACGTAAAGCAATCAAAGAAGTCAAATTGAAAATAGTTTCACGTACGAGTCTTTTTATTTAATGCATTTATCAATGTTTCGGACCCTATTCTGTTAATAACGATGACAATATTAAACAATTTTAAGGCATTGAAATTTAAACGAATTATGTTTCTATTAATAATCCTGGCTTGGCCGTTCATTGGTTATGGCATTAAACGTGTTAAACTATTTCAGCACTTGGTTTACTATTACTCTTGGAAGTTGAAAACTGTCTCAAAAAAGGTCGAGACACACTAGTTTAGACGGACGTGTCTGCAAACTTGCACTAATCTCCGGTAAATTGCGGGTGCCTAACAAATTCGAGTTCCACAGCGAGTTGCATTAGGATGTATAAAAAGATAATTCTATTTAGACGTCCAGAAAGAGAAGCAAGTCCCCGGTGGCGACAAGGATCCCGATTTCCCAAGGGGCTAGCGGTACAGGGCCGATTGATTTGTAAGCGTAACAACGAATTCCAATCGAGCGGGACCACCGTACGCATGCAACGTTTACGCGGTATAATTGCAGCTCGACGCGGCGCGGCTCGGCGCGGCTCGGCTCGGCTCTGCTCTGCTCGGTGGGACCGCGTACGCGCAATTATCCCCCGGCTCTCTTTCGCCGCGCGAAGATCTATGGGACAGTTGACGCGGTCTCGAAGGCGAAATACAATTGCGCCGGGTCCCGCAGCCGGCAATTACACGCGATTCGCGTAATCGTAAAACGAAACGCTAAGCATGGAGCTGTTATTCCCGGGGCTCCGCGAAACGTTCGCCGCGGCGAACGCGCCGTAAATCAGCCGCCACCGAGCCGGACAGAGAGAGAAACTCGGCTGTAAGACTATATCCTAATAATTGCGCGTGTCTCGGGTGCAGATAATTCACTCCAGCGCCCGGCACTCTCTTTCGCGCCGGAGATTCCTATTAGCCGGAACCGAGAATTTTTTCTTTCCCCCGGTATGTTCTACCACCTAAAACTCCGAGCATTAGTGTTGTTCGACCGTCGAATCGACGCGACGCTGGTTTGTAGCACTAATTATTCGGAAACGTTATCGCGGATCAAGAGTGTCTCTAGAACACAACGCTTTGCAGTCTAATTAAATTAAGGAGCGTGTCTTTCTTTAGGCCTGGTTTCCTATGTTTCTGTAATCTTGCATTTCTATCCAACAGTATACACGGTTATTATCAGACAAAACGATGTCCATTCAATCGTCTACGCTCATTCTTGTATGTCCTATATCACTGTTTCAGCACAATTACATACCGTTTCAAGCTTAATCTTTTACCGTGCGAAAGGAGGCGTCATGATACATGACATAATTTTCTACCGAATGGCTTAATTGTCTGACCGGAATTACCTACTGGCTTTATGTTGTTTAATCGGCTACTATTAGGTCGAAAATACTTCTTCCACAAGAAAAACACCGTACAGTTTATGCCGAACAGAATTGCATAAATCAGGTCTTCATTAATGTCAATGCCTATTCTGAAGCCTTTAATATTTTCTCCTCGTTTAATCGCTTTAAACAGCAATTGCTTTGTGCTTTATTTATCTGCGAATGTATCCGTAAAGCTTAATCCAAAGGCTTTTCTCGTTTATTGAATAAATAAATAAATGAATCCCTCCGTACTTCCATGACTCTAAATTATGATAGAGATTTCTATTAATAAGCTATGAATATGAATGTTATACTAGATGTGCTTTCTTATCAGAGATATTTAAACATTCAAGTAAATTTAGGCACACGATAACTATTATGTCGATATAGCGACGACATCAAGGCTATATACATATCTTATTTTAGAAGATAGAAACGTACAATTTCCATATGCAGGTAAGAAAAGATTAGTTTTATTTTTTCTATTATTTAAATCCGAGGAAAATGTTCTTAGTACTTTCAAGAATCCTCGCCGGAAAGTGGTTAATTTTCTAAATTCTTCTATGATATTATTACGATCGAAAAAGTTCGAATCACCGCAACTGTTACGAAAATGATACGGTACGGGGTTGATGATTTGATATTTTATATCAATTATATCATTATTATTGATACTTTAACCCCAAAATAAAATCGTCCGTTCCACTCGAACGAATCCAGTCAACAGAAAACAATTGACATCAGTAGATAATATCACACGACATAACCAAACATCTACACAAGAGGAGCCTACGCTCCGCAGAAGATCTTCCAAATCCCCATTCCCGAAGTGAACGCTCTAGCAACCCTTACCTAACTTACCGCCTAATCTGCAGAGCCTGCAGTCCTTCTGTAGTTGCCGAAGGGTTCAAGGTCGGCACATCACCGGATTACGTCAACGGTCACAGGTGCAATACTGCCGGGACCACAATCGCTCCCGAAGAAGGTAGTCCCGGAGAGACAGAGATAGGTGGCTGGCAGCGTAACGCAACTGTAAGCAAAAAGACCAAGGAACAAAGACGAAAAACAGAGGATGGACGGCAGGGTGAAGTGAGTAGAGGGAGTAGTGAAGAGGTAGGAAGACGAAGAAGAAGAAGAAGAAGAGGACGCGCGAGTCGCGAAGAAGTAGACGAAGACAACGAAGCAGAGGAAGAAGAAGAAGAGGAGGAGGAAGAAGAAGAAGAAGAAGAAGAAGAAGACGACGAAGAAAGCTCGCAAGAGCAGAAGTGAAGCGTAGCTCGCGTGAAAAGAGAGAGAGAGAGAGAGAGAGAAAGACGACGAAACGGGCGCTCCGCCCCAGGTGCACGAGCAACATGGCCGCTGAGGGACGGATTGGCGGAGGCCAGCCACGATGCCGACGTCGTCGTGACGCCCGCGCTTCACTCAGCTCGCCTCAAACTCGCCGGACTTCGCTCCCATCGGCCCCTACGGCACTCCTCCGCTTGAAACGGTCGCCGCCTACCCTATCACTCTCCCCTCTATCGCGCTTCTCTCCCTCCTCCGTTCGTTTCCCTCTCCGTTACTCCCGATAGCTCCTTTCCATTCTTTCTCGACCCGGTCGCCGACTGCTGTCCTCCTCTTCGACGTTCCCGGGCGACTCGGCCTGTCCTGTTCCGGCGAACGTGCTCCTTCGTTAGCGGCAACCCTCTCCGGTCACCCACGCTCTACGCCGCGGCGCGGCCCGGCCCGGCGACGACGTACCAGATCGCACACTGCTCACGTACGAACCGGCCTGGCCCGATCGGCCCGCTGCAAGCTCGCCGATGACACGGGTACGCGCGCGTAGGAAGCCCCGCGACAAGGTTGCAAACCGGCGGGCAAGGACGTCGCCGCGGATTTTTATAAGTCAAGCCTCTTCGGTTCCTCTTGGACCAGCCTCCGAGATGCCGAGCGACGATAGCACCGGGAACGGGCCCGGCAACGGGCCCCGGCGCTCGGTTATCTCGGCCGTTAACGCGGCCGAATCGCCTCGCGGACGATGTTTACCGTCGACGTCGAACGCGCATCGCCTGGACACATCCAGCTGCTCGCATCGAGTTCAGAGATACAAATGATAATTGCCCCGATACGCGCCGCGGCCTGCCGCGGACGAACATCGAGAAGCTGTTGTCTGATTTTGAACTAATTGTACGGTGATATCATCAATCGATAAGTGAACTATAAAAATGTGAACATTAGTATCCAAAAAAGTTGGTAGAGCATTCGGCTCGATAAAATATACCGCACGAACGGATTACTGGAAGACCATTTGTTCAATATCTTTTATTTGATGATGAATAGACTACGGATTTTATGAATTTGTGAGTCGTAATTCGCGTTACTATTTTCCTCATAAGGGCATAAAATCGCAGTATATTTATCATCGGACGACAATGTTGAACAAATCAGCTGATTTTCGAGGAATTATGTCATGGAATCTTCCTCATTGAGTCTAATATGCTTTACCATCTTTTTCCGGAATTAATGTTTACATTCGTATGGAACATTACAATATATATTACATTTAAAAAATATAGGCATGTTATATTTACGTAATGAAAATAATTAAGAAAAGAGATACATTCTTATTCAAATTTCATTTTTTGAAATTGATGCAATTAGTTCTTATTTTGCATAAGTATTCCCAGTCTAGCGACGAGCGTTAAATAGTGTTTGTTATATCTTATTCTGTAGTTTGATTATTTAGTATCAAGAATGTATTAAACATTGCTGTATAATTTTCTCAGTGACAAAATGTTACACTGGATACTACTCTTTTTAAAGAAATTCGTACATCAAGATTGCAAGAAAGCCCGGTAAAATTTGTTCTGAAATTGAATGGTTATCGCAGATGAAAGAGGAAATTCAGTTCGATCGTGTATTTTTAGTGATTTGCAAATAATCATATGTGAATCCGAGAAGCGACTAGGCTTCGTTTAAAACGAGTTTGTAAGATTTTTAACTAATAATTTTATATTCCGCAAAGAAAGATATAAACGTTTGAACATTTATGGAAGTAGTTCGATTATTGTCGATAATTGTTCAAATCGACCGCATTGGAAACTCGCGGATGAAACTAGGAGAAAGAGAGAGAGGGGGGGAGACGGATTCGGCGTCTTGTAGCAATGCTAACGATGGCTTCCTCGGCAGATAGCGGTAATTGCGTTCCTTTATAATTGGTTCTTCCATTCGTTTTTATTTGACCGGGCGCCAGATGCTCTCGCCGCGGAACCTTATCGATATGCGCATTTATGCTACTGCATTATGTAACTTCTTTTATTTCGCGATGGCTCTCGCGACGCGCGCGCGGCTCGCAACGATGCGCCGTAATGCAACGCGATGCAACACGCGCTGATACATGGCCGAACGATGCGTATCGGCTGTTGCATAGTAATAAGGGGATTATCGGGGAAAACCTATTTATGCGCGGCGATGCTTTTTCGAAGAAACGGTTGCTGGTAGGTGCACTGTGACTTCTTAGAGGAACTTTTTCTTTCAGGCTTATTTGACAAAATTAATGCTCGGTTGGTCGAGAAATCGAATGGCCGACGATATGAAATGCTTGATACTTTTAATCCAACAAAACTTACCGAATGGATGGGTTCTAACAATAAGGACTTCTGATGGGATTGTCTATGAAAAGTATTCACCCTTTACTGCACTCTGACTCATGATGCGAATTTTTAGTAATAACCTGTTAGGTAAAAATGTTATTCCGTTATCCTAAGTTGGAATAAAATTCCAGTCTCTTCTAGATAACATATTTAAGCATTCATGCGAGTGTAGACACGCAATAAATATTTTTCTTTTTCTCTGAAGAAATTATTACAATGGTGTTGCAAGAGGTTAATTGATTAAAACGTCTATGATTTTTAAGTATCGAAGGCAACAATTGTCTTTGTCAAATTAAAGTAAAGTTCAATTGTAAAATTATGAGAGATCGATTGTATTCAGGATAATGCATAAAATCTACATGCATTCATCTATAGATTTAAGATGACTAGATAAGAACCTGATCTTTTATATTTTTCTTCTAGGAATATTAATGAGCTTCTTTCAGAAACGAATACCATGTTTAACCTTTTTATTGCCGCATCACCCGTACGTGGTACGATTCGTTTCTTGTTCAGATTTAGAAATTAAATTTTATACTAATCTACTACACCTTCTTAATTTGATTAGGATCCGCGGAACGTAAGAATGTTGAAAGAGTATGTCATACAACTTAACTTTTCAAGTTTAATTCGATGACATATAACTTACTTTAATTTTATGAAACGCCGGCTGGCGTGGCAGTCGACGTGTTCAAATGTTCTCTCTCGATCGTAACAAAGATTCTCCTAACTCTAGCACGGAAGTTTTTCGAGCGATCCTCGGGGAAGGGTTAATGAAATTTGTGAACGTTGCGTACGGTTCCCGACTAGACGATATGTAGGTTACGGATGCCTGTAACCTTCGGAGAACCGATGCGACCAGGATGATTGACACAGCTGAGTTAGCGATTCGTCGCGCAGCTCAGGTGATCACGATGGCAGAGGGAACTAATGGAACGGTTGCATAATAATTCATTAGAGCCGGCAGGGAAGCCAGCGATGGCGAGTGTTATTAGAGAGGCGCGTACGACGCGGTTCCCGAAAGCTGCGCAAAACTTTACTGTAATTGCGTCTAGGAAATGCCGATTGTTACGACCCGGGGTAATGGACCGCGATGATGAATGTCCGTGAAACTTAAGTTACACCGCGGAGACGGGGAACGCAGCTGAGAAGCTACCTGTTGATTCCCGGCTACTTCTAGATATTTATGCGTATACAGGAAAATATTGCGCGCTCTGCCAGGGGAGATGCTTACATACAGGTGGCAGCAGAATTACGCAACTTGCAAACGTGCTGAACAAGATCACTTCGTCACATGGCTTGAAATATTTGATCAAACAATTTTTGTGATTGCTCCGTCGAATATTGTGTAGATTTTTCTAGACTGGTTCACAATTCGAAAAGCATTTAAGGGCAAAATGTGAATAAAAGACTATTAGGGGCTATTGAGGTCTTTCACGTACAATAATGGTCCATTGAGGATCCATTGGTTAATATCTTGGGAATAAATATCCTAGTTAAGATCAATGGATAAATGCGTTAAAACGTTATTTAACGAATGAAATCGAAACTATAGAGTTAAAATTTGCCGTAGAACATATGAGTTTAACTCTTTTGCATTCTAAAAATAGAAACATTCAGTTTGGTCAAGGTGCTATCATAAAAATATTTTCAACGATTCAGATTGTTTAAAGTTGCATATGTTATTGTACGCATTTGAAATGGTTGCATTGTTTTTACTTAACTGAATCAACCTGTATAATTTTTGATAAATGTAATAACATATCCAACCATTTAAGTGAAACTGTCTGAAAGCAATTTTTTATCAATAGTAGCTTCAATTTCAAGAGCAAACTTGTAGGTTAAAGTTTTAGTTCGAGGACCAGAGAAATGGTGACCATTGTGGTGGGGTTATTACAGGTTGCAACTTTTGTAAGTAACTGTACCTAGGAGCGCATTAGGGTTTAAAGACGTTAGGAAAGGCTGCACTAGGCGAGAAACGTCGCGGATGCGTATCATTTTCGCAATGGAATGGTAATCTGATTGAGTGAACACATACCGCTCCGGAAATCGAGGCTGCGGGCTTGATATATGACGGTCAGAAATCTTTCCCTGTGAATTCTGGAGGTGAGCTGAAAACATGGAGCAATGAATCATGATAAGAGATTGCAGTTGAAAAATGATGCAAGATGAATGGCTAATTTAATTACTCGTTGTAGGTCACGTGTAGACGAGATTGAATTATGATTTATGGCTGGATTAAGCAGCGAAAATGAGGCGAGATTTTACTTAAATGCACTTCGGCCGATGAACTTGAATCCAAGGCACTGCAACTAGTGAACAGGGGGCAGCACTTGTTGGATGGTTACGTTCTGCCATCTATGAAGACTTTGTTGGACTGTATAATGCATCGCAGGACCATAGGGTATAGACATGGTATAGACACAGCCGAGGTATATAGCGAGGTATTTATACTCTAAAACTACTGTAAAACTACCCAAAACGGTCCTAAAATTACCCCGAAACTATCCTAAAACTATCCAAGACAACCTTAAAACAACCCCACGACTACCCTAAAAGTATCTCACAGTTGCCCTCAAACTGCCCTAAGAGCATCCCAAAAACTATCCTATGTCTGCCCTAAAAGTACATCAATACTGCCCTAAAGCTACGCTAAAAGTAGCTTTTGACTAATCTATGAGTCCCCTAAAACTACCCTGATTCTGCCGTAAAACGTTTGCCGCCGATAACGCAGATATCTATAAAGCGAGAACTCGTTTTCTGTCGGGAACGTACATTTCAATAGAACGAGAATCCTCGTTTAACGTCGGCAATATAAATCACTGTAAAACGGGAATTCTCATTTATCATCGGCAAAGTAGATTTTATAGAACGAAAATTGTTCTCTGCCGTCGGCAAAGTAGATTTGTGTAGAACGAAAATTGTTCTCTGCCGTCGGCAAAGTAGATTTGTGTAGAACGAATATTGTTGTATGCCGTCGGTAAAGTAGATTTTTATAATATGAGAATTCACGTTTGTAGCCGGTAATGTAGATTCTATAAAAGAAGGATTCTGGTATGGCGTCGGCAACATATATTTCAATAAAACGAGAATTCACATTTCTCATTTGCTGTCGGCAACGTAGATTTCTATACACTCATATGCAGCTGGCCGCTGCCCTTCTTGTACGAGACTTCAGCCAACGACGATACCTGGCTAACCGACGATTATTATAGCATTATAAAACGAGAATAATTCTGTCAAGATTCCGAGCTTAAACCTTACTTTAAACGAAGGTAAGATGGCTCTAGTAGTCCTCTTGCAGTCCTGCAAAACTGAAACAGGAAATTCTATATGACGCAATGTCAATACGGATTCCAAACCTGTTTCCGGTATATCAAATAGTATCTGTGCACTTGTTCTGTGCACTTAGTAACAAAACGCTGTAACTGGTAGTTAAATTATCAACAGCCGGTTTTGTCTAACAGTTTGAGCGTATTGTCACTATACGGAATGGTGCTTTAGAGCGAGCAGTAAAAATCGTTTCCAACTAATTAGATGGAAATAAAATTAATTTATTATTACTCGGATATGCAAAAAATCATTATATGCACATTTTTAAGGATCTCTTTCGTAGTTAGTTACTGATTCTACGTTATTTATATTTTTCCAAGAGGATGAGGAAGGTGTGAGAAAGTTTCGATACCTTTAGGATTTTTTTTTTAACAAGAATTATCCGAGTCCAGATTTTTATATGTTTCAATAATTTGTATAAATAATCAATAGTCCCGAAATAAGACACCTTGATTGATGACAATGGTTTTAAAGCAATGGAAGTTTGATGATATTGTTTATGGAGTAGACAACTTTTCTCAAATATTTCTCAACATTTTTATTTCTTCGTTAGTTCTCAATGTACATGCTAACAATACAACGATATAGACACCGACACGTTCTTTAAATCCTCGAAGTGTATTGTTTTACACACTTAGACGATAATTTAATCGCGGAAATATTGTCAACATTTTTATACCTTTGTTTGTTTCCAAGCTACACGCTACAACATTGCAACGATATAGACAACAATACGATTTTCAAATCCTCGAAGCTTCTTATTGACATACACACTTAGACGATAATTTAAACGCGGAAATATTGTCAGAAATCACAGATACTTTTATTCTCTGTACGTGATAGGTCTATGTCGTCAAATTCACAAGAGAACGAAGAATATGTCGCGTTTGTCACAATTTATTTACAAAACGGGGAAAATTGAATTAATTAAAAATATCGTTCGAAAATGTAGAATTAAGAAATGCGGAAGACTGGTGGACATACATTGTTGATAGAATCGTTGGATAAAAATGCTCGTTTCATCTGCCTTAGCAAAATAAAAACGAAAACCAATTTTATTCGAGTTGAAGAATAAATTGGAGGTTGAATTGCAATGAATCTTCGTGCTATAAATTATGCGTTGTTTGACAGAATTCTTAGAACTATGTGAATACGTTTGCACAACGTGTTGCTGATACAGCAAAGTTACATAAGTGAGACTGTAAAATAATCTGCGAGTTTTCGTTTCTGGTAATCCATTTACTAGGAAGTTTATACTTTTAATTTCAAATTCCACTCCGCGGAAGCGAAATCAAAATATTGACCTACGAATCTCGCAGCGTAATTATATGTTAAAAAATTTTGTCGGAAGTTCTCGCAAATTATTTTACAATGCAATTTCAACAGAGACAGAGACATCACAATGTTTTTGTATTACACCAAAATGTGATAACTATCACCTCCGTAACACTCTTTCAATTGTACTTGTCTTTCTATTGTCCAGCTATCAATCTCAGGGAATATACTTTTACAGAAATATATATTATATGTACGCATTAATATATTATATCGTATAACATTCGATTCTCTGAAAATATATACATGTATCTATACACGCTACTATTAACACATAAACTCTGCAATTGTTCAACTTTATCGATTGTAGGAGCGTTCGTTTCACCTTGGAACAATCAATTGACTATCTTCTTCTAGATACTTCCTGGAGGCTTCAACAAGCTTTGTCAAACACTGGAATGTATCGATTGCAGGCTCGGGCAGTTCTTATTTCGACTAAGATAAAAACTGACAATTCGAAGTTAGAAGTTATTTCAACGAAATTACCATTTTCTATGAAATTCAAATAATCTCTTGTACGAGATGATTTAATTATTATTCAAATAAATTGATAACTAACGTGGATGCTCACAATGTTCTCATTTGTAAATATACTATTCGAATGATGCCTAAGCCCGATCGAGTGCAGGATACTCTTTAACAAAATTGTAGACTTTGAAATAGTTAACGATTAGAAGAATATGTTAATTCGTTGATAATAGTTCACGCGAAACGTTACAGGTATTGTCGGTGTCGTTGACGCGATTACTCGTTGCTGGGAGAATGATTCGAGATGCGCCTCGAATTCAATTGGTGGGCAGCCAAACAACGGGGTTGTTTGTCAGCCATCTAAAAGCGAAGTCTGCAGATTATCAAAAATTCAACTGATCTCCCTCCTAAATTGGTCTTCGCGCGGCCGTGTCACGATAATTGAATACTCGCGGCTCCGTTCCCAGCCGATAAATTTTATTAATCGTGACCGGAACGGATTAGATCGCAAATGAAATTCCTGTGGCGCTAAGGGAACAACGTGCCCGCATGATTCAGCCGTTTCTGGGTCATCGAATTATTGAAAATTGTTCGGGAAAAACGTGGTCCATTAAAAGTTCCCGCCGGAAGCCAGTCCGTAGAACAAAGCATATTCGAAATCCTTTTTCAGATTCAATTTTGCGCTTCATCAGTGGCGCCTAATCGTTCGATTCTCTCTTCGGACTTAATAACAGTCTTTCATCGTCTTTCTCGTTTTATAGGAATTTGTACGAGCTGCGCTAATCGATACTGTTCGGCATGATGTGGCTACGACGTCTACGTGTCGCTGGGGTTCTAAACGAGTTAGTATTTACCATATTTAAATATAATCAGGTATTTTTGGGTCTTCGTCCGATTCAACGGGTCGCGTGAGTTTCATTTACTAAAAAATAGACTATCTCAAGATTTATAGTTTCGCGAAAATCGATACCAGCGACGCCTCTACAAAATTACTTCTCGTTTAAAGCGCTATCTTAACTCCTACACGTTCGATTAAATTAAACATTATAATAGAAACATTAACGTTTGGGATAACATTTGTTCGTTCGACGATGTTCGTCGCGCCTGAACGGGAATGGGGAAGCACGATTATTTTCCAACAGATAGGCCTTTCTAGCCTTCGATCGTCTCAATGTCTTCAGCGCGTCGAGCTTATAGAAAAAGCATTGTAGTCGTCGGTACACCGAAGACTCGACGCGAAGATCTCTATTTCTACATCGCATTCTTATAAGTCGATTCACAGCATGTCGAAACTCTTCGATAGGACTTAAGGCTAAGAATATTATTATCATGAATATCACCGTTTCTGTTCCTTTCTCGACTCTACGAAAGACTACCTGAGCACGTTCCGAGTCTCCTATGCTTAATTGTACATACACGAACTGGTACGTTATCGACGACGAGTGAAATATTTCCATAGAATTTCAGATCTTGAACGACGACCCACGTTCGCATTGATTCTTCCAATTGTCGTTATTATTATTCTGAATTTGTTGGCTTATTTATGACGAAAATAGTATTGCACCTCTTGGTTATTCTTAGATTCTATCTTTAAAATCTAAATCAATATACACCGATTGCATCACGTAAAGACATCATTTTTGAGAAACGGCCAGACGCTGCCGTTATTCTTGAGTGAGTGAGAATTGCGTTAACACCTGCGTGCAAAGAAGATGCATCAACAGCGAGGTATATATTACTAAACACTTTTTCATGAAAGCGTTAACGCAATCTTAACTGTCCATTTATTCGTAACCCTTTTAATCCATATTTCCGCGGAACTTGTTTTCAATTTGCTCCGCGAGAATTGCAAGAGGTAGCGTGTACGATGCGACAAACCAGAATAATATTAACAACAGATAGAACAATGTCCGAAAGGGTTTCTTTCTCGCGAATAGCAGTATCTCAATATTTAAAATTCTATAATATCGTTAACGATTCGTATTGGTTCACTCCGGGTCCAGCATAGGAAATATCTGCACCAACGAATCGAGAAGCGGATCGATAACATACTAGTTTCGAATTTCTCTCGACTTTTCGATTCTTCGCGGAATAAAAGTAACATTTCTTTAGACTTTAGCATTCTGTCTCCGAAGATCATTTGGTATGATGGCTGTCAGGAACGTTCCGACGGCTAGCGTGATGCAGAGAGCATTGTTCGGCCAGAAGTCGCCCCAGTAATTAAGGAAGAAACCGTAGCCGATCGTGAAGATAATGCCAAACACTTGGCAGACCGCGTTCAGCAAGCCAGCGGACGTCCCTTCCGGTTCTGGGTATGTTAATTCAGCGGCGAACTCGAAGCCGACTGGCAGGTAACCGGTCATGGAGAATCTGACAGGAACAATTCAAACTTGTATTTTATTGCCCACAGAACTTCTCGAACGGTGTGAACAAATGAACGTACAGACGTGGATAAATATATACGGACACGTTTTAAAAGAGAATAACTTTTTTAAAAGTGGAGCAAACAATTTGAATTCTTTCGAGATGTTACAAGGATATTACAATGTGTAAGCAAATTGTGCAAATATTGGGTAAAATGACAGAAAAGATTACAAATTTTTAAATTCTTTATCCGAGCATATAACGAGGAGTCAAATAATGTGTTTTTAAGGCATGTCAACTTATATGCATAATAAAAATCTGGAAGATGACAAAACCTCTTCCTATCTTTAATTATTTGTAATTGTTACATAGGTTACCATTAACTAAACAATGAATTGCTTACATTTTTGTTATACATGCTCTGATAAAAGCGTCGAAAAACGTGATCTAAGGAATTTTTCTGTCGTTCTACCCAATTGCAATCTTTGCCGAAATTTATTTATGCATTGTTTGTCTAGCAAATCATTTCAAAAGAATTCAAATCGTTTGGACTAATTTTAGAAAAATTATTCCCTTTTAAAGGCGTCCATGTGTATTTGTCCACACCTGTACGAATAAATAATTCCAGTGGAACTTTCATAAAATCGTTCGAGGCTTACCCCAATACTCCTGCAGTTATGTAAATGACGTATATTTCACTGCTGTTGAGGGTGAACGTGAAGACGATCATGCCGATGAGTGACAGAAGATATACTCCAAGCGTTGTTTCCCTGCAAAAACATTTTCAGCGAGATTTAGAAGTGAAATTTCAACTTTAAGCTACAGCGCTACAAAAATATTGATTTACTTGAATTTGTGCGTTTTATCGAGAACGATCCCGCACACAACGGATCCCAACATTCCGGCGCAAACGATAGTTAAACCTATTCTTCCGGCGTCCTTCTCGTGGTGCTGTAAAACCAGACATCGTATATTCATGAAGCATGCTATTAGCATGTTAATAGTGGAAATTAAAACACAAGTGTGTGCGACATTTCTCGTCCACCAATTACAAAAACAATACATTTCCACTATCGACTATCGCGTTATTACAAATCCTCTTATCTACTCAGTGTCATCCATCACGGATTCCATTTAATTGTCACTCGGTTACTCGTATTATTTATGCACTAAAAATCCAGAAGAGGAGGACACGAAATAAAAGAATGTTATTTTCGATCCCGTTCTCGTTGGCCAATTAGAATTATCGCTCGTTCGAAGAAATGTGTCGAGTTGTAATTAATGCAAAGAAAGAGCCAGCTGACTTACGGGGAAGTACGATAGAACGATGTGATTCAGAAGTGTGCTGATGGCGTAGAAAATACCGACGTTGATACCATAACTCAGTAGGAGCAACATGTAGCCGACGTTGCGGAATAGCTTCTTCAGGGACTCTAAGAAATGCTCCGCTGATTCCGCCGAATCCTTTAGTACCGCTTGCGCTGAACTTGGCGGTAGCGGCGGCTCTGCTTTGAAAACTGCAGACAAATCCAATTATTTCATTAGAATCTTAGAAGTTTAGATCACTCGAGTCTGGAGAACGTAAAGGGAACAATTGCTCTGTCCACTAATTTACAGACTGAATTACGTACAGAGAACTATGAGGATCAGAATCACTGTGGTAAAGGCAGCCACGATGTAAAACATGACTTGCAACCCTCGACCTATGACAGAGATATCATCGCTGCTTGGGACCAGCATGGGAGGGAAAAGGAACCCAATAGCGATGCCCAACTGCGAAACAGAAAAGTTATTCATAATATAATTCATTTATTTTACATACAATTTTATATACAAAGCGATCAAGCCTAAATGAGTTTAAACAAGTTTAATATACTATCTTAATTCTCGCTCTCCTTATGTGAAAATTTGACGAGCTCATTTCGTTGTAATATTTATTCTTGCGTTTTAATATCGTCCCCACTCGAGAGATAAAAGCAAGTATACTTTTAGGCCAATACAACATTAATCGGAAAATGATTCATACATCTCGCAAGATTCATTCGCGAATCTCTGAAAAACAAAGCAACGCGGCAAATAGATAGCAGACAAACGAGGCTGTTAAAGTTTCCGTAGATTCGCTTCAATGAGTAGCATGAATCTCAGGAAAAATTACCGAGGACCGGAATGTTGTTACGCGATTGTAGCTCAAGGAAGTAACAGATCATTATTCTTTTCAGCTCATCACGAGCGATTCCAACGAGAGTTCCGCTCTCGAAAGCTCGGCGAAGTTCTCCGACATGCTAGACACATCCTCGTCCACAAGGTCAACAGCCCGTCAATAGTCCGTTTTATGCTTTCAGTAACGCGTGCGTTAAGCATCGCACTGACACTAATTCGGATGGATGCAGCTCTTACTCGACCCTTCGAGCCTTGTGGCATCTTTCAACCTCGATTCGAATGTAACCCTTAACTGGCACGATGATTTTTACAATGATAAATGGAATATATTCGGCCACGACAAACCCCATTGTTCTTTATTCCCAGTTGGTGTTTGTTATAATAGATGCAACAAAAGTTAAAGTTACAGTAAGATTAAAATTAACAAGATTAAAATTAAGACTCCATTTGACTTCAGATTCAAGTTGGATTTTTCTGCTCTTTAAATCTACAGATTCTACTCAATTGTTATCTACTTAATTCGACTCGAATAAAAGTTGGCTGTTTCATTGATAATACACCATATGCCCGTTTGAAAAACTAGAAATTTAAATATCTCGAAAGGGAAACATTTTTGAGAGAAATGTTAAATGCAAAAGTGACTCGATTTCAAGTGCAACGTCGATCGAGGATATTATTAAATTTAATATTATTAAATACAAAATGTTTTAGAGGTATTTAGAAGTAAAGTTTTCAAATGAGCACCACGTACACCTAATAATACATTGATAAGAGCGAAACGACTCCTGATACTCGATCGTTGATCACCGATCCAACGATCACTTTCAGCTGTTATCTATTTAGCTCGTGCAAAAATGGCAAAGTACAGCGGCGATGCGTTCGTTACAGAATTTCTATCATAAAATGCTAATTTCGCAACATCTGGTTGTCTAATGCGGAAGCAGAAAATGAAACGGCCGAGGGGGTTTCACGCACTAGGATAGATCAGAAGAGCCGACGGGGTGCACGGTAATGGCGGCCTCTGAAATATGACGGTTTAATTCGCTGGATGGGGCCCGATCCCCTGCGTTCGTCGCGAAATTAATCGTGGGTGCACCGTTCGGATTGGTTTCCCACCTAATCACCTAACAGTTTAACTCGCGGACGACCCTGTCCCACGAATTAGAATTTTATTCGGCAGGTAGTATGCACTCGAGTCCCATTTGCGTTCATGAACGCGTTAAAATTCATTCGGTTGCATCAAGAAACGGAAAAATTGCGATGCCACTGTTTCTTCCGTTGCAATTTAGAGAAAGAGTGAAATGGTGTCTCTGAAACAACAGCGAATCCTCTCCACTCGTAATCCGTATCTATATAGTAACACGCCGGTGCTCAAGAAACGTGACCCTGAGAGCACCAATTGACGTCTCTGAGGAGATTTAATGAGGTGGGCGATAAATGAGACAAGTGGTCTCAAAGAAATTGTCAGAGTTAACAATACATGTTGCTATTATTCTACTCGTATTGTTATCTTATTGTCGAACGAATTTTCACGTGGTTGAAGTGTGGACTCATGCGTACACGCGTT
Source organism: Augochlorella aurata (assembly GCA_028455555.1). Classification (NCBI taxonomy): domain Eukaryota; kingdom Metazoa; phylum Arthropoda; class Insecta; order Hymenoptera; family Halictidae; genus Augochlorella; species Augochlorella aurata. The sequence goes on from CM052162.1 coordinate 7,606,589, forward strand.
GTGACAGACCGATTTGCGCAAAGACGATGAAACATGGACAAAGCAGGTGATTCGATAGAACATCGCTACGCTTTAAATTCACCAAGATAGCGTTAATCAAGGAGAGCTAATTATCTTGTTCGATGGTAATATATTGCTTGTTTTAATATTGCACTCTATTACAACGATTTTTCAGACAAGATCCATTTAATGGCTGTTCCATGAATATGCATAGCGACTGGATTAAAGTACTACATCGATGCATGGCAAGATGACTGGTGAACGGCTATACTGGAAAGGCTCGTTGAAAAAGTTTCGAACGAAGCAGTGACTGACCTGATTTCCAAAAACGCCGATGCTGCACGCGCTGCTGACCTGATCCGCGCCGAACCAAACGGCGGCCAAACGCGCTGGAACCGACAGTACAAAGGTTTGGCTCACGGCGACCACTGTTTGTCCGATAAAAGTTATCCAGAACAGGTGCGGTTTGACGCTGAACACTTTGAGCCATGCTCCCATGCAATTCATGACCGCCCCGACTAGAACGGCGAACCTCAACCCCTGAAACAGAACATTTGTTCCTGAATCTGATAGCTCCAGCCTGATCAGACTACTTGTTCGCGCAAATACGCTTTTTCGTTCAGCAACTCTGCACACCGCTGCCACGAAACCTGTTGGCAAACTTTTCCAATTCGCAATTTTTGCAGATAACTGGCATTGCTTTAGGAGTACTGTTTCTTTCACAGACAGGCATTGTTATTGTGTTCGTTTATAAATGCAGTGCTTTTTCGTAGACAAATATAATACGTTTTAAAGTTAACCGATTTCAGACGAAATTGATTACACAGAAAAATTCACATCGTTTATTATACTAACTGTTTATTATACTCAGGAAAAGCAATTTCACATGTTACGAAATTATCATATAGATCTAAAACTGCTCGTAGATCTTAATAGAAAGTTTCGCACGACATCGGAAAATGTTGAATGAGATATAATTGCGACGACAGGAAGGTTTAAAATTGCTTCAACGAGTTCGTCCGTCGTTATAGTTTCGAAATGATAATTGAGAAACTAACTCGCTAATTCTACGAGCAAATTATCTCCGGTAGCTCTGAGCTGTTCGAGGCGGAAACTTTTCTTCGTCTCCTAGGCGAGCATCAATCGAATTAATTATCAAACGATTAATTACGAGCGCGACGCGAGCTTCGCGCGACGGCGGAAAACAGCCGGAATAAAGTTCAATTCTCGATATCCGCGGCTTCGATTCGGCTCTGTCTCGTTCGACAATCGGCTCGGCGAGCGTTGCATGCAATCTGTTTGTCGCTTGATACGATTTTATTGCTTTTTTCCTGTGCCCTCTTATCAAACGACCTTCCAGCAGCGGCCAGAGATGCAAGTTTCGTGTTGGTGGCGTGAGATATCGCTCGGCCCGATGATGCTGGGATCCGATTAGATTACCGGGATCGGTTTTAATTAATATGTTAGCGATGTTGACGGCGGCGTATAATCGCGTGTCAACATGTAAATAAGTTGTAAACGGTGATGCAAGCCTCGCTCCGGAGCTCTTTAACGCGAGTTCGTCGACGCTCGATCGGAGCCGCTAACAAGTTTGATTTGATAAGCGCGATTTTTAATGACCGTGCCATGTTATTTGTAGTTTATACGTAGAGAGAACACAATTGTGCACGTGAAAGTGCACGTTCGCGGATCAACGTCTGAGCACAGTAATTTATTTCGCGGAACTTTATCGATACTCTCGTTTCAACAATCGTAGAAAGTTTATTACGATTTATCAAAGGAACACAATGGAGTTATAATCTCTTCGTTGGATTGTTTTCGAACTATTCGAGTGTAGATTACGTTGATTGAAATTGTAACAGCTTTTGAACGACAGACTAAAATTAAAAATCCAATTACGCGCAGCCTAAAAAATTTGAAATTTTTCATTTAAAAATTGTCTCGTGTAGGCTGAAACTTTTGATATCGACAATGTTACAAACTTCTAGGCAGCATACTGTTCGCGGACTAGTTCATGTCACAACTTTATTTGATCTACGAATGACAAAATTGCGCGAGTGAAATTGCAGGACGTTTCGACTAGTTACGACAAATGCGCGAAGTTTATGACGTACCTTACAATCGGTTCTGCCTAAAAGCGAACAATAGCAACTTCTGCGATTAAACTACAGCAATCAGCTAATACGAACGCAACGAAGATTGAATGAACTATTACTTACGTATTTATCAAGCAGGTAGCTTGCTGGGAATATGAACGGAATATAGGTTATCATGAATATCATGCTGGTCATGTCCACCGCCAAGCTGGACACTTTATAATAATCCATGACAATGTTCGCGATGATGCTGTACTGGATCCATTGCATCGCGTTGCTGGCGCTGTACAGCACGAAGATTATCAGATTCAGCCATCGTCTTTTGAACACCTTCGTCTCGACTACCTGCGCACCGAAACACACCTGTTACACACCTCGAATCTCAACCGTTCAATGAAAGTTCATGAATTTTGCGATTAGTAGACAATGGATTAGTTGGATCATGCATAATAATAAAACATTTCCTACAGTTAATAAAATTGCAGTCCCTTTTTCTCGTACATTTAATTTCAGGCCTGGTAAACGTGCAATCCGCAGGAACAAATACAATAATTTAATCCTTAAAAGTGATTTCATTAAGAAATAATTTCATTGGAATACAGTTTGGAATATATATATATATATATATATATATATATATTATATTTAACTACACTAAAAACGTTCACTGTATATATATATATACATAACTGTGATTGATTCTTTGCACTCGGAGATATTCTCTGATCACTTGCAAGAACTCGAATGCACTTATTCGTGGATAAATAACGCTTTAGGGAAAATATAAGACGATGAAAGGGTTAGGTTTATTAATATGGTATATTCGAACAATCGAATGACGAATGCGAAGTGAGAGGCGATTTGAAATTGTTACGTGTCGAAATTGCGTGCGTGAAATTGGTATAGAGACTTGCGTTGATCTTTTAATTTTCTTTTTAATATAATTGGTAAAATATGATCATCGACAATGACTTACTATTTAAGTAGACACAAGATTGTATTGATACAGTCTTTAAAAAATAAAAATTCTCAATGTTACTAACAGCTTTCCTAGGTTCTCTGAAAGGGGACATCCGAGTTCAAAGGATAAACAAGAAGCCAATCACAGTAAAAGATTCTGTATTTTCTCGATGAATAAAAGAAACTATCGAACATAGTCGAGCCGATGGTACGATCCGATACAAATATAAAGGAGGCTGTCAATTCGCGTTCTATTCGATTGACAGCACAATTTGCAAACGCGTGGGCCGCGTTCATGCTCTTAAACAGAAGGAACTAGCGGCGGTCTCGTAAATCCTCTTCCGGAAACGGTGTTTCCTTAGTCACCTGGCTCAGCTGCACGCCGCTCTCGATGGCCTTAACGTAATCCGCGGGACTTTTCGACATTTTCACCTCCTGTCCTTGCTCCATAATCCGAGGAGGAAACGGCAGCGACCGGCGTCGCGATTGCCTCGGATCAATTACAAGAGACACTCTCCGACGCCTCTTCTTTAACACGGTCTCATTCAACTTCAATCAACCGCCCGGTTTTCCGGCCGAGTTCACCGCCTGAAAAAGGAGAAGAAATTGAGAGAGAAAAAAAAGACGTGGAAGCAACTTCGATGCTGTTTCCTCAAAGCAGGACTGGCTCTCGAGATCTTTCCGAGAGAACTCGAGCTTCGGGAATTTTTAATGATTCCGCAGACGCTTTAGAGTACCAATTAGCGGCGTGAAGGTTTCTCTCTGTATCTGTTCTATTCTGGCCGGGATACAATGTCGCCGGCCACCGGGTACGTGGACAATGAGATACGGTTGAGAAAATGTTTGGAGGATCCTCGACACCCTCGTTCGTATAGTTACTTTTCTGCAGGGAGCTTGCGCAGACCGGATCAAACTTTGGGAAATGGCCCGGGAAAGTTTTCGGTCTGTTCGTCAAAAGTAAAAACGACGAACGGCGTTTCTGTTAGACATGACTTTTGAAGCTACAGTCGGTGTAGAAAGTATTCGCACACCTCTTAAAACGGAATAATAATTTTTGTAACTGGACTAAGCGATCTAGATTTGATTAGGACTTTAGAGGGATTAGGTTGCCAGACGACGGTTGGACAATTGTTCTGAGAAATTGCAATCGGTTGGGATGATAACAAAATGAAAAAGTGATGCTTTTCGAACCCTTTTATCTGAGTCTATAACGAAAATTGATATGAATTGTCAAAATTGAGAAGGGAAAATCTTTTACGTGTACTTGAATTTCATAATTTTTCCTGTCTAGGAACCGTGAAGTAGAGAAACACTATGTCGTGTTTATTATGCATATAAATAGTATGAACACAAAATAGAATTATCTTTCGCAACAGATAAACGTAATCGCATCGAGCGTTCCGGTTCATTATATAATTGAAGCAAAGATTGGGATAAAGACAATCTCATCTCAATTTCTGGCGATTGAAATCTCTTATCGCTGTCGAATCTACTAAAAGTCGCTCCTCGAGATTAATAATCCTTTATTTCATTGAAGCCTGAAGTATTTGTCAGGCAACAATAGCCCGATGGAATTCAGCTATACCGAACAATGAATTTGAAAAAAGGAATATAGGAATTTGAAAAAAGGGATATTGGAATTTGAAAAAAGGGATATTGGAATTTGAAAATCGCTTCCGCGAGTTGCCTGAAAAATGCGACTACCCGCATACTCGTGCCTCTATATTTAACAATTCTTAAACGCTTCATTTGAGATCGGTCGATCCAGCACTGTATAACTGCGATAATTTTCGAGTTAACCGTTCTGTAAACTCTTCGGCGCGGTAGCCGAGCACTTCCGAGTAAAAGAAAATAATATGGCGCAGCGATAAGTGATAAAAATGCCAGTACACCCGGTTGATAATAACGCGAAACTGACGACTGACTATATTCGAGGTGTCAGACGCGCGTCGAACAAAAGAAACGGTTATTCTGTTTTAACGAAACAATTAACAAATAATGGACACTTAAAAATATCGGGGATCGGCGCGTACACAGATAAATACTTCTATTGTGCGCGTTTGTCATTCCAATACTGCAGTTGAAACGTCGGCAGTCGATGCATTAAATTAAATTAAATTACCCAATCGCGGTGATTAAACAGCGCGCGTAAAACGCTTTCGAATTTCCATAAACCGAACTTCGCGGGCATAACTGGATCAGAAATGAAATTTCCCCGACGATTCAATCGGACCAGGAATAAAACGATTACGTTGTAAAGGGATTATCGAAGTTTCGGCCTTATTGCTCTTCTGTTCCCAAAGTCCACAGTATCTCGGCGGTGACTGCTTTGAGAAGTTTAATCCCGACCTCCCCGTTCAACACTCATTCGAGACGGATCCTGTGATTGCTGCGAGGAGCGACGCTCGAGTCCTTGGAGAGAAGGATCTCCGAAGGTCGAGCCTCGCAGCAACCGTGGCGAACTTATAGGAAATCGATGGAAGGTCGATCGTGGATTCAACGCTGGGTTTCCCCGCAGAATTCGAGGTTTTACGGTCAAGGATCGCGGGACAAGGCTGGGCCATGGTGTTTGCGAGCTTCAGGCACATTTGTATCGCCTCTCCTCATTTTTACGAAACACTTTCTCATCCTGTTCTCATCGTCGAACCATTCTACTCAACTCCCTTCAACCCCGTTAGCGCAGTCAATTTGCATTTACCAGCCAATTTGGACATATTATCAAATGTCCAATTATTTTAGAAAAATTAACAATTACGAGTTATCGTATTCCACCTTCTATCAACTGACTCGAGTGTAATTCGCTCGGAAAATTTGATATCCGTTAGAAAAATAGAGTCGAAGTCCGCCATAAGTAGCTTCGAAAATGTCAAGTCGACCCTGGGGAGAAGTTGAAGACGCGCGTCTGACGTGAATGTACAAAATTGTCGACCAGTTGCAATCCTCAGCGTCGAATTAAGAATTCTATAGATCAGCAAGGTCTATTCTTAGAACCTGTTGAGGACACACGAATTTATCATACGGGCTCTTTCGGCATTTTTAAGATCTAGATGTTAGTACATATTTAAAGAAGAGCGGCTCGCAATAGGCGATGACCATGAATTTTTAAGAACCACTGCCTTGTTCGTCAACCACGTCACGATCTCGGTCGCAGCTCTGTATAGGTACACACTAGCTTTGGGCAATCGAAGTTTGGAGTTAAATATGTATAAACGCTCGAGGAAGATTAATGTTGCTCGCCTACGCTTTCCACGTTTAATCGAAATGAATTTCAAACAAAGCTAAGTTTCAGTATGTCAATTTTGAAATTCGAGTCGAGAATCTCTGGATCTAGCAGAGTGTATGATGCATGCGCGTATGCGGCTATAGCACGGCTTTCCGAAACTAGGTAAACAGTAAAATCTCTTGTTCGAGCGATCGTAAACGATGCTGTATAGGATACATACCGAACGACAGGATATACGTAATCTCGAATCTAACTATTATACTTGTAGCGCATCTGTGCAATATTCTGTACGATTTCCATTTTATTGAACTATATAAATCTATACATTGAAGTTCTTTCATTTTAAATTCTGAATTTAGAAAATTATTTTATTCGCTCAAGATGCACCTGAGATTTACAACCTAATTCGATAACCACTGTAACTTTGTGATCAATGAAAGAAAGATCTTTGAAAGAATCATAAAAATACATTGATTTACGAACAAACTACAAATAAAAAGATACTAAAACTGTCCATGTACTTCGCTGAAATATTCCAAGAGGAAACTCATTATATGAATCTATCTACTGTTCACGCTCGTTAACGATACGTACATCATATTCGTAAGAAATTTCCTCGACGTATTTACTTCACAAATACAGTTTCGTGGAAAAGTGATGGTTGCGTTTAAAACGTAATAACCTTTTTAAAATGCGATCGAACGACTTGGATATTTTCCAGATTTTAGACTTTAGTTTACTAGACAGCGAGTAAAGAAATATTTATGATAATTGTTATTCGTTGGAATAACAAAAGGAAGTTATCGAATCCTATAAAATATATTGCTTAAACTTCCGTAACAAGGTCAAATAAAAAGTCGCAAAACGTTCCTTACTTTTTCTTCCTTACTTTTTCTTCCTTACTTTTTTTCCAATCAATTATAATTCTTGTAAATATTGTTTTACACACCGTCTAGTAACTCTTTCCCAATTATCCCTTTTTGTTTACAAGCTGAGGAACAATTCGAGGGAATTTACCGTGCTCAATTTTCCATATCACTGTACGTATGCAAAAGAGTTCGCGTACATGTGTCACAAAAAAGACACTAACAACAAGTTCGGTCAAAGATTACATCCAATGAGATCCTTTGATATGTGTCGGCAATAATTTCCAGGAAATGGACAAATTGTGGGCGAAAAGCCAAGAGCACAAAAACGAGAAGTTTCCTAATGTTCTCCGAATAAGTCGCAGCACGTGGAAACGAGCACTCAAAATGAAAGGCTTTCGCAACGCTCATCGCCGGAGGATTATTATCAATTATCAGTTAAGTTTATAGGTCCCCGAGGAAAACTCTAGGCATTCTGCGACGAGCCATAAACACGAGCAAACTGCCAGGATCGTTCCGGACTGCAACTGACATTGGCAGATCCCCGTGGAATTGCAAGACTTTCTCTGTCGGACTCGCGGCCAATTGTTTCCCACTTTGATTCAGTACTTCGAACGGATTATCGTCGTAATAATCTCGCCAACCTTTGGATCCGCAGCTCCCATAGTCGTATTTAATTTCCTGTTTCAAAATGGATCGATTCGTTCGATCGATTTGCGATTGCCCAACGTGTCTCTCGGAAAAGATACCGATATAAATCACGCCGGAAATTGGTACGAAGCATGGGATCTCGAAGAATCGTTCGATTAAAAATTCGATTAAAAATTCGATTCGAGAAGTCGAATCTCCGTCGATCTGAAATGTTCCAAAAAATTGCGTTCTCGATAACGAGTACGGGAATATCGGCACAAAGGAATGCTCGCGACTTCGTTATTAATCGCGTGTATCGATTTCGACCATACAATCGAGAAAACCGTGGTTCGAGCGCCGCTAATTGGATACCCAGCTAATAAGCAGTGTCCGCGGAAGATGTTCCGAGGGATCTGAGAGATCAGTTTTCCAAACGAGCAAAAATTTGTCTGCGTGAGTTGTTGTGGTTAAAGAACCGTTTTCTGGGAGGTAATGAACGAGAGGATTCTATAATTATTCCCAAGGTCGGTCGCCTTTAGGACGTTTTGTGTAGTTGAGAGTAATTGGAGGACCGTTTACTCCAACGTAATTTGCACTTGTTTGCTTTCGAAATGATTCTTCGTTCATTAACACTAAACCTACCACGACCAAACGTCCGGCTTCTCATTTAATAATTATAAGAACAATTAACACATTTTCATGGAACATGATTGCATAAATTACATTATTGAAACAACTACTATTAAATAAATTGGATCTTTTCACTCTTGTCAGGCAATGCATAGCAGACAGTTTTGAATCACAGCAAACACTTATGAAGGCAAAATAAGTTTGCTTTCGTTGTCTCGATTCAACATAAATTCAGATATAAATGCGGACAAACAGATCGATATGAATCACGCTCTCGTTCGCTATCATAGAAACGTTTACCCGAAAAATCGACGTCGAAAGAACAAAAGAATCACTTACCTGGTTCTGAAGAGCCGGCGACTCCGATCCCTCGATCTCCAAACGAGAGATCCTCGTCTTTCGACCCTCTCTGCGCGCCGTTCACTGTATCTCATAAATGACAAGCACTGAGTCGACACACCGAAAAAACCGAGGATAATTCTAGATCCCGCTAGATCCTCGCAGAGCGCGGCCGATCACGATGCAAAACGCGTCCACGTGGATCGCAGTTGCTCGATCCAAGCCGGCCACACGATCAAAACAGACTCCCCGTCGACGAAACACGCGCGGAACTATCGAAACCGGTGGCGGTGGCCTGGCGCGATAAAGCTCCACCAAGCGATCAACGATCGATCGATCAAGCTCGAGGATTATCGATCTAGTTACTCATCGGACTCCTTTGTCGAGCGAACGTGCGCCGTTGCGTAGGAAAGCTTTGCTCGAGGAGTTCTCGCTAGATCTGTGACGTCTAACTTTTCGTCTATCTTTGTTTCTCGGTCTCGATCTCGTTCGCTTTCTCTTTCTAGCCTATCGATCAGTCGAGGGGTTACGGGAGACTGTGTAAACGCTGGTTCGACGACGATTCAAGGAACAGAGGGTATCAGCCGTGCACAAGTCTCTCTGTCATGGCTCGCAGCAGCCGTATGCGACATCCGAGTCCACGGAGCGCTGGACATTAACTAAATCCGATGGATTCGGCGCGGCTCGCACCACCTACGTCCTTCCTCTGATAGCGGCTTGTCTCGCGCATCGTCCGACCACGGGTCGCCCATTGCTTCTGCGCGAGATTCCCGATGGTTCGAAGCCCGCCACTGTGATTAGACGCGGCCTGATAACAGCCCGAAACTGACGTCGTTTTTGCCTAATTCAACAAGGACGCTCTGCGACGCACAGACTTACCTTTCCCAACAGTGTTCGCCGAAAGCCAGTTTTCAATCGGCAACTAAATGATTGCGGATTTTCTCAATTCTTTGTCTGATCTTAGTACATTCTGTTGTTTGTCAACGTGTTCAAAGCACCTAATCTATACTGTTTCGTTGTTATCTGGAGTTCCGCCTTTAATTCAGTAAAAAAATTGTATCGATTAGAGTTATTTAGTTTCGTTTTTATCCCGATTCGAAAATGGAAGAACAAAACGCGCATTTCAGACACGTATTATTGTATTATTTCCGAAAAGGCAAGGACGCGTCGCAAGCACATAAGAAGTTATGCGCCGTCTATCGGAATGAAGCCTTGAAAGAAAGGCAGTGTCGAATTTGCTTTGCCTTCCATTCTGGTGATTTGAAAAATGCGCAACGATCTGGCCGTCCAGTTGAAGTTGATGAGACCTATATCAAGGCCATTATCGATTCAGATCGCCATAGCACAACACGTGAAACTGCAGAGAAGCTCAATCTATCGCATACATTCATTCAAAAAAAAAATTAACACGTTAAGCGCCACGCCGGTCCCTAGGGACCGGCGCTGGACTTTTCGTTCAGACCTCGTCCGTCCCTATGGACTGGCGATAGATTTTTCGTTCTGCTATCGCGACGCGTGTGTCGGTCCTTGCGTACTTGTGAGACTGAACATTTAAATTATGCGATATCGGTTTTTGTTTGGTAAATGCTTCAAGGGAAAGAATATAATACTGTAGGGTTTATTTTTTCCAGGTATGAATGGCAGAATGGTCGAGAGTGAATGTCGTAAAAAACTAAACTAGTGGGACAGATGGTGACAGAATGTTTGGGCAGTTTCGAGTGACTGGATGTTTGGGCGGCTTCGGGTGACCTGAGTTTATTACGGTTTGGGTCCCTCGAAGCTCTGCACGATCGAAAGAGAAAGCGTGAAAGATTTTAAGGAAGTAAATGAGAGACAAATGAGAGTGAGTAAGAGTGAGATAACGAACGAGACAGAGTGAATGACTGCAAGAGAGAGAGAGGGAGAGAGAGAGAGAGAGAGAGAGAGAGAGAGTCAGGAGGATGTATAAAAGGGCTGTTAAGAGCGGAACGTAGGTCAGAAGGATTTTGGAAGTTGAAGAAGAGCCGTGAGTTGTTGTTGTAGTTGTAGTCGTTGTTGAAGTAGTCGTTGTTGTGGTGAATAAACTATCTGTTATTGTTACTAAAGTCGTGT
>CM052162.1:7617523-7885404 GCA_028455555.1 Augochlorella aurata
CCGCCTGACGGATAACCGTGGCTTGAACGGAACGGCACAGAAATTCGGCGTGGCACTTAACGTGTTAAAACAGCTCGACTATGCCAAGAAACTCAATTTATGGATCCCTCATCAGCTTAAGGAAATGGTACGCAACGAAATCGATCCATTTCTGAAACAACTGATAACTGGCGACGTAAAGTGGATAGTTTAAAACAGATAGTTAATCGGAAAAGATCGTGGACGATGCAAGATGAACCAGCCCAGACGACACCAAAAGCTGAGATCCACCAAGGAAAGATTATGCTGTCAGTTTGGTGGGATTATAAAGGAACTTTTACCAGCAAACCAAACGATTAATTCAAACGTGTACGGTCAACAACTCGCCAAACTGAGCGATGCGGTAAGGGCGTTGTTTTCCTGCATGATACTACAAAGCCCCACGCATCTTTGGCCACTCACCATACATACAGCCCTGACCTTGCGCCTTCAGATTACCATTTATTGCAGAGCTCCTTAAACAGTAAAATTTTTAATGACGCTGATGATGTAAAATCATATTTAATTCAGTATTTCTTGCTGGCAAAAGTCAGAAGTTTTATAAACATGGAATTATGACACTGCCTGAAAGACGGCAAAAGGTCATCGATAAAAATTAACAATACCTAATTGTATAAAGTTATATTTTTAAGCAAAAATTTTGAATTTTCCTTCTTATTTAAAATCCGCAATCAGTTAGTTGCCAATAGCAGCAAACAGCTGTGGTGCATGCACTCGCCATTAGAAAAAGTCTACACACGTCTTTTAAGAATTGAGAATATTTTTCAAATTGGACCAAACCACGTGAAGTATTTTGAGTTGACCGACTAGTATACTAGACAGTGACTCGAACAATTTTTGTAAGCTTTCCTGAGATTATACAAAAATTGAAACGTTTTGTAGACGCGGAGTCATACTGCAGGCGTTGATACGTGTAAAAATCGCTACATTTGTTACAATTATTTGTCAAATGTAAAAAATTGTGATTTTCACGATATTTGATTGTTCGCAGCTCATAACAGCGTCAAACAAAAAAGATACACACATCTACAGAACGCAATATTTAAATTGTTGTTACAAGTCCAGATAAGAAAGTTAAGAAGACATCATTCTTTCATTTTTGTCGTCACTCCAACCAATTGTAATTTAAGGAAAAACCTTTTATTCGTTGTCTGGAATACTAATCTGCTCAAAATCTGAAAATAGTTCCAGTCGCTTGGTGCAATTTAAGGGAAAACCGTTTATTCGTTGTCTCGAATACTAATCTTCTCAAAATCTGAAAATAGTTCCAGTCGCTCGGTGCAATTTTAAAAAAGTTATTCGCCTTTAAAATGCGTACGCAGCCATTGTCTACTGAGTGTATGTCGTACGTATATCAAATGCCGTGCACAGAGATATAGGTCGTTAAAGATGATGAGTTTTCTTCGTAATACCCTAACCCTTACAGAGCCGTACGACGATATGCCATCGAGGAAATATTTCCTTAATATTTTTAATATTGTAATAGTAAACTTACCTCAATATTTTTAATAAATAATGTTCCCTTTTTTAATGCTTATTTCTGCTTAAATTTTCCAATTACCACGTTTTACAGTATAGTTTCCTCCCTTTTCGCACGGGCACACTGAGGTCATTGTATTTAGATAAAGTTCATCTTTAAAGAAACCACTTGTAGAACACCTCGCCATTAAAATATATGTTATAAAGATGAAATTTGCACACAAGAGACGCATAAAAATTTTCATAAAAATCGTATAGAGTTATAAATTCCGGCCGACTTTTTGAGGCAGTTTACCACAGTTTAACAGGGCCTACAGCTTGTTTGAATTACAGAGGGTTGCGACTCGTCGCCCTTTCGGCTCGCTCTTGTTTGTCACAAAGTTCCGGGTTATTTGAATTTGTTTACTCTAGCTGTCGCCCGTGGAAAAACTACTTTGGCGGATGTAAATGTGGGCGGTGATCGAGTTATGGTTTGAAAGGTTTTCGTTTGCGAAAATATCGTAAAGACATTGTTTGGACAATTTATGCTCAATTATTATCAATGCCCGACGATCAGGTTAAAGCATTCGAATGAATTCGCTCTTGAACTTTGAGGACATCAGTCCGGTAATCGTCTGGATAACGCTTTAATCTGTGCGAGGGATTAACAATAAATCTGTGCGAGGGATTAGCAATAAATCTGTGCGACGTTCGCAATCTGATAACTAAGACATCAAAGTTCGCATTTGTTCCAGAGCTTCGTTATAAGTGTCCCGAATCTTAGCACCCCAGTTCGACCGTCGATATTCAATCTCCCGACTCGGAAGATTGGAGATTAACGTTGTCACACGATTTATGCGAGCTACGTACATAGAAGTGTTCCTCAACACGGCGATGGGTATCGCCCATGGAAATCCTTCATCCGAAAATGATCGATCGTTACTTTATTTCTCCCCATCGTATCAAAAAGGTTCTTTCATATCTCCGGTAAATATTCTGTCAATCAGCGGGGCAGTCGATCGTCCAATAGCGCGGGATAAGTGTTTCACACATATCGATTGTTCCGATCGGCGATCGGACCGGATCTTTTACAGTTCGAAGACATTGTTTCGTGGGGAACAATTCTCATCATGTCTCGGAGATTTTCGCCAGAAGAGGACGTCGCGCGCGTTAACGACAACATAACCGTAAACAGAAAAAGTCCATTTCTGAGATAATGGCGTGCAGCGATAACGACGCAGCGGATGCAAGGCCGTCGCGGATGTAACGCAACTTTCGATGAACAAATAATCTGGAGCAGAGATGGGAACTGCTTGGACTTTGATTTCCTCGTGTCAGAACGATCAAACAACGAGGGACCGAGTAGAATTTTCCCAGCAAAACGATTCCGCATCGCGTTTCGGAAAACTGTTTTTTCTCTTTTCTAATAAAAGTTTCGATAAAAACGTAGGAGATACTTCTTTGTTCGTGGGACTCGCGAAAGAACGCCGTTCGAATGCAACACGTGAATCTTTATGCACTCGTATTTCGCACTATTTCAATCTGCGTAAATTCTTTGAAACGGAAGAGCTGAGACACTGCGAATCAATTAAATGCATACAGTGATCTTTCTCTCCGTGTGCAACAGAAAACGGAGAATACTTAACTCAACGATGGAAGAACAATTTCTATGAATTGCCCTGGAATATTTCCAAAACGAATCGACTGAAATTCTCGGAAGACTCCGGACGCAGGGAACGCAGCATTCGTAGGAATTAGTATTCGGAGAAACTCCCCTAACTCCGGGCAGTTCGTGCAAGCGGGACTGTCTGACCAAAGACACGACGGTTCTACTTTGAGCCTGAAACAGCAGTGCGACGCGCCAAGGAATGAACGATCATGCCACGAATGTTTCTGCGAATTCCTAGAGACGTATGCGGACCCACGAAACCTCATTTTCCTGGTCGCTGATGCTGCTGAGGGAAAGAGGAAACGCTCGGGAAAATTGTCTCGAACGACTGCTTTATCTCCTCGCGGATGCAGTTTTGCTAGGCCCTCATAAACTGCGCGACGTGGAACCGTTGTCGTCAAAAGCCATCGAGTTAATCGAAGTTAATCGATGTAAACCGTTCGGCGAAATTGTCGAGGAACGATTCCCGTTGCGGACTTTATCGCAGCGTTTTATCGTGGCGACTTTCGTTAGTGAAAAAATAAGCATGCAACAGCTGGCTGCCGAAAGGTGCGGAACGTGATGACGATACCGATTGCTCGGTTCGTGCTCGGAGCGTGATACAACGACGATCGCAAACACCATCTTCCGAGAATACGAATTAAGCTCTTCTAGATCCGATTTTACGGTCGGCGGATTCTCGAATCGACGATTAGAGAGCTGATCATAAATTAATAACTTACCGGGAACGCAGGGCCTGTCACCTAATAATAAAGCGAGAGGCGAAAATAGACCAACAGGAGCTGTGATTGTTAGATACGTGCGCATTGAACCGCATTTGCATTGTAAATTTTCAGAAAATAAGCTCAGCTTATGGACCGAGTCAGTTGGACGACAATTGCCAATTTTCATGCGCTTTTAACGTGACACAAAGCCGTAGGCGAGACCGGAATCGAAAGTAACAATTTTTTTTTACTACGATTACGCAATAACTGTTACTGTTGCAACAAAAAGTTTCATGCCAAAATGTGAGCTGGTTCTCTGACATTGTTTGATCAAGGTATCTTCGGTCTGCAACAAGTAATGTTTGAGGTATTAACTAAAAATTGAGAACGAGGAAAGTGTTTCAATCTCCTCGGGGCGATTGCATCATGGCAAACACGATATTGATTTTAAATCAAACTGTTTATTAAACTGAATCGTAGTAAAATATAAGTATAAGTCTTCGTAATTGTATTTTGACGTATTCCTTAAAATATAATCTATACATGGCGAAATGTTAGAAAGACAAGTGAAATAGATTATAAGGTTACTAGAAATTAACTTAACAATAAATTATTTTAACGATAAAGTTAGTCAGTAATCAATACACGTGTCAGTAAACAACAACTCTTCTTGTTCCTCATAGTGAGGAAAATGTGACTTACGTAACTATGATTCCAATTCACTCGTATGATTGATTTTCTTACCAATAGGAAACCAATTGTACTGTTACTTACAACCCCTTCAAATTTTCACTAATTACATACTTGAAAGCGTTAAGCGATGATCACGTTTACGTTTAAAAAGTTCAAGCAAAGAATTACTTTTGGCTATCTAACAGTTGTTTTGGTTTGTATAAAATTTTGCAATGAAAGTTTTTCAATTACTTATAATATTTATTACTTGCAACAGTCCTTAGAAAATACTAACAGTGTATATCAAAAGAAGTTTATCGAAATGTTTCAGCATTTTGCAAGGGGGATGAAATAAAGTAATATATGAGTTTTCTGTGAAAATATTCAGCCTGCACACGTGAAAGTTTTTAATTACTATTTGCACTCTTTCAAAGTGGACGAGTGCAAATATGAGAAAACGCGCGTTGAATATTTTTTTCCGACCGCTATATCGTGGCAAAAACGTATAAAAATTGGTATGTCACTTGCCTGACTTCTCTTGTCATATACGCCAGTTTCAACTGTTCTCTATGCACATTTCAAAACGATTGAATTTCCAGTGGAATTATTGAAGAGACTTTAGACATACAAAATTGTTTTCTAAAGAACGTCATTACCAACGAGCTGGCGACCCTCCTTTATTGCAATGGGACAGAAAATTTGCTTCATTTTGCGGTCGTTTCTGGTCGTTCACATCCTTCATTTACGAGACTTTCATCTCGATCTTAGAATTTCTCGTACCGTCAGTGAATGCTGCTTTCATTTACAGTACCATGACCAAACTTAACCGTTTTCTGCAGTTGCAACAGTATATCCACTTTTCTGCCGTAAAATTATAGAAACGTCAAGTCGGTCCATGTTGAAATAAACTTCATACAGAAGGAAGGTTGGACCCATAATAAAGAAAACGAAGTTCGGAGTATAAAGAACAGGCTTTACGCTTTAAAATGCTACGCATTTGATTCTTTTTAGCCTATTCGTCCATGAAACAAACGAGTCCTCGTGATCGCTGAAGTGCCCACTAGAATTCCGCAACCAATTATTATTGATCTCCTTGAGAATTTCTCATTCACGAAAACATACTCGAACGCATCGATATCTACCACCTGTACATAAAACTACGCTGTAATCTGCTTCGAGGAGATTCCGTGTCAAAGCTTGTAAATAAAATTGCCAGAACCTAGTTCACTACGTATAAATGGCCTGATCCGAAAAAACTTGCTGATTAGAGAACGGTAGATAGCACGTAACGATCGAATGTCCTCTTATCTCCGACAAAATCCAAAGACGGAATAATTCGTGGCATTCCTACAACGCAACGACCTTCCTAGAACTGAATCACGGAGGATGGGAGTCCTGATCGATTTTTAACGACGTCCCACGCAGTATAACGTAACGTAACATAGCGCAACGTTAGAGTTTCAATATAGCCCGACGATAAAAGAACATTCGCTCATCGACATCTTATTTCGATTCTCTCAAACTTTGCAATCGTTTCTCTCCTTATCGATATTTCAATGATTCCTGGAAATCGGGAAAAATTATATAACTGGTTTGCTGGACGGATTACCGACGCGATAACGCTCGAAAAATGTTAGAGATGTGCTGATGGCCGTGCTAGAAATTCAATCGAGTCGGAATCCAAACAATTGATCCGCGAAGCAAACGAAACTCTCTGTTGTGACTACTTTATCTCCGGCACAATCAATCTTACTGTCAATATTGGATCTTACTGCGCGTTCTAGTTACATTTTTAAGACCGCTTCTACAAATTTTATTTCCAGGCTGATCGATTCTCTTTCGAGGACGCTTCCCTTGTGCTCTCGAGTGCTAAAATTACAAATACTTGAGGAGCGTTTCAGATTCTTCTGCGTTTACGTCAACATGAAATTTCTTTACAACAGGGAAAGAATTTTCTATTAAACGATCCATGAAAAGAGGAAAAACTTTAGCATCGTGGTAGGAGGAGCAAAATTTCTGCATTATCCTCGGGTAAGCAAACTTCTCATTGATTTTAATTTATTGGAGATAAATCTCGACAGTATATGTATTATTAATGCGGTACGATTGCAGCGATCGAATGTGCATCATGTCCAAACAAATTATCTTACAAATTTTAACGAAACGTAGCAAATTAGCTTCTGCAAGTCTGTGTAACTTCGAAATCGCACATTTGTTATTTTCATTTCTCAAGTCCCGTCTTTGAAAATTTCAGAGCATACTAAAAATAATCCGATCGTATCGCCTAAAAACGCCAATCTTTTACGATAACCAAAAGGAACCGTTTAAATAGAATAAACAAGTTGAACATCCAGATAACAAGTTCGTGCGATGATACGGTGTTTGAAAAAAGTAGGAAGTATAATGTTCTAGAGCGCGTGCACGAAAGATGATCACATCGATAAGCTTCGAGATGGCAGAGCAATATTACGGTTAATAAATTTCCTCGGAAGAGCCATCAGATCATCGGATAATCAGCGATCGTACACGGTCAACAAGCGTAATCTTCTTCAGAATTCAAGTAAAGGATAGGGATCCGTGCATTTTAATTTGTCATTTTCCTGGAAGAAAGACAACGCGAGCCAGATAAGGCGATCGTGACCGCGCATCCTTTTGAAGACCGCCCGATGACCAAGGATTAAGCACGATCCGCACGTTTAATATTTATGGAACGCGTTCTGCGCACAGTTTACATGCATCTGCGCCGACAAGCGTTGCATAACATGAAGCGCGTTCGAGGCGACTCGCGCGTCGCCGAGCATCATAATTTATATCGTGTAATAGACGGTGCGGAGATAATATAGATAATACTGATCGCCGCTAAATGTTTGATCAATGACACGACTTATCGCGCCGCTTCGAAAAGACCTCGTGAAATCATCCCGATTTTTCGCGCCGGAAACGAACGCCGCAGAATTCGACACAAAAATCGTATCCAGGACACAACGTCCGGATACGCCATACTCGGAATTAGTCAAACTTGGTCGAACAATATTCAACCTCGAGTATCGTCTTCATGGGACAATTTCAGGTTGCACGTAATAAAAACATTTTAAAACATCGCACCAAACGGCTTAAACATTTTTTCAGATGTTAGAGAGTCTAGTTTACTAAACAATCAGCAACAAAATTTTTGCAAAAATTAAAATTGAAACAGCAAAAGAATAACAAATATTTTTTAACTTGTTTATTTGATTGAATAATTACACTTTAATCGGTAGCTTGTATGCATGTAAAAATTTTGCAACTATTACTTGGTTAATTCTTTAATAAACGTCTCAAAAATTGGTATAATAATAGATCAAAGTTCCACCACTTCCAGAACAGGTGAACACTCGTTTTACCTATAAAGTATATAATTTGCATTTTCAAAATCGCGAAACCTCTGATTTCAGCACAAATACTTCAAACATAGTCAAACATAATTGTCAAACATAAATGGCACAGTTGAACCGAACCACTGTCAGGTCAGGAGAATTTTGTTTCCTCCACGAAGAACATAAATTCGATGTCCCCGGGATCCCTGACACAGCATTCAGCTGATCGACCAACACCTAGATCTCGCTCAGCGACATCATCATCGCGCTCCCGTTTCGTAACATTTATCATCCACCCGGGGCTTATTTCATTCCGATAACAAAGCCTCCAGCGAGACGATAATGTTTCAGTCCGAGCGACCAGACATTCCTTTTCGTCGTGGATCGCCGAGTTGATCGCCAGCGCAAAAACCATTAAAAGGTACGATATCTTTTCGGAAGGAATAGCAAGGCGAACGGATCGAGGGGTCCGTCGTATCGACGGATACCCGGGGGCACAAAAGGACAGGAAAGTTTCCTTGGCGAGCATCATCCGCGGAAAGTAAGAGGCTAGTTATCATCTGCGCGCGCGCCGATAATGCTCCCAACCAAGAGGAAAGTTATTCGGCCGGCTATCTACTGCGCGAGCTGTTATCTAATCAATCCGCGAATAACCGAAACGGAAACCGCTCATACCTGATTGCGAGACACCGGTCGATGTGACAGGCCTCTACCCTGATGCAGAAGGCCGTCCGCTTCTTCGTCGACTCCTCGATCCTGGTTCTCGATCTTCATCCTCGTTTTTTTCAGCAACTTCCGCGGCCTCGCGTTGTCCTCTGCGCGACGTCCAATTAGATCTACCGCTTCACTTATTTTCTCAGTTCTCCTTTCAACTAGTCCAACCACTTCAGTTTAAATTGTTAAAAATATAACTTTATTCGACTGTTCAGCTGCTCTGTCTTATACTCAGAAGAAACAGTGACCTGTTCCTCTCCACTGCAGTTGGCCAGTTCGAATTTTCAAGGTTCACTCGAATGTATTTTTCAGTTACACTTCGGGTTATTTTTCGGCCACTTTGCCGTAATCTGCTCTGATCTGTGAGATTGTTCTGTCACTTCGGGGTCAACGGGACGACGGAGCAGACACTGTGGATCGATCTTGAATAAATATTGCCGCAATTCGGGGTTGCGCGACGCCCTTCGAAATACGATCGGCGCTCGGACCGTGCCGTGTATCCCGCCGTTTAAGCAGCGTTAATTGACAGTTGCCGTCGTGTTCGCACCGTCGCGGCCGTTACCGGAGACGGATTCTCGTGGGAATATTAATTTCCCTGGTTAAGGAAGCGTTGTTTGCCGTAGCTGAAACGACCACGCGCGAAACGGGTGATACGGCTGATTCGCGATTGAACGTCGCGCCGCACGGAATCGCGGAACTGCGACACTCTATCGACGCACCGATGAGTTCCCGTACATCGGACGCTGTTATCGGACACTGGTTTCATTGCTAATTGAGTTGCGCTTCGTTCGTACCATACTCATGGACCGCGTTAATAAACGACCCAGGCAAACAACTCGAGCAAATATTTGGCGGAATTCGGAATCTTACTGTGCCGAGGGAATTTTTCCTTTTCCGAAGTAACGGAGCGCTAAATTCGATTGCAAATACTACTGTGTTTGGTGTGCATTGTGACTAGATAGCGCACACTATCGTTCGTGTCCACAGAATAACAGATCTAGGTACATAGCGCATCGGTGGTGCAATTGTTGCTTCTGAAGAATTAATTAATTCGTTTATGCGAATTCGGAAAGGTCACGTCCACGAGCACGAAATATTTATTGAACATCTGCGGTAGAAATATCGAAACCTTCGAGAAAAGTTAAGAATTAATAGCAAAGTGAATTCACTTGACAGTTTTAACGAGTAATTGTTACAGATGATAAAATGTAATGGGTTACGATTAAGCTTGTTAAATGATAATGAAACTTCATCGGTGTTTGCTCGGAACCACCTACCAAAATATTTGATAAATGTTGTATGTAAAATTTTTGATAAATGCTGTATGTAAAATACGACTAGCACATGATGGTTCTTCAGTATCTACTGTACACACACAAGGTGCGACATTGCAATCGTTTGATATACAAGCGATATCTTTGATGGGTCTTGACTGGGCGTATGTCCAATAAGCTGATGATTTGTACTCGTGACAATCGAACCACAAGTTTTTGATCGTTATCGAATTTTATCGGAACTGACGTAACAGAGTATGAATAGACGGGAGTGTTTGTCGAGCGTTAAATGTTTTTGCGTTACATTAAAAATAGTCTGAAATGATTAAACTTCTAGTAGAAAGAATTCCTTCTTAATCCCAATTTCTACAAATTCGTTCATGAAAATGTGGATATGCATGCATATAAATATATTCAATGTTAATGAAAGAATTGAAATGTGATACGTATCCCCCGGAGTGAATGTAGCGCAAGATATGTTTAGAATGTTTTTGGTATCAGACATGTTGAAAACAACGAACGTTTGATGGGGATCAAGTTACATGACTAGTTGATCTGTTTACAAATGCCTGCAAAGATTCATCGAAAGTAGAAGTAGGTTGTCGGGTGATCCGGATACTGTCGAAATGATTTGCTGCAGTTCTGACCCCGTTTCCAAGTGAACCAACTTTGCGCCGCTAATTCAACATAACTGATAAAATAGTAGAACAAGTGGCTCACGCGAGGAGACAAGAGATTTTTCTTCTTTCTGAGCATGTGACCGTTGATAAACCTGATTTCTTGGTTAAATCCTTCAATTTATAAATTTTAACAAAAAACTAATTCCGTGAAAGAATACGTGTGCGTGCGCTAAAAATTCATTAGGAACAATTAGAAAGAAATTTCGCGCGTAAATTGATCTATGAATTATGAACGAATAATACATTTAATATTGATTAGCGAGAGATTCATTACAGTTGTTACTGTCACCATTGTGCGACTTTATCTCAAAGTAGAGACATCCAGTTTAGCACGGTCTGATCTCCGGAGTGCTGACAGTGGTTACCGACAGTGTAACTCAGACACTCCTAATCAGTAGGCAGCCCGGCTTACAAGCATGTATCCATGTCCTCTTTCGAACGGCGTAGTAAATGCTGTAATAGTTCCGCGTTCTTTAACCGTTTGTCACGCCCCACTGGCCAAAGTAGGTCTGACATTGTTTTAGGGCAGTTTTAGGGCAGCTTTGAGGTACTTTTGAGGTACCTTTGGGTCAATATTTGGATAATTTTAGTGCAGCTTTTGGGGTACTTTTGGGATGCCTCGAAACTGGCCTAAAACAACCCTAAAAGTGTTCTGAATCCACCCTGAAACTATCCCAAAACTACCCTAAAACTACCCTAAAACAGTCCCAAAACTAACCCAAAACTACCCTAAAACTTCTCCAAAACTACCCTAAAACTGCCCTAAAACTGTCCTAAAAGTGCCTTAATGCTAACCCAAAACATCCCTAAAAGTGTCCTAAAACTGCCCGAAAAGTGCCCTGAAACTATCCTAAAACAGCCCTAAAAATAAACCAAAACATCCCTAAAAGTGCCCTAAAACTACGAGGTTATGTTTAACTACTCTAAAACTGCTCTAAAACTAAACAGAAGTACCCCAAAATTAGCTAAAACTACCCCAAAACTGCCGTAAAGCTGCTCCAAAACGATCCCAAAAGTATCCCAAAGCTGCCCTAAAGCTACACTAAAATTACCTTAAAACTGCCATAAAAGTATCCCAAAAGTACCCCAAAAGTACCCCAAAAGCACCCCAAAACTTCCCCAAAACTGTCACAAAATTACATTAGAACTACCCCAAAACTGCACCAAAACTATTCAAAAAGTACCCCAAAACTGCTCCAAAACTATTCAAAAAGTACTCCAAAATTGCTCCAAAACTATTCAAAAAGTACCCCAAAACTGCTCCAGAACTATTCAAAAAGTATCCCAAGACTGCCCCAAAGCTGCACTAAAACTACCCAAAAATTGACCCAAAGGTACTTCAAAAGTACCTCAAAGCTGCCCTTAAACTGCCCTCAAACTGTCCAGAAACTATCCCAGAGGTGCCCCAAAACTGCCCTAAAATTATACTAAAAGGAACATAAAACTGTCCTAAAACTATCCCAAATGTACCCCAAAAATACTCCAAAGCAAAGTACCCAAAAATTCTCTAAATGAGTACGAAAAGATCCAAGCAGCGCGATAAATCCCAATCGGAGCAATCGATGAATCCCAATCGGAGCAATAGCGCTTCCTTGTATTTGTTAGACAACGCGACTCTCGTGTTTTTCTCATCGCTCCGTCACATTTATTGCAGTTTGCAAAGCAATCAGACGTATTCTTGCGTATATGTTTTTCATTGTTAATAATTGTGTGTTTCAAAATGTTTTACTGTCTAACTTTTTTAAATTTGGTGTGTCCCCGAAAAAGTAGAATGAATCAAGAAAGAAAATATATTAAAAGGAACTGTGTGATGTACTTGCTTCAGTAAATCTGAGGACGCGACTTCAACAATCGGTAACGTACCGTCAGTTGTCCACAATGTTCGAAGTGTACTAGGTTTTCTCGACGTAAAATCTCAACAGCGCGATCGCGATGTTTTTGACTCAAACGGTTAAATCTGCCTTCCGCGCATATGCAGATATTGTTAATATCTTGCGAATTATATTAAATAAAAATATATTCTACGAACTCGGAATAAACTTTCTATAACAAACATAGTCAATTAGATTTTTTTTATCAATTCGGAGATCCTTTATGCTTTTGGAATTCTAAGCTAGTAAAGTAGTCTAAGCTAGTAAATATACAAATGATAATTTACTGTTATTAATAAGACAGGTAAGATATTTTATACTTATATTAGAGACGGTAGTCAACTTTTAATGAGAACAAGTAAATTCAGTGAAAATAAGTGTTGCAGAATCAACGCAAGAAACTCGCTATTGAACGAGTTAATATTAGACATATTACACTAGCAAAAAGTATGATGAGAAATGCTTGCTGTTCAATCACATGAAACAGGTGTATTGAGATTTCATAATAATATTCTGATAATTACAATCATTAGATATGGGCATTAAACGTTAATACGCATGCATAACACGTGATTAATTTTCTGTAATAATCAGACTCCAGCATTTATCCATCATCAAAACCACTGCATTGTCTTTTTCTCATGTTCTACATAATTATGACCCGTATAATGCGCGCAACATTTTACAAACTAGCATTAGAAACCTGTGGTGAAATTGCCGGAATTCAATAATACATAAGTGCTGGCATTACTTGCTAAAATTTCAAAATTGATTTTTACACTACTAGATAATATTTTCTTAATTTTTTCATACAACTTAGCTTTTCGATTTTATTATAATTAAATAAAATGCTTTAATTCTATGAAATTTTCGTGTTTGTCGGCGTAGCAATCGAAGTGTTAACCTGTACTAAATTTTTACGTGAAGCCATAGAGCTACAATTTTTCCAATGTTACTTCCGGTGCATTTCCACAGACTCTCCACAATCGGTCGATAAATGCAGGCCGTAGAATGGGAATCGAACAATCCCGTTCCTTATCAGCGGCATTCTATTAAACACACGAATCGTTTCGCTGGTTTTGCGAATAACGCTGACCGAGGTAACGGTGACGCAACGGCCTCGGATGAAAGTTACATAAGGTTCTCTCGGTTTTCCTCTCCACTTCAGCTCCCATCTCCGAGGAAGCGTTTCCCGTCTCTATGTATAAGCATCTCCGCGATTCCCACTTTAATTGACGCACTTCTGCGCGGAAAAAAGAGGTGCTTCGTTTCTTCCGCCGCTTTTTCCACCCGCTTTTTCCGTCTCGCTTCTCGAGCTCTTTTCTCCTCCTCCTACCCTCGAGAGCACGCTAAATTGATCGCGCGATTTTTATTCAAAAGAATTTAGTGGAAAGCCCTCACCGTTCACGATAATGATAATGCATTTCTGCCTGTGAAAATCTCTTCTCCCGGGCCTACCTCTCTTTCCTTCTCAGGTTGAGCAAAGTATGGACTTCTTTCCAGGCTGATTTGTTCAATCTTTGACTTTTAACGTGAACAAAGGAATCTGAAGACGCCAGTCAGGTTTATCTGCGCTCCTTTGTAATCTTCTGTTTGATTTATTAAGTGAAACGTTACGTAATTGCTACTGGGTTCGTCGAAAATTCGGGATAGCTCTGTCACATTGGAATAAATATTATTAGAAGGTAGCGCTTATATCATTTCTGAAATAGGAAGAGACTACTCCTGAAAATGATTAAAATAAAAAGAATCAAAAAATCATTGATATTATTAGAACTTCAGAAATAAATGTACGA
This sequence comes from Augochlorella aurata, assembly GCA_028455555.1. Lineage (NCBI taxonomy): Eukaryota > Metazoa > Arthropoda > Insecta > Hymenoptera > Halictidae > Augochlorella > Augochlorella aurata. The sequence goes on from CM052162.1 coordinate 7,631,757, forward strand.
CTTATTCGATTTATATATTCGTATATAAAGATGTATTTATTTTTACTAACTTTTACCAGAACGAATTATCTGTTGAACCAAAGCAATTTTCCGTTTTGCAAGTTTGCATCGGCAAATGGTAATGCGATTAATGATTAACGATTATAACTCGTTAGTTACTATAGATCATTATAAATTAGTTAATTTTTCGAGTTAGAATTATATAAAAATCCGTAACTCTAATTCCGAATAATTATATGTATAAAGAGCTGCGGAGATAAAAATTAATGCAATGGAAATGAAAAACTTCTTTCGGTCTGTGGACTTTCAAGAAGGATGGAAATGTAAGGATTTGTACAGCTGCACGTTAATATCACTTTGAAACCGGTGAAACTATTTTTACGGGAGATAACATTCTAATTTATGTCAGGCTTGCCATTGCTGCCCATCAAAATGCAAATGCACCCACAGCTCCTCAGTCTAGTAATTACAGATCGTTTCGCAGAGTTGTAAGTGATATCTGATTGGGAGACTGGATAAGGAAAAAGAACGCAAAGAAAGTGAAGTTAATAACGGGCACAGCAGGGCTGACTACACTTGTCACCGAAGCCGACGTCAAGTATAATTAACGGAGTGGAACAAAAAGTGTTATGAAATACTTTTCACACATTTGACGCGTAACAAGTGGATCATCTGCTTCATCTGTTTCGCACGCTTCATGGGTTTCACGGATTGCACGTTTCCTATATTTTATGTAATTTACTTGGCTCGTGTGCTCCTTGCGATTGACATCTGCTCTCCATTCGTTGCAGGATTTTTTCAACAAATAAATTATATATTGTACAAATAAAGGAACTTCACCTGGAAGATTGATACATCCGTTGCATCTTTTTTTTTATTTTTTATGTTTATATGCTTGGCATGTTCGAGTTTCCAAAAAGATGTACAAACGATGTACACACCGATGTATTATATGTCGTACGAACATGCTTGTTCCATTTACTATTTTCATTATACTAATACTAATAACAGTAACATTTTATTGAACCGAATAGAAATCCTTTTAGTGATACATATATTTAATATAAAAAGTGTATTGAGTAGAGAATTATTAATAAGCGTATTAAGTAGAGGCATTAACTGTCGCATTAACATTATGCACAATGTGAAGTTTATGCCTAAATCACGTATCTTATTCGTCGATTTCATTTGGTGTCCTTCTAGGATGTAGTCATGTAGGAGAAAGCTTGTTAACTATAGTTAAAGACTCGACATTTTTAATATTTATTCAAAAAGGTATTAGCACACTCTAAGGCAACCTGTATAAAGATTCGCGTCACTCAGCTCCAGTTCGTATAATCAGGACTCCACAGTTTATTAAAAGACGGTCACATAAAATTTTCTTACCATTATATGGTCTCTTAAATTCATAAATAAATATTCCTTGAAACTGCAACTTTTATACACCTATACATGTAAAGCTTGTCAGAAGAAACGAATCGTATCCCACTAAAAAAGACTAATTCTCGGCGACCACTGGTTTCGAAAATTGGTTCATAAAAATGAGCATTAAAGTGCTGTTCAATCTCCGCGAACAGCGGAACCATAAAAATTCACGGCTTCCAGGAACCTCGCGGCTATTCTTCTAAAACGAAGTGGAACCAGCATTATCAGCAGTAATTTGCGATAAATCGTGGACTTCGATGAGCAAACAAAAATCAAAATCCGCTGCGTTTTCTCCCCGAATTAATTCGGATCGCTTGGACATTTCGAATCAGACTTCATCGCATCCCATTACAGCGGAATGACGGTCCACGGGCCTCCGGCCGAGAGAAAGAGTCGGTAATCATTGTGCTTTCGCGAATCATCCAAACCGTGACGTCCCGTCGAAACGAATCCTAGTCAAAGCGAGCCGCGTCGAGGCGCAATCAGGCGGTGCGCGACGATCTCGTGAATGTGCACGCGTGTCTACACGCGGTTACCATGGCTTTGCTTCAGTTCAATCTTATCGTGCGGTCCGTTCACATCTCCTGGATAGCCCAGTTAGCATTTTAATCACGACGGAATCGGTGCGGCGACTACGTGGCCCGGACCTTTCGAAATTTCCTTAGGGAAAAGTGTGTGAAAGTGCGACGACGTCACACACAATCAAGCGGTCCTTCCAGACGCGAGAGACTCTGTGCTACTGACATCCTTGTCGTTTCCCGTCGAAGGACTTATCCGCGGCGACGACCTGACGCCGTGTTTTGTTTTGTCACCTCGAAATCCAGACGCAGAGGAGCCTTCGACTAATCGGTGTCGTCGGTGCCTCGAAGGACGCGAGAACGATTTAATCTGCATCCGATAGAATGGCCGATTAGGACTGCACAGGCCGAGCTCCGAGCTGGCGAGATGGAGAAACGGACTTCGGTCTTTAAACCTCATTAATTAAACACTGAGTGACAGAGGAAATCGAATGGATCGAGAGCTCCAGCAGGCTGAGTGATCAGTCGGTGTCGTTTCTTTAGTAGCTAGCGATGCTTTCTCAGTGATTGGTCTCTGCGTCTGATTTGTGGAACATGACAGACGTTTTGGCGTTATAAGAAACATAGACTGAGAAGTTTCCTTTTTTGATGGACAGGACGGTTGATAGTTTTCTGTGAAACTGTTAGGGGAAAAGCAACAGCAAAGGATAGAAATCATTTTACTGCTAGAGGGGTTACAGTTGGTATGCATTTTTTATTCGGTTCGTTTCGTCCGAATGGAAAGAATACAGTAGGGCAGATGTACCATATTAAGGGTTCTAGCTAAGGATTTATATAAATATTAACGCGAATAACCTTAAAGTTTTGTATCACGTTAGAAATGTGCAAGTTTTAATAGATAGAGTTTTAGTTTTGATGCATAATTTTCGATAGGCCAACAAAACAAATTGTTACAGTTCAATAATAGTAAAATATGCATTTTTCACTGTTTGTGGTTACCTGTACAGTACTTTGGCTATGTTTAGTACCATTTCTGGTCAGCTCAAAAATTAAATATTACACTTATTATGCATTCCTAATAAGGAAAGACATAAGTGATCAAATGCAGTATAATTTTTCAAGAATTCCTCTTTCCTATCTTCGACTTTGTGGTATTTGGAAATCTTGGTGTTACGACATATGACGACAATGACATAAAAGCAGTTTAACTATTTTTGCATTATTTTTTCTCGTTTATTTCATTCTTCGTATTTTCCTTGCCCTTCAGTTTCCTTCCTTTTGCTTCCAATTTGTTTTCCTTCATTTCCTCTATTTTCTCCTACTTTATCTTGTCTGCTATTCATTTTATTTTCATTGCAGTTTCTTCTTCCAGTAGCTTCTTTTTTCTTCTTTTTGACGTTACGCGTATCGTAATTCTACATATTCTCTGCGTTTACTGTAAGAAGAACACAGAATTCCACAGGTTCTTTCCTAAGAATACCTTCTGGTGTAGAAAACATGTTTTCTTCATTAATTGCACATGCCCACTATGAACGCGATGTATCTACTAGTTCGAAGTTCTGTTGATCGCCAAGACCAGCTTTAAATAAAAACACGATTATCAATACAGATTACCAGAAACGACGCACTGACCGGTACATCTACCCTACAACATTCTTCAAAGTAAAGATCGGCTAGAGTTACTCAGCTTTTACTCAGCAGCTCACCAGAAAATTCTCAGGAATAACCCAGCGAACGTCGGCGTCGTACAACAATCGTGCAAAGTAAAGTCCAAAACAACAACCGAGAAGATCGCGATGCGCTTTCTCGATCTCGCGAGATCCGAATCAACGTCCTCCACGATCAACAATCGAGCCTTTATCTACTGTATCAGATAAGGAAGCAAGCGTCCGTCGATCGTTGATCAGAAATCAGTCATCGTCTGCCCGCCAGTGCCGGACAGGTGTACATCGAGTGTCGGATCGATCGTTCCAGGTTCCTACAGTGTTCCGTTGAAATCCCGCCGAGTTTAATCCGTGATTCGACCCACGAAGAAAGGGCGGCAGGATATACATATTTCCGGCGCGGCGTTTCCGCTTCGATACGAGGGAGAGAAGAAATGGGATTCGTGGGCGGCAGAGGCGGACGAGCCCCCCGTATCCATCAGCAGTAATTAAACGCACGGTGACACGGTGCACCGCGATCGATACGCATCGATCTCGAAGCGTTCAGAGAGCGGAAGAATGATCACGTCACCGGGCATCAGCATACTCGCGGCGGGCGTCGCTTCCGGGATCTGCTTTTTCCTTCTGAGCAGCATCCTCAAGGGGTGAGTGATCGGTGTAAGCCGTTTCCCGATAATTTCCTCGGGGAAATTTTTAATCGTCGATTCGCAAACCAGGATGTCGAGCATTAATAATTACAGGGTACGATTGTGTCGGGCAACAGATCGCGCGGTATTGTGCCTACGCCTATTTACAGGGATTAACTTTCGAGTACTAGAATCGGGGAAGATACGGAATAAATTCCTCATAATGAACACGTGCGCCTGTGTTCCATGAAATTCTTGCGTGTTTCACGAATCTATAGTACGCGTTACACACGAATACGTATTGTTGAATTCGACATTTGCCTTATGGTTTATCAATGGGAGCAGTATATGCAATTATTGAAAGATTAATTCATTCTTTCATAATTTTTACAGGATTATTATTAAATAAGATATTATCGAATTTATAATTTATTATAATATTTACTGCAGTTAATTCCATGTTCTATTTAACAAGCCATGAACACATGATCTCCTTATCTAGAAATACTTATAATCGACGGATACAACGAATTGGCCACAGAAGCTGCTCAATATGATGTTCGTTTAAATAAAAGCCCTTAAAGATCAACAATGCCATTGTTTATTCCAATTTAGCAAAATAAGGCACAGAATTAAAAATATACAAATAATTTATTTTATTTTAATACAAATTGTTTTTTCTTATTACGGATTTAATTAAGTTAGCTTCATTCTTCGTTGAATTCTATTTATGAGTCATCTGACGTATCTCTATTTGACTCATGCTCTTCTTTTAATCTGATTTAAAACATTTCGAAATTCTTATCCTAGACACAAATTGATAGCTAATTCTTTGCATGTTGTAAACAGAAATAACTTAAATACGTAAAAATGTATTATTTTGCCCAAGTTGTGTAAAAAACATTACAACGCTGCTGCCCTGAATTTTGGGGAACTACGGAGTAATTGACACGACGTACATTTTTTAATAATTACGTGAATTTAACACGTTCAGCACCACGTCACCCAAATATGGGTGACGCTAGTTTTTAAATAATTTTGAAAATTTATTTTCATTTTAATATATCCGAACAAACTCAATTTGTCTAGAATGTTTCGAATGCGAAAGAGTTCTAATTCCATTCCCTATGATCAATTTTAACTTTCTAATTTCGCTTTAATTAATTAAATTGCTTTGTTTTTGTGAAAATTTTGGTGGTCGATTGTTGGCGACGAACGTGTTTAAAGTGAAAATGACGTCAGCGATGATTTATGCACAGACAATAATAACAAGTTCTGTTGGAGATAGCAAATGCGCGCGTTTCGCGACTAACTTTACAAAAACTAGTCTGCATGGAAGGATATATTCGCAAAACGTTATTAAAAATTGCATTCGTTAAATTCGTCACAGTAGGAAATAAATATTTTTACGCTTCTAGCGAATACGTTTTGCCATTCGCCTGGGCAGCTGTTGCCAATTATGTGGCACGTTACGAGGCTGTCGATAAATATGTATATAACACCGGCGATAAATAAACGTAATAAAAAGTGCATATTGCATCGAGCTCCATGAGAGAAATATTCGTATTTCTTGCAGAGGCGAGACGAATAACCAAGGAGTAATCGTTTCTCGGTAAATCGCGTTATCTGTTTTCTTAAAAAGGAAGACGGAAAAGATTGGCCGATGAAATATCAATTTCCATCGGTTTTATTCGGCGTCAGGAGAGATCGTTTCGTGTACGATCCTGTTGTCAGACGTGTAGGAAAAACTTCACTTTCGCGAACCTTGAAGACATCGCAGATAGACGTTAATGACGCGCGACGTAGCGCGAGCACACGCTCCGCTTGTTTGCGACGCGTCGCGCTCTTCTGCGAGCACTTTTTACCCGTGCACGGGCATCAGGTTTTCGTGGGATAACAAAATAACGCTGGAGAGCTGTTTTCTACCCTCAAGAGAAAGCTACAAGCCCGAAATCTCTAATCGGATGTCTAGAACCAAAAATATTTGCGCATTTTCTAACGGAAGTTCGAACACTCGAGCATAATTTAGTTAAAAAATCTACGTTGACTATCACGTTGACAATGTGGGTGGGTTGAAATCATAGTAATTTCGCAAGTCAGATTGTCGAAAATTTTGACTTCTTCAAATCTAATCTATGCATGCCAAAATGTTAAAAAGTCGAGTGCAATAAATGATAAAGTTGAGAGAAATTAACTTGACTCTAAACTATCTCAACAATAAGGTTAGTCAGCAAGCTATGAACATGTTAGTAAACAATAACATTCCTTGCTTTTCATAATGAGGGAAGGTGACTTACGCCACTGTTATTTTAACCCTCTAATTTGTTGACACGATTCTTCATTCATCCTTAAAGCAATAAGTGCCGAATAGCAACGTCAACAGTTCCCACGTTAGGCAAGTCATTTATTTAATAAAACCGAAACTAGAAAGTTAGAATTGACCAAAGATATTACTTTAGAAAACAGAAGATATTAGTCTTACTTTGTAAGAATTACAAGCCTGAATTTTTTCGGGCATCTTGCTACTTTTTGCACAATGCGTGCCTAAATTAAGAAAATTCGATCATTTCTTGCGAAAGGTTCTTTATAATTTCATCAGCTCGAAAGTAAAGAATGTGAAACCGGTCATTATGACCGGCACGGTTGATTTACTGTTAACTCTTTCGTATTCGAGCAATCGTAGTAACAATCAATTTGACGAAAATCTACGCAAAAATTAGTGCCATTCGTATATGACCGACGCTGAACTCAACGTGTCAAAAATCTATTTTTATGATAACACATTTATAAACATACTTGCATTAATAGAACCTAATAAGGTCGAAGAAATTATCACTGTGATAAACTTGAACTAATAACTTTTATAGCCCTCGATTCTGCTTGGGAGAAATAATCAGCGAAAACGAGAGTTAAGATCAAAATTGGCAATGAAGATAACATTTGGTGTTCGGTATCAGTATCGATATTCGGTATCAGGACCGGTGCACAAGCAGCATGAAATTCAGAAATCAAGACCAATCGCAGTAGAATCTTAATCGATTCCGTTTCTTCCGCTTCGTCGATGTCTCCTCCCATTTTTAAGCGATCTTTTCGCACCGTTTCTTTTCGATCTTTGCACATTAGATACCGGGCAACTGGTTGAGCCGCTTTCCAAAAACAGCGAAAGATAAATTCTACTTATATGAATTCAGGGAACCGAAGGGATTAATCGTTTATCAACGCCGTTCTCTTCTTATCGCGCGAATCTGCTCGACGGCCAACGTTCGTTCGCCTCACAAAAAAACCCGACGAATGATCGTGTTCCGTCGTGAGAATCGAACGAGCTCATAAACGTATTGTGTGACGCAATCTTGACGAACGTTCCGCGATATATTTCGATGCATGTTTTGTTATGAAATAAAGGAAACAAAAAAAAAGGGACGTTGATTAACGGTGAACGCAAATAGGCTCAATAACGGTGTATTTTAACGGCAAACAAGATCTTTAACCCGATGTGGCATGTTAATCTAGATAGATGATTGCGAGCGAGTGGGGAAAGCTAGGAGGCTGTTGATAGGCCACTCCAAGGCCACCCGAAACTTCCTCAACAAAAAGGAGATGCGTGATAACTTCTTTCGGCTTCTCAAAGATTACAAACAAACCTCTACCGATGTATTGTAATTTTATCGCAATCGTTAATCGTTCTTCTTTATATTTGTTAAACGATGACAGATAGTAAAACCTTCAACGGAATTTTAAAATATGTTTATATCGGTCTTGACTCTTCGAAATGCGCAAGTGGAATGTTTCTACAACAATTATAACATAAAACCGATCACATATTCATATCATTGATAAAACTAATATTTAATCCACTATAGCTCAAATTTTTCAAATGAGTATAAAAAGCTTTGTGTAACTAGAAATAACAAATTTAAAAAGATCGATTTTTCTCCGATGTGTGATATTGAAAATCATGACGCATAATCTCCGCGATTGTGAAGGAACAACGACGGAACAAAATATTTTTAAATCGTGCTTAAAAATGAAATCAGATTACAAAAACAGAATAAATCAGTTTCTAACTTCGGAAGCACCTAATTTTCGCTCCTTATCGAGCCAATCTATGTATTACGTAAAAAATAATACAGACCAATTTAGTTATTCAACAATTATATTATTTAGTTATAGAAGAAGGGAAGGATTTCTCACATCAACTAGAAAATTCCTTATGGTAAACGAAGAATAATAACGCAATCAGTCTACTCGTCACTGAATATATTTCACAATTCGTCGAAAGACACTTTCGCGAGAGCGTGTAAGATTGACCGTTACTGAAATTAATCATGAGCTATAGCCTAATGCATCGCGGGACACCCAAACGATAGCTAATGCACGCTAGCTAACGAGCAAGAATTCGCGAGCCTGCTCGACTCGTTTTGTATGTAAACAACTATTATCTGCGTGGCATTTGCGATTTGACGGGAGGATACGTCGATGGCCATTTTCGATCTCCGGTGACACTGATAATGGCGGAGTGCGAGGCATCTGCGAGTCGTCTGAGAGGTCCGCCCGGTTCCTTAACGATCTCGTTGGAATTTCTCGGTTCGGTTTCGACTCCGCTGGGCAAAGTAGTCCGGGCAAAGGCCTCGAAGAAGAATCTTTGGCCGTTATGACCCGCGAGCTATACGCGCATTCCTCGCCGCATGTTCGCGCACTCGCAATGACAATTAACCCATTATACGTTGTTTCCATTCGAAATTATAAGTTTTACTTATCTGGGAGACTAATTTACTGACATTCGCGGCGCCGATAAATTTATAATTATATTTATCTCCGAGGCCTGCATTTGGTTTACCTTTATTCTACGTCATCATAAATGTTGAGTAAAACATGACAGATTAATCCTTTGATCACTGTGATTACTTTTATAGCTACGTTGATTAGTACCTCTTCGTTCTTAATGATTCCCCTTATAGAACGGGACAATTTTTATTTCTTATATGTCTTCATTTCAGAAGAAAGAAATTTTACTTCGACGTAGAAGGGACGAATAAAATGTACTAAAAATAGGTTAAATAAATATTAAAATTAAATAAATAATAAACTTAAATTCAATAATAAAATTAAATTTAATAATAAACTTAAATTCAATAATAAACTTAAATTCAATAATAAAATTAAATTCAATAATAAACTTAAATTCAATAATAAAATTAAATTCAATAATAAAATTAAATTCAATAATAAACTTAAATTCAGAAAATTGAAGTTAACAAAATTTGTTTGTTGAACTAAATTTTCTAAGTCACTATTGAAGTAGAAATTCTTTTATCTTCCAAACAATGGCTATCAAGCATAGGCAAAGATAAATAGAAATTTCTGAGAAACTGTTCCAGCAAAACCTTAGAAAGTGTCAAGAGCAGTTGACAAACATACTCTGCGCGAAGTATTCTAATAGAACGTACTTGGAAAGTGTCGAAGATCAACTGAAAAACGTAGAGTCATTTCAAGTGCAAACTGTCCTATGCAATAAAATACACAATATGTTCAAAAATATTTAACTAGTTATTTAACCGGCTTCCTCTTCTTTAAACATATTCGAAGAAATATTATAACTTTCGCGCGGGTACATCTTTTAAATGAATATACAAAAAGACCGTAATCTCTGTGTTATTGTAACAAAACGAAGGATAATTCTCACGCTGCCTCGAAGCAATATCGCAGACACTAGAAATCGTCAATCAAGATGGAGGACATGTCCGAGCAACCATAAAATTCGGTAAAAAGGAGCGTTCGTTCGTTTTTGCAACGCCCTGTACGTGCTCCTGTTTATAAACGAATATGTTCCCGCGTGTACCAAATATGTGGCCGTGCAACGTGAAGTTTGGTATGCAGGACCCGCTTTTATTTACTCTCTTCCTCTGACCAGTCGGACGAGTGTCGCTCGATATTCTCCTTTTTTCGCCGGACACCGGGTAAATTACTTTTCGGCGATTTCCCCTGACGAGGGGAGGAGCTAAGGTCCCGGGTAGACTGAAATTGACCTTAAATTGCCAAAGAATTTGGGCTAAAAAAAAATGTTCGACAATATTGCATCCGTTAGTGTTTTTATTACATTTTATCGCGAATGAAACCTTCTTTTACCCTGATATCATTCAGAAGAAACAGCAGATCAAAGTATAGTCTATTTTTGCTAAATAGTGCTCCTTTCGTTTAATTCATTAGTGAAGTTTTATTCAGAAATTATTTAGAAATTCATTCGCGCGCGATTGAAAATTTCTTTGACGTCATGTCTGCCGGATTTTCGAAAATTGGAGAACCGTCTGAATATTTTACAGCTTAAAAAGTAACGAGTGAATAGACAGCCTGCGGTGAATTTTACTATATTTTTCTCTTTCATATTTGCCATTACGTTTCATCGTTTTAATTGCGGACTTATAATTGTAAAACTCTTGTAAAATGATAGGCTAGTGGAACCTTTGATTTGTTTCCGAACATAATTAACTTTGTATTTATCGAATAAGACGTTCTTTTTATTAAAAATTGAACAAAATAAAAGAATGTAATTCGATAAATGTAAAGTTAATTATGCCCGAAAACAAACCAAGAGCGCAGCAATTGGTCAGCTCACAGTAACCTCTATCCTATCCCCTTTCCAAGAAACGAACCAAAGAAAAGATAACATTAAAAAATCACTTCACTAGATTTTTTGCAATATCGAGCTTCTTTCGTTCATGAAAATGTTTTAGTGCACAGAAAAAGCAACTTATTCCGTAAAAGTAAGTGCGAAGTAAATACATCACTTGAAGTCAGTCGAAGTGTTACTCACTGACATCGTGGATCATAGAAGAGCCCTGAATGATCATGCGACCACCGTGTGCACTAGTAAATATTCAACTGAAGCTGTTCCGGTAGACGATGTCCACTACTCATTGTGGCCAAGAAATTCCTCGGCATCCCACGATACCATGCCCGCGAAGAATTTGTAACACCTGCCTTTTTTTCTTCCGCTGAAGACCACGTTGCACTGCAATATCATTATCAGTTAGTCATGCGTCGTCGATAATGCTGTTGGATAATTTATGTTCTCGTTGCTCGGTCATGAGTTAACTAGTTTATTTTTAGTAAGTTAATGCCAACGTTCTATCCATTTCAGTCCGAACTCCGTGAGTTTAGCTTTTTATCACAGGTGCCGCGGCTTCTTACACTGCAGATTCTTACCGACGCAAAATTCCATCTGTGGTTAAAAATTCCGAAAACAATAAAACTGAGACGAGCAATAAAACTTCCATTAAGAAAACGGATGTGTAATTGTTAGGTAACGAACCAGCTCCCACGTTTTATAGCATTCATAAAATAGCAGTCGTATGAAGAGATCGCAGATCTTTACACGAAGTTAAACTATATTCGAACACTGTTTTGAATTTCACCTGCTCAATTTATCTATGAATACATCCGCCTGTCATCGTTCTAAACACACAATGAGCTCGTATCTTCTTGAATTCTTCGGCAAACCGCTCACCGACTCTAAACACTAAACATACCGAGCACTAACAGTGACTAATATGTGTTGTTCTATATAGATTGACTGAATTTATTTCGATATTTCGCAAATTTTATTATAATGTACAATTTTTAATATCAACAATCAGCGACTTTAAACCTTATGTTCAAGTTTAAACTTTCTCCTCTTCGAACACGCCATACTTCACTCGATCTCTTATTCGTGTTTAAAGTCATCAATGGTTCCACCTCGTGCTCGTTATAACTAGATCGATTTTATTTTTCGCATCTCGAATACCCATTAGGCACCAAACTATTTTAGAACAAGAGAATCATGTTACCTCGTACGCCGACAATAATAGTTCAAATAGAATTTTCGGAAGGGTTAACATCTATTGTAAACAGTTGGATCATCGTATTCTTGACTCCTACTGTTAATTTATAATCCTGTACTTTGCTAACTTTACACGAAATGTCTGCCATACTCATACGTGAGTGACCGAATCATTTGCCTCAGATTTCAAAGTTAATTGGTACGCAAATCTATTATATCTTCCTAATTTTGTTAGGATCTATAAAACGTAAGAATACCAGAAAATTAAATTACGTCATGCCATTTAACTTTTTAATTTAAATTGAATTAAATAATATCCTCGAATCTTACGAAATTGTTTAAGCTGTGGCGTGGCAGTCAAGGTGTGAAATAAGATACTTCACTTTATGAAATTTTGTAGATAATTGGCGTGGCAGACACTGTTCAAACACGCCCAGACAGGGTTCACCGTCCAAACAATAGCACCTCGAGCAAGAGGCCAAACAATGTCTAGGCAAATGACGCTCTACCGTAGACCGTCACCTTCAATAACACCGTGATTACGTGCCTCTCGTAACGTCGTTACGCACGATTAATTAAGTCAATGGCGAAAAGTTTCGTATCGCCGGGGCAACGAATCCCTCGCGGTCGTCGTGCGGTTTCCTTTCCGCGCGGCTCCTAGCCTTAATGATTCAGTGCAGATCGATATCAGGCCCGCGTCCCGAGGTAACGAGCCCGGCGCATTGTTTCGACGTAAGTTGACCCAGATGAAGAAGTAATTTCTCAACGAGCGTGAACCGGCCGCGAGAACGCGTGCCGGCCGTGAGAGCAAATAATCCCGTCGCGGCGCGGCGCGGCCCGATCCGACCCGTTCGCACCATTCGCGCCCGTTAATAAACGCCAAGAGGATGGTACACCTTCCGATCGAGTCCCGACATTCTTGTCAATAATTCACCGGACCCTGATAAACAACGCGATAAAAAGTTCTCGCGAGCCCTTCCATTATTCATCGGCTAGGATTCAGCTCGGACACGTTCGCTGCTTCGATTTCCCGCCACAATTAGCCGGCCCCGATTTAGTCGATCTTCCCGGAGATTGTCTTGTTACGTGGTTTCCTGACCCCGGATTTATGGTACCCGAGTGTTCTTACGGATTTCGATTTTCGGAGATTATTTCGCAGCAATGATGCAACTTGTTCTGCGCTCTAAGTACGGTGAAGTAGATCCTCGGGAATAGTTGCGTATATAGTAGGCTGAAGATGCCATATGAGACCCATTATTTTTCAAAATCATAGTCTTTGACGCAAAATACTTTTATTAAAACTAGATATTAAGAACGTATAAAATAAATAATAAGGACAAGGAGTATTACAGAGTTTGAATCATGCGGTATATTATATTCCAAATGTCGGATACTTGAAGCATAATGTAACGTGTGTGCATTGTATTTTATAGATAGTTTTTCATATAGATAAAAGAAAATTAGTTAGCAATAAGACTTATGAATGTTAGAGACTTTAACTAGAATATATGATGTAAATTCCAAATGTTAAAAAGGAGTAAAAAGTACTCCTAAACCAAAATAAATAACTAACCAAAAACAGATACACGTTTAAAAACTAAAATATATATTCTTTTACAATTAACTGGAAAATATGGAAAAAAGATTCTACTTCTTCGTAGTAAAGAAAAAGCTAAAAGTATGCTAATTCACAGATTTGACAAAAGAGTTCCCAATATAAGACTCAGTTTGGCTTTTCTAGGAAATTGGTTTTTCTTGCCTTCAAAAACTTTTCGCAACGTACGGTCTCATATTAAGAAACTTTACCCTACTTGGTACTCTGCTCACTTTTGCATTACCCTTTAAACCATCGTGGACATAATTGAAGAACGTAAAGTGGTGAAATGAAATTTTGCAATTGGGAAATAGAAATTATATTTGGAGAAAGACGGTTCTGTTCCACTAAACGTCATGATCGAATGAATTAAAGCAAAATAATAGCGAAGCATTCGACAAAACAAATGAAATCGGAGAGAGCTGAACAATTCGCCAAGAGAAAATATATTATGCGATAATGGCGCAGTGAAAAGAAATTGAAATTGCGGACCCAAAGGCACGAGGAATTACTTAGTCTCGATCGTCTTGAATTAGGTCAGTGAATTTCTCTCCGAGGGAAGTGCAGCAATCGCATAGAAAATACAAGAACAAAAGATTCGCCTACCTTATCGCCATTTGGAAAAACTGCGACGGCAAACGTTTACTAGATACAAATATTGTTCCACGCAATTGGAGCATCTTATCTAGATTTCTTCCGAAGTGCTTTCGATAAGTTTATCATAGAAAAAGCTCCCACCGTAAATTACGCGAGACGGAGGAAGTGTAGAAAAAAGAAAAATCTGGAATAAAAGAGGAGGTCAAAGAAACGCGAGACGCGAGGAAGTAAATTCATGCAAACTGTGTCGGCTGCCGGCGTGCTGGGAATTAGGGACGAGCGAGGAAGTTTACGAGAGGAACCGCGGATTTCTGTGACGCATGATGAAATGCAAAGCAGCGAGCGATTTCACGGGCAAATTGTCGACAGATGCCGGGGCTCGTGCAAACACGGAAAATGCGTTGGAGTGTTGCGAACGGGGCCGGGAATTTCTGGTACCGTTAATAATCATGATAATTCGCATCCGATAAACGGCCGATGCTTCGCTAACCTGGAACAGGTCTATATTAAAGCTGTACGACGGATTAAATAATACGAGCCAAGGCAACCGTACGTATCGCATTAACTGATTCCGCGGAGAACGTTGTATTGTTCGATATGTGACTGCGCTTCTACCGGAGGGACGTTCTTGCTATCGGAATCGCGAATTCGTCGAGCAGAAATTTTCCTAAATAGCTTTACATTTCAATATTAATTTCATTGAATGAAATACTTCAGCTTTATAACATTTTCGGAATTGTGGCGTGGCGAATAAAATGATATAAGCAGACGAAATACGCTTGAATTCTAATACACCCTCTGGATATATACTGTAGGTGTTTACTGTTTATATTGCATATTGTTTATCTTATGTAATATATAAATATAAATAATATGTAATATAATAATGTAAATAAAATAATAAAATAATAAAATGTAATATATACATATGAATACATACGAGTGTTTCGCTACAGTTACTATGAACTTAAGAATAGACACAGTTTTTGTAGACTATTGAGCAGGAAATACTATACAGGAAATACTATGCAGATTTAATTGCTTCCTTTTAGCTACCGAAAGTTATTAAAATTATTAAAATGGCAAGGAGTTCTTTCCGTTTTCGTAAATTAGGGTTAATTTTCATTTAGGTTATAGCCAGTAATTGGTACCATGCGTGCAATAAACAACGTTCCAAGAAATATGTTATTACAAAAGGAAAGCTAGAAAGCAATGTGTCAGCCTGCAGGAACAATGACTTTCTGATTACAGGGTGACCACAGATATTTGTTAAAGCACACAGCAAGAAAACGTTCTAGCTCGACACGATTGCGTAACGTCCCGGTATAATATTCATTCTGACAAGATGATTCGACACTTTCTCTTTTTCTTGAATGCTGGATTGAGACAGTTTCAACCTTTCCCAGGCAGATATCTTTTCCCAAACACTTAGGATATTTTGCACGGAAAATGGCAATGCGTCGACTACAAATTCAAGTCTCAGTATCTGAATCAAAACTCATCCATAATTTAGAACGGTAATACTTAATTTCCAATACTGAGCAGAACGAGGAGAAAGAAACGTTCGACAGATAGAAATGAATGGAACAGACTGAATGACTTTTCTTCCGCTGCAAACTACGGCATAATAGTTCAGCTATTTGGAATGTTTGCTTTCAAGGTTACGTTCATGCACCTGTGCCGAACAAATACGTATAAATATTTACGTTTTGCCAAAAGGTACAACGAAGCAATTTCTTTTGGCGTCCTATCTTACCTCGCGCGCTCCTGAACAGCCATACCAGACTACAAACCAAATCCTCGCGTTTACTACTATAATTTATACTTTAACTTAGACTCTGAAAATGCTAATTTTCTTCCCGAATTTTCTCCTCCCGGTTAATCTAGCTGAATATCTCTAAAACTATTGATGACACGGAATAATGCTATAGACAAAAGTTTGATTATTTCAGGGGGCACATAATCTAATGTAGGCGGTCCTCAGACCCATGTCTCGAGCGCAAAGAATTAATAACGACCGCAGATGGTTCGTTGAAGGATTGTCTATTGCAGATCGTCGATGCGTTCCGAAGCGCCTTCAACGCGTCAAGGATAGTTATTATAGTTCGCCGCACAGTAGAACGCGATCCGCGAGCGTTCTATCGGCTTCGTCTTCCGATCGCGACGCTCTCACGATCTACCACGTTGTTCTCGATCCTCCGACACACATCCAGAACAATTGAAGCCGTTGGCGCGTGGTCCGTTTCCCGAGAAAACCGCTGTCAAACAACGCGTCTGTGATTGACGCCCTGCCTCCCAATTGACGTCCTTGCTAACAAGTATCTCTTCCATTTTCTATTGTGCGTCCCGACAGTGCCATTCGCGTGACGCAAAAATTACCGATACGTGCGACGCGCGAGGAACAACCATTTGTGACAATTATCAGACTGCTGTCAAATCCAATGCAATTGGATCTGCAATTCAAATGCTTCCAAAGTCGTCGAGCAACCGTGTGAATGACAGAGTGTAGCTTGTTCTAACGTAGCGTTCTAAATAATTTTTTCTTTATTTCTTCGATGGACATCGGTACAAATATTTACTGTATTAAATATACTGAGAAACATATTTATATTTATACATAAATTTAATGTACTATACGCATGTAAATATATTAACACATGTATAAATATTAGTAAATATTATAAATAATAAATATAAATAATATAAATAAATATTAGTATAAATATTAGTAAATATTAGGAAATATACTAGTAAATGCATAGAGTATCTACACGTACATTTAAATCTCCTACAGTTTACCGAAGTAAAAATTCACCTGTTTGATGTTTCAAGACGCTGCCAATTATTGAATAATTTTCTATATGGACTACAAGATGTGTTTTTTAATCTTTCACACATAATTCTCTTAAGCCAGCTAGCAATAACTGAAACGTATTTAGTCGCGAAGTACTAACTAACGCGTCCAACGTAAAATGATCTGGATCATAAGAAGCAGAAATATTTCGTTTTGAAAATCATCGTCAGTCTCGTTGTTCGTACACAAAGAGTTAAAAAAAGTCGTGAGTGAGAAACAGTTCGTTGACTTAACATTTAATACCTCGAGCGTCGCTCCTCGCAGATACTGCGCTTAAGAACGACCTCTCGTGCGAAAATTCTCAGCTATCGATCCTCGAAATTCGCGACGGTTGCAACTCGTTGCACAATCCATCAATAACGATAATGTGAATCGACTGGGGACAATGCTGCACAGATGAGAGGGAATTTACACGGCAACCGGTGCACGAGGTACGGAGGCGTTTAAGAATGCGGTCGATGTATGCTGACGCCCACGGGAATCGTAATGTATTCGCGGCGGGTTCGTTGAAATTTGACGGCCGTTACGAAAACAGTTATCCAGCCCTACGCTTCCTCGACGTAATATAGGAAACGGTGGAAGCGGCTGATAACATGAATTTTAATGAGCGTAATCCCGTTCGTGGGAGTTATTACTCCATTTACCCAAGGATTCGCGACCGGCTAAGGATGTTCGTGGCGATATTTACACCGAATAAAAATGCGAAGAACTTGTTGCACAGCCGGCAGAACGAGATATAGGCTCGAGCTAGGACCGCGGCAAGAAGAAGTAACTTTTGTACGATTACGTGGAACGATACGCAAACCGGTGGATGAATATTAAATTCGAACGAGTGCTTGGTTAACGACTGGATAATTCTCTGCAATTTTTCTTGCTTTATTCGATTGATAAAGTTTGGTATATTTGTCTAGAAAAATCGAAGTCTTTGTGAAAGTGGAATGGCATTGGTAATTGATTGTATTCATCCTCGACGAGCTGTAATTCCCACACGGTAAACTTTTTCTTCGAAACGTGGTAGGTACTCGCGAAGTTGGTAAATACGTCCTACACGACTTCGGCTAGCAGAATAGCTTGTAGAGACCGATTAAATAAACATCGACGAATCAGCAACCAGAAAACGGCTCATTGTCGCAATTCTGTCGCAATTACATGTTTGGAAAATCGTTCCTTAATTTAAAAAATTCTTTTCGATGAAGCAATGATTGCCAACTATCCCTGTTATAAACATTTGTTAGAAAACTGATACTAAAAAATTTCATTCAGAACCATCCAATCAGGACACGATAAGGTACAATTATTAAGAAAACTATGGAGAACGGTCGAATCAGAAAATTAAAAAAGAAATAGCAGAGTGAAGTCAAAACGGAGTGTACAAATGACCTAATCAAAAAGTAACAAAGTATTTATAACTAGCGGAAAAAATTAGAACAGAAAGATCAGAGAATTAAAAAGGAAATCAACGATCAAACGTACAACAACAAATGCGAAGTGCACAAATGGTGCAACAGCTAGTTAAATAATAAGAAATCGTTTACATGGGGGGGGGGGTGCGAAGAACTTACGGGCACAAAGATCAACAACCTAATCATTCAGATGCACAAAGATTAAAGCAGAGTGCACTACAGTCGAAACCAGCGCCTTACCTGTGTCCGAACGTGGCGTGGCCGCAGACAGGTGCGTCCACGTGTAACCTCGGCGCGCACGTGAGGTCAGTATCGGTTCGTGAATCCGGAGGAGGACCGGAAGTTCGCATGTGCGGTCGACCGATTAGTGATGCGTGTCTCGGCGGTATCATCGACCTAGAGGATGAGCAGCTAGGTAGGAGACGGGGTAGAGGTGGGGGAAGAGGGTGGTCGTAAAGGAAAGAATACGAGGCGATGAAACGTGTCGTAGGATCTCGGGTAGGCGAGAGCCGCGAAACGGGTGTCGTTAATGGTAAAACGTCATTACACAATGGCCGACGTATCAAACCATATTAAACAATAGGTTCGACCGGCGCGGCATGTAGGGGGACCGGAAGCAGAGGAGGAACCGTACGGGGAGCCGAACAACAGCTGCCTCATTGTTGAGATGCTACGTGTCGTGGATAGTCAGTCGGCCGTTCTGTTCTGCCACATCTGTTGCCGTTAGAGTGCGGTTCTTTTTTTGGTTGCTCGCAAAAAAAGCTGCAGATCGATCGGACAACGGTGTCTGTGATTTGCGAGCGTTGATTCGCCGCTTGGAAAAATCCACGGGATCGATGTACAGGAGTTCTGGTGTCGTTTGACGCGGCCGCCGTTGGTTTGGTAACAGTTGTCGTGGTTGCGATATTTTGCTAACATGCCGGCTATCGGTCACGTATAGCTGGCGCTATAGTCTAACGTACATGTATAGCCGATGTGTAGCTGAATTTGAAAACGATTTTATTTTCTTAATACGGAAGTATAAATAGTGCTGCTTAGAAATAGCTCAAGTTTGATTCTGATACGATCATGTAGTCTAGTAACAGCTACGTAGAACTGCAACATTTCTACTTACGTTTCCTGTTGTAGATTACTTAGATCATGCATTCTTGAAAATCTGCTATGTAGATAAGCCGATGCATTAAACGCGAAATATGATCCCCATAAAACCTGATTAAGATGGTTGTAATTTCAAGTTTTTCTACACAGAATACGAAATAGTGGCGGTTACACATACGTGACACCGACAGCGAGCGTGTTAAATAAATTAGCGACAGTGATCGTCCGGATAGATTGAAACAGTGCTGTTCGTTAAGATTTATATCGGTGGTGATTCGGATCGCGAAGTTCGTGTTCTGGATGGTCGGTGGTTAGCTAGTTCAAAGGAAGGATCTCGAGTGCTTCATGAAATCGGGCGAGACGAGGCGGTTGATCAAAATTTTCCTGCTGCGGACCATCCTGTGTCGGAGAAAGCGCGAGAAACGGTAAGAACGGGGCCCGGGGCGACGCTCACTGGTCTGGAAACCGCTTCTCCATAATCAAAATTAAGAGCATCCATTTGAAAAAGGGACAGCCGCTTTGCCCGGAGAATTATTTCGCACGTGGATTAAACAATTACGTCGCAAACGCGCGCACGTCGACTCGCATGCAACGAATACTGAACCTATATTTGTATGACCTAAAATGGTCAATTTTATGGCGTTCAAATAACTGGCCTCACTTTCAACTTGACAGTTTTACCGTTGACAGTTTATTTCGTTCGCGGAACTACAAGGAAACCGACACTTTCTTGCATTTCATAGCTTCAAACTTTTCAGATTTTATGCAACTTATCGGAGTTAATGGCTGAAAAAGATAAAAAGACTGTTGTCGCAATGTGTAACGTTATATCAATCATTCATTGCGATAGATTGCACATTGCGAATTGAATAGTCTCTAATAATCCAATTAACACCTCGTAATTAAATCGACAAATTATATCTCATCGCACAATTCATTGTGTGAGATTTTTCTACTTTCTCGAACCATTTTAATAGTCCTTAATACAATGTATCTATAAGCCTCATAGTAAAATCAACAAATTATGTCTCATCGCTAAACAGTTTGTTTGGAATAAGAAAAAAGTGATCTCTAAAATTCCTTTTGCGTCTTTTTAAAATCGCGACTCAGCTTAATCATCAAAGTGGAAAGTCTATTTTCGCAACAATAGGTAGAAGAAAAACGTCTTCCAAAATGATCAGAGGCAGAGCACCTAAAGGAGGAAACTGTGTGGCTTTTTACGTCGAGGAACGCGCGATTAAATAAAATAGACAAAACCTCTTTCAAGACAACCGTGCGACGACGATCCGGCCGCCGGAAACAACAGCGGACACTCGAACGATCGATCGAGCCGCGATTCCGGCCGCGAACGCGCCCGTACTTTCTATCGATCGCAAGAAGATCGAGGTTAACGGTTTTCTGCGATACCGAGGGATCGGCCGTGGTGAGCCTGAGCGAATCGGGACCGAGCCCGAGGTGCTCTAAACTCAGCGTGTTCACAGTTTCATCGGTTCACCGAGCCGAGAATGTTAATTGCTTGGCCGTCGAAGATGCGGTGGACACAGAGTTCACTGGGTTGCTCGGCTCTCGCACGTTTCTTGTCCGATGCAATTATGTTCGCCGACCGCCGATGAATATTTGAGTCGATTGCGTGAACCGACCGCGATGGCAGCTGTCTGCGGTCAATATGAAATTGGACGAAAGTGGAAGTTGACTGCGGATTTCGGACGAAAACACGCTTAACTTCTCTGCGGCATTTATCCCCTAATTATGATGATGTATAAATGGAATTTAAAGCATTGGAAGGGTTGTAAAAAGTTTTTAAATATACTACACTCAACTCGTTAAAATTGTTAAAGAGGACAAAATATTTTGAGCTGACTGCTATTACAATTGGTGAAGACAATTTTTATTTAAAATAATAACACTCTAGTCGCGTCTTTTTAATTTTTGTTTCTTGCGCGTATTCATTTACTTTAATTCCTGAAGTTTGATAAGGAGGAAACAAATCTTGTTTCAATTTACAAGAAATGTAAGAAATTCTTATTTAATCGATCGTGTATGACATCTTCGTCACGATTCCGACTCTTTATAGTTCAAGAATAAATGTGATTCTTTTAAATAAAAAAAATTCTGTTCTCGTATGATATTTAAGCACTCAAATTTTCTGTTTCGTCCAAGAGATGATCCCAATTGAAAAGATTCTAATAATCATCTAACTGTGAAGAAACATGTTCCTATACGTACCTATTAATTCTAAAAACGGTTTATTCCTTAACAATGATTCGTCCATTGAATCGAGAGAGGACTCCGTATGTTTTTGATCACGATTCCACAAGCCCAATTACAGCACCACGGAGTTCCGGTAACAAGTCGAACCTCTGCCATCAAGAAATTTTTTTTCACGAGCGAATTCAACCCCCGCCGTGCTATTTTCGACGTCTAATGCGCACGCAAAGGGACTAACGATCCATCAATCAACATCGAGTTGACCGAAGCAGTGTAAACATTGCGACCCATCGATGTTCCGCTGCGTACTATCCGATGAATTGCGGGTAATTGTCCGATTAGCGTACTAATTCCGTGGACAAAAACGCCCACGCAGAAAAGCACGATAAATTGGAAACACGTGTGGCAATTTCGAGATATCCGGTCAACATTTGTCGTCGGTGTAAAACGATGCCGAGACGATAATTACGCGCGAAGAATAAATTTCTACGAATATATATATTCTCATCCTGTAAGTTCACTTTTACTGCCGTAGTTCCCGGTTTCCGGATCTGTATGCAAATTCCCATTTTCACAAATGATTTCGTGAAAGTCGGGAATATCTTTTTCGAATGAGCAGAAGATTTCTTGCGATAGAACTGAGGTAGCAACATCGTCAGCGTTTATTTATCTAATCGTTGTCTTGTATTTCGCAAATTTTCATGCATGATTAAAAAGTTGTTGCGTCTTGCTTTATGATTACTTTCGCAACCACTTGTCCATTTTATGGGTAGTAATTTGCTGGATAGAAACGGATTTCGCACTGTCGTAAATGCGCATATGCGTTTGCTATAAAATGATAAGAGACATTTAACTTTTCACATTTAATGCGTTCGATTTAAAATCTGCCTTGAAAGTTTGACTATATGTTAGAAATTCGATTTTGCAAAAACGCCAATTTTGTGAAAGAGAAATTTCAATGTTGACCGAAGCCAAATCCTTCGTTGAAAAATGTATAGTCTGTTAATCGTGTTCGAAAGTCGCAGTCTGAAGGTTAACAATTTTTCCATTCGGAGATTCGACTCTTCGAACGAGGATTACGGGATCCCCGATTTTTGGGAGGCCATAAAATGAAGATTACCGACAGTCGAGTAAATCTTAGAAAGCGTTATAAATCTCGATTAGGCCCATTCGTTTTCTGGCTGGCATCTAACGCGGACGACAGCCGCTTTCGATACGCGAATGTGTTTATTATGTAAGCGGGGAACAACAAGAGAGCGAGCGAGAGAGAGAGAGAGAGAGAGAGAGAGAGAGAGAGAAGAAATTACACGACCGTTATGTAACTGGATTACTTCAGCACGTGGACTTGTGAAACGTCGACGGCAGGTTGAACGGGGAACGCGCCGCCACAGTCGCCGATGATGTTGAACGAACACCTTGATTAGGAGATTCGCAAACGAACGGGAAACTTCGGGTCACAAAAGTACCGCGAGATTAATTCGTAAACAAAATATTGGATCAGGCTGATTAAAGTATACACCGTCAGACTGATGAAATTCACGCTACTAGTGCTATTAAAGGACAACTTCTGAATATTTCACTATTTGTGTTCCAAGGAAATAAATAATTTCAGCGAAACAAACATTAATTTATAAACGAATTCGCATATCAACATACATTTACAAACGAATTCATGCGTCAATATTCATTTACAAACAAATTCGTGTATCAATATTTATCTGCAAACAATTTCGTGTATCAGTATTCATTTACAAACAAACTTGTACATCAGATGGTCATCTACAAACAAATTTATTTATTAAATATTCATTTATGAGAACTTATGCAATCGTTAAACAGAATGCGGTATGTGCAAATGTTTAAAATATTGGGAAACGTGCGCATTAAAATTTTTATTTTCATAAAAAGAAATTTTTCCTTCATCTTTTATATGGTAAATTATGAAAATGAAAATTTCCGTAATGATCTGGAGTAGTGGTCTATAGCAAAAATTATAGTAAATGTCTGCTTTGAATCAGATTTATACCAATTACTTTTCTTGAATTTTATTTTTCTATAAGTTATTCGAGTACAGTAGAGACTTTCTTATCCGAAGGTTTATTTTTGTAACATCCTGATACCGAAACATACTATTATCTAAAAATTGTATTCAAGTCCTCTGCTAGGCGATAATATATCTAAATAAAACAATGATTAGATAATAGAATATTGTGGATAAAAGAATATTGTGAAAACAACTGTTCGGATAAGGGAGCCTCTGCAGTACTTAATTTCTTGCAATTAATTTATATTTTCAATTTTAATCCTAAATCATTTCTAGAAATATGTTAAATATGTTTAAAAAAATTAATAAATAAAATGACCATAAATAAAATTCCAGAACCAATTATCTAGAAAACATCAACTAATGTCATCTACATATTTCGAGTCGTACTATCCTCTTGTCGTATTTTAACGAGCCTGATTCTATGTAACGAGCATGATTGTTATTTCGTTCTTTTAGGGTGGAATAAAATTCTATTCTCTCGACAACAATATCAAATACGTTAAGTGCAGAAAATCAGCCTTAAAAATTCTACCAAATCTAAATAATTTCATTAATTAAACTGAAATTAAAACGATAAAATTGATCATAGTGAATGGTATTTTAACTCTTTTGCATCCTAAACGTCCTAGTGAAATTCAGTTTGCCCAAACATATTCGAATACAATTTTTTAAATAATTTTCGTACAAAAGGTTTCTATGTTTTCGCCATTGCAAGTAATAGTAAAATTGAAAAGAAGTATTTTAATCATTATACAATAAACTAGTCCCTCTAGCATCTCCAAAAAATTGAAGTCATTTAGTCGTGTATATCGCTGTATATACAACTATGAAGAAAATGGTAGAAGAAAAGTAGCTGAGGATATGCAAAGTCAACATCATCGTGGGCGTCGTTCATTATCCGCTCGAGTAATGAAAATTCCGCGACAAATCCGTGAAACAATTAGGTTCGCCAGGTCATTAGAGCAGAGTTCAAGGCTTCGTAAGTTAAAGCGGTGTGGTTTTTACAGGCCGGTTGCTCTGATAACAGTTCAAATAGAAGGCCGCCCGTGGAAACCACGAAAATCCGGGACACCGAGGTCAAGCAAACGCTAAAGTCTACCGGCGCGGACGAGAATTTACGGTGTTGCTAATGGAAACGCGGAATCGCGAAATCGCGCGGAAATGAAAAGCGAGACGTATCAATTTCCGCGCGTACAAGACCCCGTAAACGTGACACGTATTATTATTTACTGGCAAGGATCGGTTCTTAATTGGAGTGTTCTCACGAAACCGTCGCGGCGCACGCAATCGTTCTCGCTACGATCACGTTGTTTTCGAAACCGGAAGCCACTCGCTCTAATTAGATTCTCGTATACCAGTTTTCGAGTTTGCTTTGCGTCACTTCCCTGAAATGAATCCATTTCTTCACTCTTCAAAAATCTAATTAAAATATGTCATTAAGGTATCTTCGGTTTTTCTTCGCGAAGTTCGACTTTGACCTTTGACTAAATGAGTTCTATAAAAAAATAATCGCGACATCGCGGAACATATTTCATCGCTGCGTCTATCGTCGATTTATCGATAATTGATGGTATCATTACAGAGATTAATGCAAGCATAAAAAGCGTGTCCGCTTCCTGACGAAACACATTTTCTTCTGTTCAGTGTCATTTATGTTGGAACGACAAACACAGATTTCCACAGATGAATTCTTAACCATCAGCGGCAATAAAATGCCGGTTTTGTTGCATCTACTGCTCGTAAGATTGTAAAATAAAAGATTGAATAACATCGGATGTTGGACAGATTTATTAGGTTGTCCTGAAATAAATTAGTACTTTCTGGTCTATTATACTTGCATCTGCTTACGTCAGACATTTATACATATATTTATTATGGCACGTACCATATGAAAGTGTAAATATCTCTCTAGTATCTCGTTTAATTGCTATCGCGAGTTATGTTTTAATAAGCATCGCGATGAAAAGAAATATTTTCGTGTGAACTTCAAACAGGACGTGAAGCAGTAAAAACTGTACATTATATTTAACTTTGTAGTTGGTCTTGAAAAATAGTATCGGTTATTATTAATTTAGCGAAGGATACGTAAATCACGTCGAATTTTATTGTATTTCAATGCGCATATGAAATATTCTATTTTATTATCTTGTTCAACAGATTCAATTCTAGAGAATCGTTCCATGATTTCACATAATTCGCAATCCATTCACGACTCGACGGGATTATCTCACGGCCTGATAAAATTATTTCAGTCGTACAGATACCAGATACCGATCAATCCATGCCGATTAATAGGCTTTCCTCGCCTAGAATCCTATTATGGGAGTGCTCCGGCGCGGCGCTACCAGGGCCTACTTAGGCGATGTCGCCGGTAGCACTGCTGGAGTTGCAAATGAGGCCTCCTTAAGAAGCCTCGGAAAGGTCAGAAGTCTGCACGTTTCGGCTGCCGACCGATTGCTTTTTAATTTTATGCACGCGAAACGTGACCAAGCTTGTCTTCTAAGCGGCAGAGGTCTTCCGGGCGCTGAGTAATGTGTGTTGACTTCTGTTCAACACGAACGTACCGAATCGAAAGTCCCCTTACGGTGAACAATCTCACGGGAATATTTCACGAGACTGGTAAACATACATTTCGTCGGGAATACTTTGTTGCGCGAAAACATCCCGTTCTCGACAATAATATTTTGAAATGAACGAACGACAAACAATTTTCGTTAACGGTGTCTTCGGTCCTGCGATATACAGTCGTGGACAAGTATACGGGGTGACAAAAAAAAACATTAGATATTTAATATGGTACATAGGACACACTGTACCGAATAAAAAGGCCTTGTCGAACATAGTTCGAAAGGTCAACCGTTTTCGAGATACAAAGATTTCGGTTCGCTAGCATCATGATTGACACACTTGCTTCCATCGTATGCGATGTTTCCTTCAGCGTTCGTAAATCGTGCTCTGAATGTCCTCATTCAATTGCCGACAGTAGATCTCGTCGGGAATCACTCAGTTGTGAATCGGCGATTGTGGATAATGTTAATAGTATTACACAATTGTTGTCAATCATCATGCTAGGAAACGCAAATGTTTATATCTCTGGAATGGTTAACCTTCTGACTTATTTTTACTAAGTATAGCATGTCCTATATACCATGTAAATATTGAATGCTTATTTTCAACACCCTGTATGTGGACACATTTTAAATGGGAATAGCTTTTATAAAATTCTACCAAACGATTTGTATTTTATTGAGACGATAGAAGGTGTTCGCAAACAAATTTTTGCAAACATTGCAATTGGGTGGACTGTTAAAAATATCATGCTCCCTAACTTTTTTATCTGAGCATACACGAAAATTTTAAATAATGCAACTGTTAAGTATCGGTAGTATTATGTATGTTGTCGGTATTATATGTGTTCCGAAAATATTGTCGAAATTGGTTGACGGTACCGCGTCTACAAACAATTAAAGATTGCGAAAATCGCATTGTTTCACGACTTTCGGAATTTTGTTATCTTCCAGTATTTCTGTCACTTGTCTGTACGTCAATCAATTTCGATAAAATTTTCAGCATACATATAAGTCACCGAGACCTAAAGTAAGGGAGATATTTCGGTGGCCTACTTCGGCCTGCACATCCTCTATATTTGTTTACAACTTTACGACCGTGGTCGAATTGGTTTCTGGAGGTATTTCTTCTGTTCAATCTCCGTTACGTGACGTCTCTGCCGACGACGACGTTAATCGCACGATAGAGTCTCGGCAGAAATCAGCAGCGTGACACAATCGATCTTCTTATCGGTGAACAGGTTCTAAAATTATCGGCCGTGCTACGTATCTAGTAAATCTTTCTACAGCGACGAAACGGCAATAGCTCAGCAGCTAAAGCAAACATTTCAGGAAATAGTTTTGAACAGTTCGTTCGTTTTAATTAAGGATTCATTTAATACAAATAAATATTAAATTTTTCTATGATTACATTAACGATTAAGTGATAATGGATTTTGTTAGATTGTTTCAAGAATTGCCTTCGTATGATCGTAAAATACGTACGCTGTGTAAGTCGGTTTAAGAAAGTAGTTACATTGCAATTCCTTTATTGAAGCCCGAAAAGAATGAGGACGAAACAATTATTGATAATTCTGTATTGAAAGTGACCACTTTATGTAAGTCGGCAGATGTGAGGAGGTTCCAATAGTATAGGGTTGGAACAAGAATGTTTTAACTGACATAATTACGTAAAATAAATATAGAATCGAAAATAATGTTTTAAAGAACGTTACGTCATATTTGTGACGTGTATCGGACAAAGTATTTCAATGAACCAACAGAAATTCTAAATAAAAAAATATTGGACAAGTTTCGATCATGTAAGATATACAGAAAAAAATGAAAGTAAATTTGGTCGCATAAATAAATCAAAGGTTACCATCGCATACTTGGCGACGACGAAACGCAGACGTCAATGGACGAAATATTTAAATTAGCTAATAAAAATTCGAATCGAATAAAATTGATGTTATTTTGAACACCCTGGTGGTAAAAATGATATAAAAAGAGCACAAAAACAATTGGGTTCGACGAACGGACTTTACACGACGAAATATTTAAATTGAGCAATATATATACACAAACCAACTATAATCCTAAATAAGTTTTAGCATTTTAATCACAAAAGTGCTATAAAAATAACTTATTTGAATTTGGTTGAATGGACAAATTAAGAAGAACTGCTGCATGCTGTTGCCAACCAGCAAACTTGTTTACAGCACAAAATGTATGAGCTGAAGAAAAAAAATTCAAAATCGACCTCCCTGAGACAAATCTAAATGCTTTGCTCACGAGAGTGATATCAAAAAAAATTGTTTACATTCGATTGTATCAAGGAAACAAACAGCCTTGAAGAAATTTTATTCCATAATGACGTGAACAAGCAAACGAACTATAAATAGCAAAATATTTGAGCCGCACAAGAAAAATTCAAAACTTCATTCTGAGGCAATTTTTAAAATTTTGCTCACAAAAGTGCTATCAAAAAATTGTTTAAATTTGATTGCACGGATAAATGAAGAAAAACTATACCATACGTGACTCCAGCAAGCAAGCGGACTCCACGGACCATAATATTTGAAGATAAGAAAGAAAATCACCTTGAGGCCATTTTAAACACCTTAATAACAAAAGGGCTATACAAAAATTTATGCAAAATTAATTGCACGGACGAATAAAAAAGAACTATACCATACGTATCGCTAACAAGCAAACGAACTCTACAGATCATAATATTGCAACATAACAAGAGAAATTCGAAAAGAAGCATCCTGGAGCAATTTGTTCCACAGAGGTGGCATTGAAAAAAACGAAAAACAAATTCGATCGAAGAGAAAAGTTAAAAATAACCAATACAGACGCTGCGAGCGGGAGTCGGACACCGTATAGCGAAGTATTGAAGTCGGTCAGCAGAAATTCGATGGGACTCGGATGGAAACAGGCTGGAGAGCTACCGGCGCGAACTGGGTAACCGTAGACAGTCTCGTGAAAGGTTGATGGACCACGTAACAATCGCTTTCGAAGTTACGTCACGTCGCTCAGTTTTCGATTTCGACCTATAACAACGATCGGGTCCGTCGACGATTTCGTCAATCTCGAATAGCAGGGTCTCGCCTCCGCTGCCGTCTGTTCGTTTCTTTCTTCTTCTTTTTGCTGTTGCCGTGGCGTCGCTAGCCGGCCGAACCGCGGCGGCGGCAGCGACGCGTCCGCAAAACGGCACAACGGTCGAAATCCAGTGAAAGTACACATTAATTGGTGAAACAGCGGTGCTCAACCGGGCGCCCCGGGGAAATGGCTGTGGCTGCCGCCTGGCCAGAAATCTCCTACCATCGGAGAAGGCTCGTGTGCATAACGCCGAGTTTCCCCGCAACCAGTCCACTGTCACTTTCAAACCGGCAGCCCGACACAAAGGAACGAGCACCGGCAACGCGGCACGGTGTCCACAAAAATGGTCCACGTCAGACCATTGTAAAGGGACGAGCGATTTTTTCGACACGGTTTTGACTCTCGCTTGCACGCTTGCAAACTCGACGATTTACCTAACTCGGCCGCATCCTTGTATCCTTCGAGGAGTTTCCTGTGGCTATTCCGAACAATCCTGTGAGCAATACTTGCCGTTTTCTGCAATTTTCGTCGAAGAAGTCACCGAAGGATTTCACTGTTTGGATTCGTGATCTTTTAGGAAGATTCCTGGTCAGTGTTTTGGAGAATTTCGAGGGACGTATGACGCTCAGTGGCCATTTTGAAAAATAACTGTGATTGTATATTGTTGAAGATATTCTTGGAACTTTTAGAAAGTGTTTTGGCGGATCCTGAGACAAGTATAATAGTTTGTTCAGCTTGTTTCGAAGAATTGTGTTGGAATCCTTTCGAAAGCTCTTTGAAACTGTTAGAAAGTGTTGAACCGTGCCTGGATTCGTCAAAGAATTTCGCGCGAGTGATTTAAACAGTTTTGGTGGAAAGTAGAACATCGGAAAGGTACTTGATAGTATTCGGATCGAATATATCTGTACGGCTTCCTCGAACAGAATTGCGAATCCTTCGAGAATCTTGGTAAGACCGTAAAACTGTTCGGTTTTCAATGGGAATACCTTGGAAAGTCGTCTTAGTCAGACACGAATGCAGGAGTTGATGTCATCGGAGTCATTTATACCTCGCTGGAGCTTCGGATGCACGAGGAATGTTAACTCAGCTGCCGGGCGAATAATAATAATATCAATCGACCCTGCGGATTTATCTCGCGACGTCGCAGCCGGAGCCACGGTATAAAATCGGTTCTCTTTGATCATATCACAGTCTATTTTTTCCGCTACTCCCGTGCAAACGCAGATCAAAGCGAAGCGAGGCGGAGCGAGAAGCGCGAGGAAATAGAGAAATAAAACCGCATTCGGGATCCAGCAGCGTGATTTCTTTCGCGGAGCAGCAGGATTACAGTGATCCAACCGCGGTCCGCGTCGATGACCACCGAACAATCTGCAGCTCGCCTTCTCAGCGGGCTCTGATTTCCTTCAGCGGCCCCAATCAAGCTTCGGTATCTAATTGCCAGACAGAACTGCGGAGCTCGAGCTACAGACAAACGAGAAAAAGTGACGCGCAGCCGGCCCGACGCCAATAAATAACACGGAGACGGCAGATTCGAAGAGAAAGGATCCGTGCGGCGAAAAATAATCCGCCTGAAATGTCAATTGGCTAGTTGACTTCTGAATCGGCAGAAGCGGTGCTAACGAGGTCGAGCTAATAAACAGACGGCGTCACGAGCAAAGTAGCTCTCGCGCGAACAACCACGTGGAGACCGCGAGTAGGTGAAATAACAGTTTCCGGAAACTCGCGCTCGAAATACTCCGCTGATTGAGCAATTCTCCCGGTCTAACCAGCGCCGCTTTCATCCATGCCTACCGTGCTACCGGTGCATTGTCAGAAAAGCTTGGCGGGAAAACTCTGCGAGACCATAGAACCACCCTTAAAGACGCGTTAATCGATCTCCATCTATTTCGGAAAATCATCTGTTGAATCTCTTCGACGGAGTCGATCGGAGCAGCGGTTCGAGAGTCTGTGTCGGAAGCGAGAGGCTGCCAGCATGCAAAGAAGGAGAGCTTTTCCGGCTAATTAACCCGGTGTGATGGATTACACGTTGTTCCGCGGAAGTTACCGCTCGTTTTTCCATTCGTGACGCGGCGCGCGTATCCCTCGTGGCTCGCTCGAGAGGGAAGATATCGAGGTGAATGAGGCGGAAGTCCGAGGGATCGAAAGTGAAAACCGTGTCACCATGTTGGCGTTGGTGTCGGGCATCATATCTACCTTGTTCCTGGAGGGCGAGAAGGTGGTCACGGGCCAGGAGAAGTACAACATGGCCACGTTCATGGTCTTGTTCCTGCTAATCACGATTGAGGTGGTCGTCGTCAAGGTAGTCACCGCCGACATGGAGCGCGACGAGGACAGCCACTCGGGACTGAGAGCTGCTGCTACCTTCTTCGATCGAGAGGATTAATTCTAGCTTCGCGCGTCATCCAAAAGTCAACTACGCGTTTGTTTTCGATTTTGGTTATCAAAACACCTTCGATAGTCTGCAACTCGATCGTCCGAATAACATGATTTGCAAATCAATGTAGGTAAATTATTTTCCCAGGCTTCTTGTTATTATTTATGCCGATCGATAATCCCAGGAAACGACGTCGAGTGGTTGGCAAATCGATCAAGATTCCCTTCCAATTTTCGCCCGCGGATTCGCGATACGTTGCGACGAGTTCGTTCCGGCGGGTCGTTTCGGGTCCGGTTCTTCTCGATGCTAATGTTCCTGTAGCGTGACAAGCGAATGAAAGTGGAATGCAGAGCGAGACGGTTTCGGCCAGCGGAACGAGTGCTGTCGGCATGCGAAATCACACTACGCGGTATAATTAGGGAATCCTGCCGGGCTGAATCACTTAGCGGATCGGTGACAGTGTCGGACACTGTTGAATTACTTCGACGCGGATCGAAAGTGTCGCTGCGCCGACTGCAGCGCAAAATTGCATTTTTAATTGGCCGGCTGCGAAGATCGAGCAGTCAACGGTAATGTTGTAATCTGTTACGAATGGACTGCGGCGTTTTACGTGGGCTGAAATTTCCACCCTCAGCTGGCAATTAATTTTAATTGGTGTACCGATTCTATTCGTTCACTTTTTATCTGACCGTAGATAAGACAGAAAATTTATTGAACTCGCATCGAGGTTTGCAGTGATTTGTAAAGACCGGAGCGAAATTGTAACCTTGTAGCCTCGGGTTGTTTATACCCCAGGTCGTT
Source organism: Augochlorella aurata (assembly GCA_028455555.1). Lineage (NCBI taxonomy): Eukaryota > Metazoa > Arthropoda > Insecta > Hymenoptera > Halictidae > Augochlorella > Augochlorella aurata. The sequence continues at coordinate 7,664,439 of CM052162.1, forward strand.
TATATTTGGAGCAGTTTTTGGTTGCGAGTGAATACTGAAAATACTGGTAGGAGGGACACGTGAACTTAATTTGATAGGAATATCTATGAATAAGTGTGCAAAGAGAAACTGTTCCTTCCAGGAATACATTATCTACTTCAGATGTAGCATCGACGCAAGTAGGCACAGCTGTTAAAAAATATTTGATCATTTGCAATATTCGTGATTCCTAGTAGGTAAAGTAGAAAACAGTGTATTGGCATTTTAAATATTATACTGCGGTTTTCACCGCGCATTTGTCAGATGCAAGGGCAGAGGAGTTTTATACCTAATCCAAACGTATGAAATTTAAAATAATACTTTACTGTATTATAACCACGAAAGAAAATATTCATTTTGCGTAAAGATTCGCAATTGGATACGTGTATGACAACTCCGAATGCTTAATGTACACCCATAAATCTTCTCTTTACTGTTACGTCTGTAGTTGATGACTACATAATATTCTGCAACCTCGAAAGAACAAGATTTTTTGCTGCGACAAGATGTTACCGAGAACTTTAATTTATTCTATATTGTCAAAAAAACGGCGCACGGTGGTCGATTATTATAAAAAGTAAGGCAAAAATTAGTCAGTAACATGTCGTCAATTAACGATTTGACGTCAGTACAGAACGTAATGACATTTTTTCAAAGAAAATTACTTGAGGTCTGTTGTAACGAGATCCGGTCTAATGCATATCGTCCTAATACTTATCATGTATTATTCATAATTTTTTGAGATACCTCCCTCCATAGATCAAAATACTTGCTTATGATTTTGAATCCATAGAACAAGCTAGCTACCTTTGATTTATAATTAATATTTGATTTATAATTAATATTTGATTTATAATCAAAGGTAGCTAGATTTATGATCAAATTTCGTAAAAGTCGCAGTTTTTCACAATTTTCGACCAGTAACTGTAAACAAATCAGAGATTTCCAAAATTTTAAACAAAAGATTGCTCGACCCAATTATAAAAAAGTTATTCCGTTTAAAAAGGTGTACGAATACTTCCTACACCAACAGTACGTACTAGACAGTGATAAATCGTTACACAGATATTTTCAATTTACAAAGGTATTTTCATAATTTTGTCGCATTCTTAATTGTTATCGGCCACTGTGCGGCACCTCAAGATCGCCGAACCGACCGATCGAAAGTGGGAATTCATTTCAGCGGGACTAGCAAGGACTCTCTTTCGATATCAAGAGCGTGAGATGCGTGGGGCAGCGAGGAAAGCAGGTCAAAACACAACCAAACCGTGTAAAATAGTAGGAAACGTCGAGGAGAAAACGAGGCTTATCTTCCTGGTTCTCGACTTACGATCATGCTCGCTCCAGGGAGACGGGAATCCATGCGCGAGCGGCTATTAACCGCGTAATCCGTCGAACCCGCATGAATAATTAATCGCACGCGTGTTCGCCGCGACCGGGACCGGCGAACAATGAACAAAAGTCGGCGCGTCAAGGATGACAGTCGCGTCGCGCGTCGTTTCGCAAGTGCAACGGAAGCAAAAGGTGTCGCCGGCTATCCAGCGAGCGAGTTGATCGGCACCCATCGTTTTCTCCTTCGAAACGTTCGTTAAAATAGTTCTCCATCATTAAAGCCGGAGACTGGCCAGGTTCGGGAGAAGAAAATTCAGTTCTATTTTGTTATTTCTCATTCGGCTTGAACGGTCCGTCTGCTGGCGATTTTACGACCGCCACTTAAATGAATCAATGACAGCGTTCGCAGGATTACATGAAACTGGATAAAAATTGTGATCCATTAAACTATCCCAGAAATAAGGATAATTGTTCGTTATTTAAAGAAGATCGTTATTTAAAGAAGAAATTACGAAGCCATTTTTTTGTTGCACAAAGTCATTAAGAGCTATAGCAACCATTAACTGGATTGTCGATTACAGACAGTTATTCTTTCGGTAATCATTGCATATTCCCAAATTAACAAGCGCAAGTCAATTCACGTTAAAGCATTGCAAAATTAATCAGTTAAATAGAGGGTCGCATGAATTTTTCAATAATTACATTAACGTGTATTCGCGATGACTTATATGAAGTTACGCGGGACCGTCGCGGCCATCATAATCCGGTTAAAGGTTAATAACTACCGGAAGAGAGGCAAGGAGTTAAAGACAGATTATCACCATGAAATACGCCGGGCATGAGTGCAGTGAATTTCTTATATAACGATTGGATGGTACGCTGCGTTAGATAATACACGTTAGACTGTACGATAAATTACGTTTGGGTTAGATAATACAAACTCATTCCTGTAGCCGCGAGAAGGATCGCAGGTGAGAAAGTGGGTTAGCGATCGAGGAACTACATATTTTGATCGGAATCGATTTCAAATTGCATCGATCGCGATGCGATTAGATGCAGATGTATACGGTTCGGATTGCGAATATTGTGATCTAGGGAATGAGTTCAGTAAATCGTGGAAACTGGACGAATGATTATACGATTATAATCGCCGTTGCCATTGAAAGGTTTTAAGTTAATCGTCGATGTGTAGAAGACTATTAAAATATTGATCGTGTGTATATTGTCGATACGAAGAGCTCGTAGATGATCGCGACCGTCGCGGAGCGAATCGGCGGTAGCGATGTTACCGAATATTCAATATTCCTGTGTCGTGGGTTCGATTAATCACCGGTTAAAACATCTTCTTATAGAAGCCGTTGCGCAACCGAGCGGTCCAGGAAAGTTGGCTGGATTAAACACAAGAAAGCATTTCGAAAGCGTATTTATTTAAACCCGTTATTGCGTAACGCGGCGTTACATGCGCTCGGTTACAAGCAGAGGTTACGAGGCGCGCAAGTTTCGATTTAGAACGCGTGTGTCTGCAGCTGCGCGTGCATGAAGTTAACCGACCGGCATGCGATTGTTTGTACGCGATCATTGTAAATAAATGAAAACCGAACGATCGATCGCTGCGCAGCGATCGGCAAATAAAATTACTTCGTCACACTTGGCTGTTCGTTCTTTCAAACCTGAAATGTCTTCGTTGCTCAACGAGATACGAGCAAAAGTTATGCGAGCGGCTTCTGTTTGAAAAATAATTTGTGCGAATGATTATTAACGATTGCGAATTCGAAACCTTGAATATTAATTTCGAATGTGGTGGGGAGTCGACAGTCATCGATTGCCAAGTTCGATGCGGAATCTACTGTTTGGCTGACGCTAAACCTACCGTGCTCTAGAACTAACTTATTTTTTTAATTATTTTATAGCAATTAAAAGACTGCATCCGTTCAGACCTTTCGCCATTTTCATTATAATGTATGCTTGGATTAAGAAATTTACCGATTGTTTTCTATGAAAGAGTCTTTATAATCTGTGCAACTTTAAAGGAGAAAATGTGAAAATTTTACTCGGGCCGGTCGGTTTGGTTTTAAACAGGCGATAATAAGATGGATATAGTAAGTGGTAAACAATATTTGATTCAGTAGGGCGCTAAAGAATACTGCTTTTAATCAGCATCAAATATTCAATTAACCTCCGCACACCTGTAAAGGAGGGAGAATGGCGAGCAACAGGTGGCAATGCGTGAATAGTAGTACGCACTAGTCAACAGCAAATAAACTCCAGAACAATGTAGGTAATCATCAAAAACAAGCAGTAGCAATTAAATATTAATTCCTCCCAGGAATTCAGAAATATACAATTAACAATATTCATGATCATTCTCAGTTTTAGTCATTAGTTTCTAAAAACATATTTCTGCAAATACTTCTTGCAGACCTAGTAAACATTGTGTTGCTCCTAATATGGCAGCAATGTATTTTATTTAATTACGTAAAAATGACCCAGTAACTGCAATTAGAAGAATAAACGGAAGCAAAATATCAATTAACCTGTTAATGTTACGTAAACTTTTACCTTCAGTCGTTGATATGATCAAGTCTAATAAAACAATATAAAGGTACTTACCTTATGAACGTAGGAATTTAGTAACGAGCAGCAAGCAGCAATTAAAATATGAACACTGATTAACAAGTAACAAGCACCATGGAGTGAATAATAAATACCCAGTGAAAATACCACCTACATACTGCCGATTAACTGGCTATCGACTGCCGTAGCCAGACACCGTTACTTAACGCTAATCAGTAAACATCAGAGACCCTATGAATGATTCATATGGAGGAATGACTCACGTTTTACCTTCCGATCCCAGTGTCATCGCTGCAGTGCATTGTATTCCACTTTACAGAAAGCCAGGGGGCTCGAAGGAAGAAGGGGCGAGGCAGATACCAGTCGACGAAAATCGTTGCGCGTGCTGTCTGAAGCCGTTCGTGCTGACACGTGGGGCCCGCTGCGAGGATTGCGGCGCGAGATCCTGCAGGAAAGGCTGCTGTCGCTGGAACAACACCGACAAGTCCTGGCGTTGCATCTTCTGTCGCCAGCAAAGGTTCCTAACAAAACCATATTCGACATTGACACGTTGAGTGCCGCGTCGGTCGCGTATCGGTGACGCTCATTGTTGACTATTTTTTCAGCGGGTATTTCTAACGTAAAGTACGTTTTTCTTAAACTTTATTTGAGATCTTTCCACGAGGTTACAACAACGTTTACAAATTTTTTGATTCGAAAAAAATTAAAAATACTGACAGTGGCTACTTTGAGACATAGTCGAATATTCTTCGAGCAAATACAAAAATATCAATTTTTTCAAAAGTTCGCGCTAGAATACGCCTTTAAACAATTAACGCAAAAGGGTTAGTGTACCATTCACTATGATACAATTAAACTCGCCAGTTTAAGCGGTAGTTACTTAAGGTGGTAATTACTAGACTGCGGATTTTTGTGGAATCCTTCTTATTTTTCATTGTAATTACTCAATTTTGCCATAAATGGATAAAATCCGTAGTTTATTAATTATAATTTTAGGATCGTTCTCAGAGCAATAGCGCACGGAATATTTCCTCAGTTTAGAATTTCAGAACAAAAATTTGCAGTGACAGGTTCAGTGCTAAAACTTAAGGCGAAATAAATAGTGGAACGGCAGTTACTATGACGGCTGGCCCCCTTTCTTTCGAAAACGGGTATATCACGTTGCGCACGGTTTTGAAGCGATCCGTTCACGATGAACTCCTCCTAACGACCTACCGAATAATAATTCGCAGAGTAACTGTACACTAAAACGTTACTTAATTATCGCCAGAAAACATTCTAACGGTGCTTTAATGAGAAATACTTTGCCAGGCACTGGTTAAATAAAACCGAGGCTGCCGACGGATCGATCGAGGAGAAGGATCTACACCGATACTTCAATACGGCTAAATCACGGGTCTACGTTGCAGGTTTGTCTCGAAATTCCATTATCTAATATAATTATGATCCGTATTCAATAAGTGATCCTGCTGTCAGCCTTTATTTATAGTTGAAAACTTCCGAGGATCGTGAAATAAATTAGCGTTATTACATTATGGAATTTCAAACCTAAATTCGAAATTTATTTTGAAGTATAACTTTTTGATAACTGGACTAAACGACTCGAATTTGTTGAAGTTGTTAGAGGGACTGATATATATTTGTGCAATGACTAAAATACTTTGTTTAATTTTGCTGTTTTTAAAAAGTCACATTCTTTCAACTCTTTTATCTGAGCTTATAACGAAAATTTAAAAAATGTGTTTTGTAAATCTCGATAACTTATATGCATGTTAAAAATTTTATCCTTAAGCTTTTAAAAAAAAAAGTATTTTGGCCATTTTACAGTAAACTGGTTTCTCTAATATCTCTAAAAAAATTCAAGACATTTAGTTCATTTTTGAAAAGATTATACCGTTTTGAAAGACGTCCGAAAACTCCTTTTAGCCGCTGTATATGAATCGCTTATGAATCGATGATAGCGGCACGAATTACAAGTGGATGACGTAATGGAAGTATAAAGAAGTAGATATTTTGTGGAGACTGAGAATGTAGGACTTACAAAATCTCGCCGCGACAAGCAGGCTTACACAGGATGACAGCTTTCTAATGGGAAAGCAATATCCTTGAATACGACCTTGTGCGCATAACCGCAAGCTGCGGTATTGGTACGCCCTACGCCTGAAAATAAACAGAACCTTTATTAGAAGAGGGTAATTTCATTGAGCTATTCGAAAAAATCCAATATTCCAAAACATTTCTAGAACCTTTTTCATTTCGACTGCTATGCCGTTCTAAGAAACTTGATAATTTTTAATGTCTAGACTGCAAATTTTATGCATATATGATCAAAATGAGAAGGTATAGTTTGACATTATATTCACCGAACAAGACAGAATTTATTTAGATATCTTCCTATTTTTATTACATTATGCATGTGCTTGAATTTAAAAATTTATTCAATCATTTCCTACAAAAGACTTTATAGTTTAACCCGTTCAGTGCTAATTAAAATGAAAAAGTATAGTAGAAAAACTATCTACTTTTTATATTATCTTTATAACTTTATATTATATTCTATGTGCATTATACGTATTTGCATTATTAGACTGCGGATTTTCATGCAAAATAAAAGTTATCTACATTTGTTAGAATCAGGAGTCGCTTTTTTTAATAATTAGAGCAGGTTGAAAGCAATGCATCAAGCCTCATTAATTCTTTTACTCTATCTTCTCTTTGAATTTACAGATTCCCATTTCTATCATAAATACATAAAATCCGCAGTCTGCATATTATAATTCAGGCACGGTCTGCAGATTGCATTGGTTAATAAAGAGAGGTTTACTAAAATTCTTTAAAGGAAGAACTATTTCGTGCAGTTAATACGAAATATTTTCCTGTCTCAGTAAGATCCGCAGTTTCCTAAGTATGCGCTTATGCACCGAATAATGATGCACCGAATTCTTATTCTCAGCGCCTCGCGAATCTTTGAATCGACGATCATCCAGTTCAACGTCCTACGATCTAAGTATCGTTTTCCGAGTGAAAACGTTAAGACGTGCCGCGAGAAATCAAAGAAGAGACAGAAGCTCGAGGGTACGAAAATATCCATCGCGTCGTGGAAATCAATCGCAACGACGACGATCCGCGATCCCTTATAAATAATGCAGCCTCGAAGGCGGCGCAGGCTGGAACATTCCTACGAGTTCCTCTCTAATGCGGTCCCCGGTAAGAAACGACGGGAAAAACATTGTCCTGGGTCGCGGGCAAGCGGGAACAGGGACCGAAGACGACACCCGGTCAATTGTTCGTCCCTTCGGGCGAATTGATTTGCAGGTGGGAGTCCGTGGGCGCGGTGAATGATCGACGGATCGATGCGCGCCGTGCATTCAACGAAACGGAATTAATTGCGTCGCTCTGCGCGAAACATTCGAACGAGTTTTCACGGTTGTTGGTCGAGCGAAACCGAATCTGCACGGAGCTTCCAAAATCATTCGCACAGGCTCTTAAAAGCATCGAAGATTTCTGTATGAGGAGGAGAAGAAAATACTTCAGTCTCTAACTGCGACTAATGATTAAAACGAATGTAATTGTTGATTGTGATTAAGACTTTGTTTAGCCTTTTCGTCGTCTTTATCACGACGTCCTTGAAATGAAGTTAATCGCTTCTTAAAATAGTGTCTTGATATTTTCAACAATTTCAAAATTAAAGAATAGGAGACCGATCATTTCTATCGGCATAGTAGGTTTACTGTTAAAGAGTGAAACAAATCCTGAATGTCAATTTCCCAATTCCAATGACGGTATTACTTTAGATGTGTAATATATTATGATTACGTAGGCTCAGCAACGTGTTAATGGAATGCACATACAGCGAACTCTTGCTGAATTCAATGTACATTCGATAGAACAGAAGCATAGTAGTTAACGGTAAAGAGTGGCTTTTTCTGCACGTCGATGGCTTGTCTTAATTACAAATGAACGCGAGCAACAAGTGCGATATTCATCAAACTGTTCTGTTTCTTGACGCTTCCTTTCTTCACGATTAGAAGATTCCTCTAATTAAGTGAAAAAGTGATTAAACCTCGTCCAGGCTGTCCCGCTATTGTACGTATACGATACAATGGAGTATAGAGTACACAATCTATAGATAAGCGATCTCAAGAATTTATTTTTCACAACCGAATCTCTGCGATTCTATATCAATATCGTACTCACCATTGTTTGACACTTGTCGTTATCTTATTCAACGAACTCGGGGATTTACATCGGTGACACCGTTAGATTGTTGCCGATTGAAAAATTAACGTACTATCGCTACAATGCGTGTACGGTATATTGTTTGAATTCACTGGCCGATATCGAACTTTAAAAATAGATTTTCGAATAGCGACGGAGACTGCATAGATGATTACTAAACTGCGAATTTTTATACAAAGAAAGCATTTTCTGTATCAATCGCAAGATACATTTGCCAAGTACAATTTTATTCGTCCCTGCAATCGTTTCAATAATTAGTACACTAACGTTCTTACTATAAATAGAGGAACTATTGTTCGAACAATCTTTAGTGCCAGTTATTAGTCTTGTCCTAATTGTCTCTATAGTGTAGGACACTGTGCGACGCTAAATTAGGTGACTGTAGTTTCTCTGATCCGACAAAATGTCTTAAACGAGGCCTAAACGTTACACGAGCACGCGAGAGTCCGTGACACGCGCTGCCTGAGAAGACGAACCGGAGAAAAATAAGATTATCCCGGACGACAGGCTGAGAAAGTCTCCGGCGAAATGTTAATTGACGTTGATTCCATTTTGCATGGCTCCACGGGCCCATTGTGCCATCTCGGGCCGGAGGACGGGCGTCCTTGTTCCCCGCCAGAAAAGTCGTGTAACGGAAGAGCAACAATAAGAACGGCCCGCAAAATATCTCACGCTGGAGTCCCCGTAATGCTCATTGTTCGCTGCACAACCTACGATCTTTCCCTGTGAATCGTATCAGACCGTTTGATCGAGAACGAGCCGCTCTAACGTCAGATAGCGAAGATACGCCGGCCTCATCTCCGTGGAAACCAACTTTTCTTCTTCTCGGCAAAAAATTATGGCGTCACAGCCGGATGCGATCTAATAGCCCTTTATCGACTTCATTTATCACGGTAATACTGATTAATCAAATTTTATACCACTCGCACAGTTAATTAAGAATTTCAGAATATTATCAATTTTAGTTAAAGCGGAACTGATGCGCCCAGTATATTAAAACTTCGTGTATTCGTGTAGCAATTTTTGGAGAACACGCAGGAATTTTTCTGTGCGAAAATAATGACTCTGTGCGATGTCGATGAAGGTTCGATCAGGTTACGTACAGTAACGAGCAGAAACTATAGACACGCCGCATGTCTCATGAAAATGAAAATCATGTTACCAATTAGTTAACTAATCGGTCGGATTTGAGTGACTGCAACTGCAAGGTGAATGTGATTAACAATATTTAACGGTTTATCTTTACTTATATTTACGACGTTATAAAAAAAATAAGTTATTACATAACGTTAATTACGTTAACCTTCGGTGTAGTATTATCGCTTATCATGGTATAAGCACGCGATGCGAAAACAATTATTAAATCGTTAAAAGAAACAATGAGTAAACAATGACTCCATAAACATAGAGACAGCTACTGATAAATTATTAGTTGAGTATTCCTCGAACTATGAACACGAAAGTAGAAAATTTCTCTGCTCGAGAAAGCTCGCTCGAAGGCATCCAAATATCGAGGAAGCAATTAGGATTTAGCTGCCACATGATCTGCGGGTCGAATCCGAAATAAGTTCTTTGTGCCCTGGTGCGCATCAGGTTTCAGCGTCCGCTAACCCCGGCCTATTCCAAGGATCAGTACTTTGGCCAAACATGGTCAGACGGCGTCGTGCCGAACACTTTTGTCTCTGCTCTTCGTTTTTCGCGAGCCGAAAAATGCGCGCTCGTTATTTCTTCTAGGAAACGAGCGGGGGCCGCGAAACAGCTCGCATTCCGAGCGGCAGCGTTTCTGAAAACCAGATCCTCCGAGATTCAAACCGAAGCAGAAAAGCGAACGCCGATTGTTTCTGGTGACGTACACTGGGGGCACGTTGCTGCAAACTAATTGGATTTGCAACCTTGCCCGTTGTACCATCTGTTCGTCGGGATGTTGTGTACAATGTCCAGGGACCCTTCTGTTCGAAGCAAAGTTGCCTTTCAATATCTGAAACAGAATTTTTCGGATATAGTGGGAAATTTTGAACATGGCAGAAAATTTAGTATACGGATGAACCGGAATTCGAAGTAAAAACGAGAAGGGGGTGGTTGAACGTGAAAAAAAGAAGCAAATTTAGTAGTAACATTTTTTATCCAGGACTCTGTTCTCGAGAAAATCGACTTTAAGGTTTGTTCATTTTTGTAAAGGATTTAGCTGTCGCTATTCTTCTACCTCGGCTGCCTCCCTCCGAGACAATGTTTACAAACATTATTTGTTGTGGACTATGTAGTAAACGGAATGTTTCCATTATCGTCAAGGTTTACCAATGTCACGTAGAATTACCCTCTGCTCGGTTGTACTACGATTTCCGGTCCAGCCTGTATACTAGCAATTTTAATTAGTATTATAATATAGTATAATTTAGTATACTATATTGTATACTATTATATACTATTATACTATATACTATATTATAATATAGTATACTAGCAATTTTTAATTTGCAAATGTGATCTTCACTAGCCTCTTAATTTTGCATTTGCCTAAATTATTTATTTAGCTATATGTTATCATGAATTACATAATTATATAATTGAACCTATTAAGAGGAGAAACTAAGTCCTAACTTCTGTTTCTTGCAAATGATAGAGACTACTTTCATTTTGTAAAAAGATCTGCAGCCCAATCGTAACTGTAATATTAGCGTATTGCTATAATAAAAGTATAGAGTATACGTTTCAGTTAAATCACTTTATTGCAGTGCTCTCAGAGCTAGAAAGACAGTAGCCATAAAATTATAGTAGTTTCACAATTAATTGAAAACTTTAAAAATTTAATTGCAAACATCAACCCTTTTAGTGACGTCCGGAAGAGTTGCGTGTTCTTGAGCGGAAAATACAATTCCGAGTTGTAGCTTAGCAAATTCTTAGAAAGAAATTACAAAAGTTGTAAAACTTAATAATTAGAAAAATTTTGTAGTCAACAACAATATATCGCTGCCGGTCGTTATAAGGATTAATTTCAATCCCTGATGAAATTAATAACGGTACACTCGTCTCTCAATTTACGCGGCACGTTTATACGCGAGTCTCATTTTTTACGCGGTAAATGATGATACTAGTTCCGCGGTACTTTTTATACACAATAACAATTTACGCAACCCTTCGTTTGTGCTTGCAGACTCTATTCCAACGTTGAACGGAATTCGCGTAAATTGGGTATATTACCTTCGCGAGGGATGTCTCAATCAAATTTTTCGAAAATAGCGTTGGAGAGAAAATGTTTATGGAGGTAGACGATTTTGCCAAGAGTTAAGACGTGTATCCAGGGTCAAAGGGAGCGTCCATGATCTTGAAGCGACGGCACGCCAGGATCGATTAGGGGAACAGCCTGGGGCCGGATTCCACTCGGTTTTCGGTCCCCTTGGAAGCGGAACTCGCGCGCGATCGGTCTCATTGTCTCCCGGGCCCGAGGTGGCGAACCTCAGTTCTGCTCCAGTACTCATGGGAGTAACATCGCGCACTCCCGTAATCCTTCTTTTCTGTCTTTCACCGGGTATCCGCGCCGTTACTCGAACACGGAGTCACCCGACCCACTATCATTTTCATCAGTCGCGGGGCATCGCGTGATAACCACGCTGATCGACGAGTGACCGGGGATCGTTCCGCGATGACCTATCGATCCGACTGATCGAATAGACGCGAGTGGTACAAGGTGACGGTCACGGTTTCCACCGACGGGATTGCATTAATAATCTAGTAGCACGAAAACAGAGGATCGATTCCCATCAAACGGAAAAGGACACGTTTCGGTGAACTGGGCTGGTAGTCGGGACATTTCAGTTATTTCTGGTTTCTACGGTGCTTCTTGTTCGTTTTCATTTACGCTGTCGTCCGCAGGTTTCACAATAAGACACTTCGATGTGTGGAACTGTGGTACTATAGATTTTAATCCGTGTCTCATTCCATTACGTTACGGAGAGGACACATAAATCAGAATAAAGAATATGTACTAATGAATGACTCGGTAGGACCTCGGAAAGAGTTATTCACGAGTTGATTGGTCAATTTAAAAAATATCAGATTTCGTAATACATTTGTTATCGTCCTCTATTCTTGTCGTAAATTCCGGATTCGATATATCCGCTGTAGATTTAGGGGACATCTGTTTGGTATTCGATTTTACGCAATATGTGCTCCCGTAATATTTTCAGCCGAATAATTGGCGATTTTATGCAATAACCGGCTTGCGTGTCGGCGCAGTGCGAAACAACCGGCAAGGACGTCGACGGCCTGTGGGAAACACGCGAAAGTTGCGATACCTAATCAAGACTGAAAACGAGCATCGGTAAAAAAAAACGCTCGGTGCCGGTTGCCACCGCTTCGGAGTAACTTCGCTGTGAACGGAAAGTGGGTACCTGAGATTGGACGAGTCACAATGATCGTGCGACTCTGAGAATCCTCGCGGGGCTCCATTAAAAAGAGAACGATCTAAACGAGAGGACTAGAATCTTCGAGGACGGAGGGTCTCGTTAATAATCTGGAGCAGTGATAGTCGGATATTTTACAATCTATACTTGAACAATGCCGTGCGCGGGATGGGAAGCGTAAAAGTTGCGAGAAGAATGGCTAAAACTGCACAAAGAGGTCCGCGCGATCCAAAGGATTCGCGAGGCGGAGCGTAAGAATTCGCTGGAATGTCTCTGTTGGAAATCACAGAAAGCAAATTCGAGACCAAATCTGGAAGACGGAGAGTAATCTTGCTCTAGGATCTGGTCTACCGGAGACTCTGACCATAAAAAGGGATTCTTGCGTCGGTGAAACCGGCGAGCCAACGAGAAAATAAGATCCCCTGAAAGTTCTGTTAGCGGGATAGAACAACGGAAACAAATTTGAAGAATCGAGGATGATGTCGATCATCCGGCGGCAGCGGCAGAGATAGAAGTTGACCGTTCTAGAAGATTGAGGAGAACTCGAGCCAAGTTTGGAATCCGATAATCGACCTTGTTCAACTGCAATCCATGTAAGTTGCGCCAGATTCCACGAGCTTCCAAGAAACAATTCTGGATCTAGAGCGAGATCCTCGGGACCAATCCTGGATTGTAGTCGTTTCAACCCTCCAAACTGATAGTCTGACCTGCTGAATGCGCAGATTTCTAAGGGAAACGTCTAAAACTGATTTCAAGAGGAAAATCATTGGACTGTCTTGACGCAATGGAACGTTCCGAAGGATTTAAAAGGACTCAGCTGAGTTTGTAATCGAGAGATTGATCTTGGACACTCGCAGCCTTTCAAACGGCGTCAAGTAGTCTACCGTCAAAGTTGACGAAGTTCGAAGTTAGCCACGAGCAACGTAAGAATTGGAGATTCAGTTGGCACTAGATTTTATCGGACAACGGATTGATTGACCGAAGCAATCTGCTCTAGATTACAATAACGTCAATAAAAGTTTAAAGATAGACTTCTACCGTTGAAGTCGGAGAAGTTTGAAGTTACCTAGAAGTAATATAAGAATTAGATGTTCGGACTTCCACTTAAATGGCATTAAGTTCTCCTTCAAATCATAGATAGATTAAATGAAACAATTTAGACTAGGACGATAAAACTTTCGAGATACGCTTCAGTCATCCAGAAGTTGTGTAAAAATCATGAAAACAAACTAGCCATTTAAACAGTAATGCATTAGAAGGCTAAAACTTATTCTTTAGACTCGAAGTACAAAACACTTGAGTACAGAAAACAACACCACCAATCGTGTGAAGAATCTCTAGAGACAGTCTTCAATCACCTAGTAGTTGAATGAAAATCATGAAAATAAACTAGTCATTTAAAACAGCACGGTATTCGACTCTAAAACGGATTCTTTAGAGTCGAAGTAAATAATGTTTGAGCGTAGCGATTTTAACGACTCTAACAATCATGGGAAGAATCTTGGTCACCTAGAAACCAATTAAAGTGCACCAGATCGCGCAGGATACTTAGCTGGGACGATCTACTGCGACCTGGATATAAGTACACAGACGTTGTCAGAAGGTTGAGGCCTTGAACTACAGCTTTCCTCGATCCTCCGGACCCTGTCAGAGCGAAAGAGAGTAAGAGAGAAAGAAAGAGAGAAAGAGAGAGAGAGCGCGCGAGAGAGAAAGGAAGAGAAAGAGAGAAGGACTGTGGACTGGCAACGGCATGGTAGACCGTGCAGAATATCCTCGAGCGAGGATGAACGTGTGCCCGCGCCTCCGTGATAACTGATAAATGTATACCGGTCTTGCGGTACCCGCTAAGAGAATGCGGTTACAAACACGATGGAAAAAAAGGAATACGTCGGTAGATCTTTAATGGTTGTCGATACTTTCGTTTAGAAAGCGCTCGGCCGTGTCAGTTGGACAGGGATTCGCGATCGCGGTGCATCGTTCGTCGCGAAACTGCGTGACGTGCGCACCCGGTGCGCACTCGAGCTCGATTTTTCGGGGCCCGGCCGGGACCGTGTTTTCGGAACATGTAGACGGCGATGCGGCACGCCGGAGGAAGAAACGTCGGGCTTGACGAGAGAAAGTTTTTGCCGCATGAATGAGTAAGTTTTTTCATTTTCTTCTTGATCTTTTTTTCCCGAGGGGGAACTCGTTCGCTTAACGCCGTACGCGCGACGAAGAATTTAATTGGTGGTGGAAATAAGGAGAATTCGAGAGGCTCTTGCCGATTGCAGTCTCATGTCGCATCGGCCGGTCGATTCGCTCTTTTTAAGGATCTTCCGAGACCGTTTCTTGTTCTGGTCTATTTAATGCCGCGCGTAGAACGGTTCCCCATGTATCTTATCTAAGTGTCGCCGCACCGGGAATATTTATGTGCCGCTCTGATAAGGTGGAAGTTATGTTAATGTCGCACCGGGGCCCCCCCCTATCCGATGACCCACTTTAAAATGACAACGTATGAACAGCTGTTTTCTGCTGCATTGGGTCGCCTTCGGAACTCGGTGTAATCGTTTTTCCATACACCGGCTGTAGAAAGTTTGCTCATGGTTTATATATTCCTGCTGGAAATTTGTCTTCGACTAACAATGAAAATTTTAGAGGAAAGCAAGCTTGCCTTCCTGTCTAGACATTTCTCTGTCCTCGGAAGGATCTTCAGAAGAATCTTCAGGAGAATCTTCGGAAGAATGTAATAGAACCGCAGATTATGTAAATATCCTAGTGTAATAATATTGGTCACGGTCGACCGCCGGGATATTCGATCATTAAAATGCAGATGAAAGTTAGAAAATTGACGCTGGAGTATCATAAGTTGATGAGACCGCTTCGTTAGCAATTCAAACGGGCTGTCAAACTTATAAACGTGACAAATATTATCGAAAATGCGATAGAGGGACAGACGCGGATTTATGCACAGAAACAAGTGAAGCGTTTTTTAGAGCAATTCGAAAGGCAAACGCTGCTCCAAATTTTTAACAACACTGTACGCGAATGCCAGGAGTATGGATCGACCTGTATATGCAAATATTTTTGCAGGAGTGGAAAATGCAGCTGCCAGCTCGGGCCTGGCTGCGGCCCGTCCGAAAGAAGAGGCGAACGCGATGGAAACCGTCCGAGACTTCATTGAAAAAATCGTGGAGGGCCTGATCGGAAAGGTGGACGACGCGTCGATCGGTCGGCTGTACAATCATCCTGCATGTAAGTTAAAAAGTACGGCTCGCTCTATACTTCTCTTACTTCCTCCTAAACGTTTAACCCCAGAAAGACCTTATCTAGCACACGATAAATCGCACTTGAGCATAGCACTAACGCGTGCGCGGATCAAAGTGCATGTTGTATGGCAGCGACCTAAAGAAAATTTGTATAATAATCGTACAATAGTCGTTCAAAATATGGTACACATATTTTTCATATTGTTCATATGATAAAAAAATTTTTCACGCGCTAAGTGCGGAAGTTCAATGCCAAAATTTCTCCGAAAATTAATAAAACTTAAAACTTATCATAGTGAATGGCATTTGAACTCTTTTGCATTTTAAATATCCTAGTAAAATTCAGTCTGTCCGAATATATTTCAATAAAAATAGATTTTGAAAACTGGTTTTGAACGAGAACTTGCAATCGATAAAATTACTTATATAAATATCACGTAATATAAATTTTCGTGAAAATTCTCCAACAATGAATAACAAGACCTAAAGAAAAAGATAACACTTTCGAGAGGATCGGAAACAAATGATCGTGAACGGAGATGACTCGGTCTTTCTAGGGTTGATCGGATCACTGCTAAATCGAGCAAAGCGTGAAAAAAAGTAAAAGCGCGATCGAGAGACGTGTTCGTCGACCTCGTGGAAAGAGTTCCATTGCGTTTGAAACGGGGAGCTGGGATTCGCGGTCGTGTCGTCGATTCAGCAACAAATGCTGCCATCTGCTGAAGACGCTCGAACGTTGCAAAAACTGGCGCGGCTCGTTCCATGATTGCGCCGATGATATTTCCGCGCGCTATCTATTACCTACTTAACAATTAACTCTCGACAGCCTTGATTACCGGTTGCTTTTATTTTTTCCTTATTGTCTTTTTTTATTATCTTCACCCTCGATCGCTCCACGAAACGCGACGTTACCCACCTGGTAATTAACTCTCAAGCATCTCGGTGGCTTCTTCGACGCATCGATGGAAAACGGTTGTTCGAACGAACGGGACATGCAACATTGTAATTACAGGACCGCGGATGCGTTGCCTAGTCGTCCGTAGAAAGAATAATCGAAGCAATTCATCTCCGTGTCAGAGATTTTCTTCGCAATGCGAAACAAGTTCGTGAGATCTTTATTCAAAAGCTCGTACTTGCGACCGGAAATGCAGATTTAAAGGATCGAGTGATTGATGAATCTGGAGGACCTTTCAGTTTGCTTTAGTTGGTCGATGTGCGTTGAATTGCTCGTTGGGAAGCGTGGAAGGAGCGATCTAGAGATAGATGATGTATTCTAACGCTGTGCTGTGTCCACTAACTACTCCACTAACGCCAATTAACAGATTACAAGCTTTTGGAAAAGCATGTTGTACCCTTGGTCGACGCTCTCACTCGTATGGCCGTGGTTCTGCGATTGTCTTTGTCAAGTAAGTAGCTTCCGAAGCAATCACACAGACTATTTGTCCATTTGCTCTTATTTCTTTCCATTTTCCACGAATATTTCCAGTAATATACAATCCACTTTAGCACTGTTAATTTTAAGACTCTATTGTTCACTCTCCAGCGCGTTCATTCTATGAATCACGAAAACGTAATACATAAGCGGGGACGCAACTCCCGTGCCGCTGTGTAGAACGGGTTGCTTGTTTCAGGCGCTCGCTATACATCATGAAAACAGCGTAAGCGTTGCATTATTCGTTTTAGCTTCGATACTGTTATGAAAAAGAGCACAAGGTGATAATTCTTTATTTTCTTTATCTCTGTTCATTAATAGAAGAATTTTTGTATCGCAAATAATTTAATAAAAAAAAAAATAATTTTATCTTCGTTGTAGTTTAGGTTCCTTCTAAGTATTTCTTAAAGTTCGTGAAATGAAAAGATTGTCTTTGTACTATATTTTCCTTTATCTAGAACCGTAAATTTGACTCATTGACGAACAAGCTGTTAACGGAGCTACAGCTGCTCAAGGACTGACAATTTCTCGACCATAAATTACCGATGCTTGAATTTTGTTATCGGATATGTATCTCGCAAAGCCAATCTCGTCGAAGTACCGATCAAAACAGACTCGTACCATCGCTTCGACGAATCAACTATCTTCATAACACAGATTCCAATCAGAACAGGCTTCTGAAACAAATTGTAGCAAGTGCAGAGTTCAACGAACCAATCGCTTCAGTAGAATCTCTGAAAGTGTCTTTTTACAAAATTTCCTCGCCTTTCTACTGATTAACGATGACTACGCACATTATCGAGGCCAGCAGCATCGATCTTCGAATCAGAACGCGAAGACGTCGCCTAAAGCTGGTTAGAACCCGAACCAACGATCGTGTTTCCGTTCTCCGGCTGGCAATTCCATTACGTTCGAACGGTTGTGCTCGACGGGTTGCATAACGCGGCGCAGAAATCATAATTGACAGTTTCTCTAAGAAAATGTTCTTCCTTCCCACGACGCGAGGAAATTGTCAATCTATTCCTCGACAGTTCGCGAACTCGCGATTCCCACCAATCCGGGGAATTCCATGGAAATCGTAATTAACGCGTGTTTGACCATGGGAATCGCCATTATGTCGGCGGGGAGCGAGCGCGGAACAGAAACTGCAACTATTTGATAAATACTCGTGAAACTCGGCACGATGAAATGGTTCAGGAGGGACAAGAAACTGTCGGGACGATTTCGCACGGCTTCCTCTTGATCGAAGACGCCGTTTCACCGATGTAAGTCAAGTAAGAGCTTTTTCTCGGCTCGGTGATCCCAGGGAAAAAGTTTGGGTTAAGCGGAATGACTCGAGCATCCTAAGGAATCGAGGAAGAACGATGTTTATAGAGCAGGAGCCGAGAGAAACGTTTGTTCACGGGACTCAGAGCTGCAAAGAGGTCTACGGTGTTTTCGTCTGGGTTTTTCAGGAATCGGAGAACTAGAAGCACTTCCGATAAGTTGTTAAGCAATGGAGACATGCGCTGGAAAGTGCTTAGACGTTCGTAGATGTAAAATATAAATGAAACGACTATAGTAAACTGCAGCGCTTTGAGTAATTTAGTGGAGTTGTAACAAGGAGAAAGTTTGGAAACTGTGACAGTTCAATTAGAAAATAATTTAACGACGTGCAATTGTCCATGGATTACCTGACAATGAGTAAATGCTATGCGATTAAACTTTATTGTATGACTAGAAAGCAATAGAGAGATGATGAGAACATCAATGCAGATTATTCAAATTGTTGAAGAAAAGTAATTTTATTTGGCTACCGTCGAAACACTATCAGTTTACACAAATAGTACATGCAAGTTTTTAAAATGCAATTAAACGTCCATATTGACAGAAATTAATTATGTCGTCATCTTACGTTCACTACTAAGAATTTTCTAGCAGGTGTAAGAAATCGTTTCCTTCTTCAGATTTTTGTAAGAATATTCACAAAAATGTGGATTTACATAAAAATCGCCGGTGTAATGATAAATTACTTTCCAATTTGCTTGGTGGAATTTTATAATTTCTTATTTCCTTATTTCCGCCGTATTGTTTCAAATGATTTCAGTTTAGCATACATCTTTCACCGACAGCAAACCTAAGCGTTTCAGTACTTTCCTGAGCGACTGTGTATATTTGACCACATATTTGCATGCAGCAGTGAAGGTTGTGCTAAACGCGGTCGTAAAGATATACTGCAACTGTTTAGGCCAACAGTTCACCATGGACTATCGAGATAACATAAATATGTTGATCTGTTTGGAGAAATTGGTCTCTTCGTTTGCAAAAGCGGTGAGCGGAAAAATAAGAATCGTTCATCCACGTTTTCGATCGAGGACGACAAAAATTAGTCAGCGTCACGACAGGATGTTGTAAAGTAAGAAAACCTAAGAATAACACAATTGTTTCGATAGCATGTACTATAAATTATAAAGCAAATAGACGTAAGGTTACGTAAGAATATAGAAACTCGCAAAAAACGCGAAGGAAATAGCCAATGTTAAATCCATTATATACCGTCATCAAATCTCAATATCATGAAATTTAATTTTGCAAAGCGAATTATAATCTGCAAAGTTATACAGAATACTTCGATAGACCTCGATAAGAAAATCCAGCGGTCTCGCAGTATCGAAGAAATGAATCATACATGATTCCTCGATCCAAGGACGAAACTCCGACAACAATGGAGGCTGCAACGATCCGAGGGACAATAATCTCGTATTAAACTTACCCGGCTCGTTCGACGATTATATAAGAAATGAATCACTCGAAATTCAGAGAACGTTTACCTTATCGAAATTCTAAGAAAAAAGGAGGTGACTCGTTATCATCGGAAAAGAAGCAAAGAAACGATCGGCCGGAATTAATTGTGTATTCGTCGCGTGTTTAGCCGAGAACGTAGACACGCCGAATTTTCCGTCAGTTGAGCAGGATTTTCTTTCGCGAGGTCATTGTATTCGGAACATGTTCACAGCCGGAAAGAAACGTGCCGCTTGGAATAGAATTGTGCGAATAACCTTCGGTTTCTGACTCGTTCTTGCGCGATAAGCTCGCAAATTTTACGAGTTTCTTCCATTTTCCCGTTCTAGTCTGCCATTTCAACGCACCGCTCGCATTTCTTTCGTTGAGAAGCATATCGCTAGACGTCATGCGCATTTTACACTCGGTAACATAAAATAGGACATTCGAAACATACTCTAATATTTATCAATGTATTGGCTGTCAAACTATCGTCACGAAAAAATCTACGAATTCAATGTAATTTGGTTAGTGAGACCAAGACTGCGAAGTTAAAGATTCTCATATTAGATGTGAATTTATTTCCAAATTCGATTAATGCAATTATCTAACAATATGGTCGACATACTAAAGTGTAAACTGCGAACGCATTAATTCTAAATTAAACAATTTACGAGCAGAAGCATGTAAAATGAGTTTATATGATATTTATATGGTACATAATAATAATAATAATAATAATAATTATTATTATTATTATTATTATTATGGAAACCGTGAAAACCAGTTTGATGTTTACACCTTCACAAAGTGGTTCTCAGGTGGAACAAATCGAGGTCCGCCATCTATAAAGATGTTAACGAACCGATTATCGCCGTTGAAAATGGACCATGCGCGGATCAATAATTTCAATAAATTATCCAGAAATTAACACGTCCGAACGCGTAACAGAAAATCGGCCAACAAATAGATTGCCTCGGAAATTTCCTCCGATAAATATTAATTTACGCTTTGCATATAATGACGTCGCTCGTTTCGCCGTTTTATTGTAATCGATCCGGCCGTTTCGAATAAAAAGTTTGAATCAAGGTCAGTACCACGGTCAAAGGAGACGCCTCGCGAGCATTAAAACTTCATCCTGGTCATAAAGCAAACGTACCGTGCCTGTACTAATAAAACTTTATCAGCGGACGAGCATTTCAGCTAGCGGCTTTCGACAAACAGGTGAAAACAGAACTGTTGCTTTCGGTAAGATTCCACCTGCGGCAAGACTGATCTCATGATTCGTTCGCGATTCACGGAAAAGTGACTTTTTAGTTTCTTTCTTAGACTCGCCGGTTTTCGATGTGTTTTTTTTTTATAGGAACGATAGAATTTCTTATAATTCTTCTTCCATGCAATTACATTTTATGAGATATTACGTGATTTTTATAGCGATGCGATTTATAGTTCAGTTATTGTGCAATGAAAATCTAAAACGAGTCGGTTTGGATTATTTGGATCTAGTTAAGTGAAACTTTCAGGACGTGGCATCCTATGAACATCGAGTTATTCTATTATTTTCATAGCGCTGTCGATTACAGCTCAATTATTGTGGCATAAAACATGAAATCCAATGAAAATTAAGTATTTTATTGAGTTAGAAATACAATAAAATTAATGTGTAACGAGCTTTTGTATGCAGCCATCGTGTGCCACTTTTCCTACACCACTGGATATTCGTCTACTTTTTAGCAAATAATTGTTATACATTACGGAAACTGGATTTATTCCTCAGATAAAAGATGCAACGCTTAACCGTTTGTAAGATAATATTACAGTGAACACAACAGAAGAAACTATTCTTATCACTGCACTATTATCTCCGTCGCAGAAATGGTCTGTGTCGTCTCAGAACGAAATAACATCATATCTCGTACAACAATAGTTTCTTTGTGCCGATATCGATGCACTTTCCAGATTCTTTGAAACTGTATATAGAATGGAGTACAACTGTGTATTTCATTTGAGTCGATCCTACACTTGTTTCTCGCGCGTTAATATCAACAAGAAAGATTGGCACGAGAAAAGAGAAGAATAGATACAGAAAAAAAGCGAACACGGAATTCCACGTTTATGCAATATCACACCATTTGCAACATTCATTAATGTGCATAGGAATTATAATACTAGTTTATTATGTTAATTCTATGTTCTATTTGAGTTGAAAATGAACTTCGTATTTAAATTTCTAACCTCGCATTCAATTCAAATTCGAACTCGAATTTCAATTTCAATCTTATATCGATTCATATTGTAATGCAATACAAATTTCAAATTTTAACAGCTCTAATTTTAATATTAACATTTAATAACTTTAACACAAATTGAAAGAATCAAAAGAAATCAGAACTCGTTCACACATTAATTCTTAAAACAAAGAAAACAAGAAACAAGAAAACAAGAAACCAATTGCAATTTGAATCACAATGTAACTTTCAAATTCCATTTGAATTCGAATGAAAATATGCTTACAGTCACGCTATCGTTTTAATTGCAGATCAGACCACAAGCTAGTAGATCAATTCTGACGTTTCGACATGAGAAATAGGACAATTTTTCCAGCAAAGTTGAAAACTTCAATTTGAATATCTATAGTTCCTTAGATAACAATTATTTTTCGCTGACTATTGGATAAACTATAATTACATGCCTACAAAAGATAACTACGTTGCAATTCTCCACTTTAAATAAACTGGTAAACAATTTTCTTCCAGTGAAGCTGTAATTGTCGACAAAATTGACGAACAAAAGTATTAAACTTTATAAAAGTGTAGTAAAAATCTGCACAGAATTTCAAACTAGTTAGATACATATTATAGTTTGATTTTTTTAAATGGAAGAAAGATCTATGCAACTCAATACTGCTGTAAACAGTGAGACTACAATAGTATCTTCACAGTATCTTTGATAATACAATAAATATCGATATTTCCAATGAATATGTGTTTGTAACTTTCTAGAAAATGACGCAGTCTGAATACAATGATAATCTATCACAATCCGAATACAATACATCTTGATCGTTCTTTAAAGCAACAAAAACCATACATACGCCAAAAAGAAATCTGTATTTCTTTAGAAAATGCCTCAATAAATGATGTATATCCGACTACTGCTGCAAACAGCGAGCCCTAGCACGATAAACCTATAAAAGCGTCATCAGAGTATTTTTAAAAATACAACAAATGTCGATATTTTTAACAAAAATGTGCCTCGCCATTTTTAGAAGAGGCAAACGATGAGCGACTCAAAACAGCTGCAAAAAATTTGGTTCAAATGTGGAAGTTGCAAAAGTCAATATTGGCCAGAAATTATAGTTAGCCAGACCACTCTGTGCAGGATCACGCGCTTCTGCCGGATCCGAAATCAGTTGGAGCGTGTCCCATGCGTACGAGCAATAGTTCCGAACGATTTAACGATCAAGACTCGGTCCGTGAAGCGAGACGTTTTTCTTGGGCGTCGCGCGAACGCACGAAACGCGTCTGGCGATTTTAGAAAATGTAGGTTCCCTTGCAAAAGTATCCCCCACTAAAAGGAAGCCGTACCGCGGCGTATGTGGGGTACGTAGCTCGCGTATCAGGCCGCTTTGGCAAACGCTCAGTCGCGAGCGGCGCAAGCCTGCGATTACACACACACGCGGCGTGTGCTCGGCGAGATCCGTCCGATCAACAACGACCCGCGTTATCCGAGACAATCTAGTCGAACATCCGGAAAACCGTGCATCGTGTGACATCGATCGTTCCGCGAATTAGGGTAATTCGACCGTCGTCGGACTCGTTTCACCCCTCAGTACGTTCACCCCCAGTGACTAGTGACGACCAAGTGAACCGAAACTCGCAGAGGACGTCGACAGAAATATTCGGGAACGCGCGAGAATTTCGTCGCCGGGCTGACGAGGGAACACGAATTCTCGGTGTTAGGTATACGTGCGAATGAAATTCTGTGACGGCGATCCTAAAGGTTGTTCTAAAAACGGCTGAAAAATGAATAAAAACAACCGATCGATCCCCGTTAGACGAGCATCGCTGGGTTTCCATTGAAGGAAAAACTAATTTCCACGTGACTATCGATCCTCCTGCTAAAAACGTGCAGTACCATTCGACCGCGGTTTTACATGCGAATTTGCCGGCAATTATCGGGAAACTGCGGCAAAATATAAGCGATAACCTAGAATATACATAAAATCAATTAACTTTCCATGCACTGCAGAACATATTTTCAAAACAGTACAGACTAAAATTACGTTCTATAAAATCCTCAATTCTTTTTCTTTCCGAAAATCTTCGGACACCGTGATCCGGTTATCGACGATCTACAGCAGGATATTAATAGCAGCGAATAAAAATGTGTCGTTTTGTAGGGGCGCGGAGGATGCTCGTAATTATGGCCAGGGCGTACTAATTGTCTGTTAATCACGCCCTTGGGAGATAAGATAACTCGGCGAAGGAAACGGCGAATTCAAGAAGCCGCGTTCCGCGATCGAGAGGATCAATCTCGGCAGCCTTGCCGCGATCTCGGGACGAGTTTTAATTGCCTCATTTGGCACGCAATGAGACCCTCTCGCTTTCGATCGGTCTAATCGATGTAAACAACCACCGCTCGTTACTGCGGACACGTCTGCACACGCATGCTCCGCTTTCGAGCGTGTTCGGACAGTGGTACAACACGAACGGGGACACTTTGCAATTATGTCGTTGCGATTTACAGTGTTGCGTCGTGGACTTAATTGACGGTCTGAATTTCATGCATTTAGAGGGTACGTAAATGAAGGGGGACGCCGAAGTAACTATCCGGTCGAACTTTTAAAGCGTTTTCTTGTAAAACTTAGGACAAGGCGGCCGTTTCGTTTTTCACTTTGACATGTTTAAAGGCAAAAAATGCTGATTAATGGACACAAAGCTTAATTGGATTTTATTAAAATCCACACGGTCTTGGATCTTCTCGAGTCTGTTCAATCCGGTATTTTTAAAGGTTACAGATGATTAAGGGGAGAACAAGTTTCAACACTCTCTTAATTATAAATAGACTGCGGATTTTATGCGTTTATAACAAAAATGTATGGACGAAACATAAAACAGTGAAAATGTTAGAAGAATTTAACATTATTATAATATTATGTTTAGTATCTTAATAAATTTTAAATGATACAGCAATCTTATTTACGTAAATATAGTATTTTCAACCGATTAAAATACTTAAGAGCTGAAATATAGTTTTGTTTTGCTCAAAGATCGACAGTGTATCTACGGAAATAATTTAAAAGAATTTTCGTTTGCATAAACGACCACGGGCGGGTAACTGGCTTCGATAAGGGAGGAACTGGGGAGAAACGAAGCCATTCGATGGTTCTCTGTTAATCTTTAGGTTGAGGTAGTTCGCGCGTGCCTTTCAAAGAACCTTCCGAAGGTTCGTTTTATTGCACGGAGTTAAAGGAGGCAGCACCCTCATCGAATAATCTTAATCCTCCGGTGAAAAAGAGCTGCCTTTTATAGATCTCTTTGTCGACTTCGTTAAACTACATCTTGATAGTTTTAATAAATCTTCTCGAGCTCTGGTTTTATCCCATAAAATTAGCCAGTGATAAGTGCGTCCTATAATCAGCCTTGCAAGGTAGACTCGCAAATCGTTCGAACTCGTTTCTATATATTTCTATCCTTGAAATAATCTATGTTTAGCCTAGTTATTTCACCAGTATCTCGTTAGACTCGAGTAGCTTTCATGTCCCCAGAAAATGTCTTCAGAACAGCAGAGGACTTTTTTTCTTTCGATTGAAAATGTCCTTGAATCCCGCGACATAGCGCCGTGTCTTCGACAACGAGAAACTATGTGCATACTTTCTACCGAACGTCAGATGTGCGTCTCATTTTTGAGGAAAGGACGTAGCGAATGTGACGCGACTCGAGACGGCTGTACACAATCTTGACAATCATCGCTTTCATTAGCGTTTAAACGGCGGCAAAACGTTTCCCTAGAACGATAACTACAGTCTCCGCTAAAAACAGCCGAGGTGTACCGCTAAATCTCGGTTGAAATATCAAAGAGTACGTTGCGCAACCATAATTACGACGATTGCCGGGGATTAAGAACGCGGAGCCGCGAGAAGAGGGGCAAAAATGGAAGCAGCCGTTTTCGCTGGTCACCGTGGCGCCTGAAAAAACGTAACGATAAAGTAGGTTTTATCACCGGAGAAACCTGAAATTCGCGATCGCGGGTTTTCTTTTCGTCCGGATCCAATTCATTAAACCCGCAATCGTAGCGGAAATGTTCGAATCGCGGTGCGCGTTGCATAATTTACGCGGCCATTAAAACTGATCAAGAGGGTGGGCACTTAAGATTATGAAAAACGAGAATAGACCAACATGGAAATAGAAAAATTATTCCGTGGAGAGTGCGTTTCACTGGAAGCGCTGGAACATCTGATAAGAATGTACTATGCTAATGAAAGCACCAGAGACCACTTACAAAAATTAGTCGACTTCAAAATTTCATCTTCGGTTTTCTAATTTCGTTGTACCTTTCTACCGTTCGTACTACAAGTATTACAAAAATTATAATTTCTCGTTTTAGTCCCCTTACTAATGCCAAATCCATCGAGCAGTAACTCTGAAAAAAAAACTGTATTGCTTTATAAGAATAGCCGGACTGAATTTATTTATGTTTCAATTAAGAAGTTTATTCAACCATTTCTTACGAAAAATCTTTACAAAAATTTTAAGATGAAAAATATAAAATCGGTTATTCAAACTGGTACGGTATAGGTTTAGTGTCAAAACGAAGTGGGAACAATAATTAAGCTAACAAGAGAAGTTCGGTAACCAGAAAATTCCAATTTTTGAATTTTGAAGACCTCGTTAAAAACCTCTATCTAAATGAAGATGTCTATTTTAAACCTATCGGATAACGTAGTTTGTAAATCGTTGATCACGTAATTGTATCCACTTAAATGTCATTTGATGAAACTAGATTTGACAAAAAAATTATACATCAACAGATGAGTCATTGTACGAAGTGCAATGATGTGTATTTACGTACCGGCTAACGTTACTTACAAACGGCCTCACCGATAAAGTTTGACATGCACGTTTTCGTTCAAAATAAAGTTTTTAACGAGAGAAAAATTCTAATTATTTTAAACAGCGTCAGTAATGCATATTTTATTTAAACAAAAGAATTTTTATCGCTTTTATAATATCTCATTTAGAAACATAAAAAAAACTGTTGAATTTTTCTAGTAATAGACATAGCTCGAAACTTCTTTTTAAAGTCCCTAACAAACCTGCACAGTTTTAAAAAAAAATCGGAATTCTCACGTTGCCGATCTTCCTTTGTAAGAGAAGATAAAAGAGTCTGAAATAAGGAGATCCAAGAGTATGAAACAGCATGTTCCTAGCGGCGAAAACCGGCGAGCTATCATCACTGTCGACAATTGCACCGACAATCTGGTTGTCAGTGCGGATTTATAAAAAGTCGTCTGTCGAGAAATTTCAAAGTTCAGAGGATCGTCGTCGGACGACTATTCAAATGAGGGTTTAAAGGCCGTGTCCCCACTGACGCACACGGCGTTTGCTTCCACATCCACGCTACACATCTTTAGGCTCGCTCGTGTATACAGGTGCGCGTAATTAAGCGTGTCGTGAGGTGTAACACTGCTACGTCAATGGGTGGAAATCGCGCGAGCGTACAAAGACGATTTTGGGTCAAATCGTTCGACACTGCGATCTGAGAAAAAATTTTGGGACCTCTGTCCAATAAAGAAAGACGTAACAGAATAACAATTATATGTTCAATTTTTTTATCATTTTTCTTACATTAATTGTTCTCGAAGTTTTACGTAGAAATGGACTTTCGGCGATTAAAATAAAGGCGATCGTTTATCATTTAAAAGCAAAGCGACGAAGTGTCCCGTAAAAAGGCGACAGGCCCGTAATAATTTAGAAAATAAGCGTTTTAATCAGGGAAGCAGAGTTACGTATCCGGCGTCAAACATTTCGATCGTTCTGCGGAACGATGATTTCCGGGACAGTCGAATATCATCGTCCACCGAGATTTTTTCCGTAATCATCAGAAATTGCCGGCAGTTTGCCACGGCAGCCGAGGGAAGCTTGTCCAAATGCTTCCGGTATTAACCGATGATGAGAAAACGAGAAAGTTACGGCTGCTAGGTAGCATCTCGAAATGATGCGTTCGCAGGTGATCGGTTGGAGCACCCGAAACTTTCGCATAACTCTGTCGGGACGTTCCCCGTTTCTCCGAGAACGTTCCGCGCGACAAAATGGCTCATTAGCATCATAAACGCGCACGGTGAACCGAGGATCGTCGTCGTGTTCCTTCGTTTCCGAGCTCGACGTGAAAAATCCAACTTTTTCTACCGCAGTTCCTATTGATGGAGACGCAAAGACTGTTCGAGATGACGGACGATAGGATGGACTATACGAGGGAGACGGGAGCCTCGACGAAACGCGAATCGGCGTAGTGAATTCGCGTTCCAGGATAGTGGAAAGTGTGAACAAATATTTAATGTTCGTCGCGGTGAGATACGATGCGAAAGAGGAGATAAATGTTGCTGGAACTCATCGTAGAAATGCTGACGCTGGTCGGCGGACTGATCGTCATCTACTTCGTCTACGTTCTCGTCACCAGGAGTGATGGTAAATATCGGTGTTTGCGTTTCTGAGTCCGCTCCGCGCGCAAATACGTTGTTAATAAATCATTCGACGGTACATTGAACATGATTAAGATAAATGATCCAGCATCGGATCTGTTCGGGTTATTAAAATCTACAAATATTTAAGGCCGAAGGAATTTAGTTTTTAGTTCATTTAGTAACTAGTTAGCTGTTCCGACTTCTTTGAGAAGTGTGTACCGACAATGTGTCGCAAAATGTAAATGATAACGAGTATATTATTTTTAACCCAGACACTCTATATTAATTATGATTTATATTTTTTTATTCTTCCTTTTATTTCGTCTTGGCCTTCCAGTATTCAAGGCATCTTAAAATTTGCGAATATATTTTAGTTCTCACTAAAATTACAATTTAAACAGCAAATTTTTACGCGCGATGAATGTACCCGTGGTAACACAAAATGTTGACGTTTCTTCGTGACAAGTACGCTAACTGGTTAATGAACGCGGAGTCTCTTGGCTAGAAATCAAGGGAACGATAATTAGGCTCGACGAAGGGCAAATATCTTGGAAAATAGTAACTCTCAGCGATGTATCTTAATGATCTTTTATTTAAAGTTACGTTGTTAGATAAAGTGTCCAGATAGTTCCGGGAAAATGAAAGATTCTTCGACGAGATACTTCTACCGAACGTTCGTCTCGCAAACTTAATAAAGGCGACACATATTTATGAGCGCATTAAGTTTCCGATAAAGTGAAATAGGCTGTGAAAGGGGTTAAGGAGAATGGCCCCTTTATAGCCAGACTATTCAGAAATCAGGAAATGGCTCTCGAATAGATCTCTCGGGTTTCACACTCTAGATCCATTAATTTACAGAATTCAAATAGTTAAGCTCCTATTACAAGCAAATGTTGTTTAAAAGTAGTTAATTAATTGTGGCCTAATGAACGATTAATATAACTCATTCGCACATAGACTGTAGATTTTCTTCGAAAATGCGATTTCCTATAGCGTGACTATGAAGATCAGGATTAACAGAAGTTAACTTCGGTTTACATAATTTCGAAACATTACTAACTAAAATAAGTATGACTTATAAATGCCACCTCAAATAATCCTTTACTAAGAAAATTAACATCAAACCTCGGAATTGTCATTAACAAAATACGAGTTACACAAATAGTCTTGATTAAGATTATATGAAAGTAAAACCTGTTGATAACGAGGACGATAAGTGGATGGTTCAGAAGCTAGTCAGTAAATAAACTGACTTTTATTTGAAAATGAGTTACGTAGTGCAAACATATCCTTATCATACGATTTTTCAGTCGTTAAATCAATGTATTCAATTTCTCTATAAATAATCAATAGCTTTCAGCACTTATATTAACCACAGAATGACTAAACAAAATGGAAAAGAATAAAAGTAAAAAATTAAATATTAATACTAATTTCTTTTTACTTAATCATAATGAATCCTTATTTATATCAATTTTTAGGTTAATGGACTTACACCGATTGACTTCTAAGCAGTCCAAGTATAACTTTATATTTCGCGACTCGAGTTAAATCATGATCCAACGAAGCATAAAAGAAATTTCTTCGAAAATTCATCCACGAGGATTCCTATAATCACTTCGGTGATGATCCACCGTGTAGAACCGGTTACAAAATCGCGATCCAGATTCCGTCGTGAGAGCATCACTGTCCACGGCACAGATTCATCGCGATTATTGTAAATTGTCACCGGGGACGTCCCTGGCACGGATGCGCGTAATAATCCGTCGCGAGATACACAGACTGTTACCACCTTTTCCTATCATCGTTATCCGTCGCATCTCCATTTACGGTTTCGTAGGAAACTCCGTAATAACAGTCGGTCGCGTTTCTCGCGAAAGGAACACGTTGCAACGATCTTTTTAGAATCGTTCACTCTATTGTTGTTGCATTGACGCCTCGCAATTTCACTTTTTTCTGCCGGTTTCTGCTTATCTGCGCAGATTTCTACGCTGCATCTATACTAGCTATACCTCGATACTTTCCTCGGTTGGTTCATCGTGGATATATAGTTGATGATTCGATTATTCAACCATAATCGCACGAGGAACAACGACGCTAACGCGATAACGCTGCTAGCCTTCCACAAAGTCATTCGCTGCGACGACAATCGAAGAATTAGCTGTTCGTTTGTTCAAAAATAAACTTTCCCGTATCGATTTTTATCAACTTTGTAATCATTTTATAAATGTTCATCAGATTTGGAAACGATAATATGAATAGAATTTGTTTAACATACATATATATATATTTCCACCGCAGTTACCGCCGTCCGAGGTAGTGCTTACCTACTTAATTGTTGCGATCTATGTAGCAAAGGGAATGTTTCCGTCATTCTCAATGTTTGTAAACACTAGCTTGGATGAGTGGCAACTCCCATTTTATCGAAGTTTTCCAGACATTTCGGAGGTTCTGACAAACAAATGTTTCGACCAAAAATTAATCAGCATTCACTTATATATAAACTTCTATATAAAAAGATAAAATTTCTTTTAATAAAAAATTATTCATTTTGGATTTTTAATTGTATCTATTTTTTATATAAAGCAAAATTGTATTTATTTTTTATATAAAGCGATCTATATAAACAATGCTAAAATCGTTGTGAACAGCTAATGCTTCGATTGCGACCATTGTGCGACGTTCTCCGTACTTTCGCCGACATTTCTTTGAAATCAGTTCAGTTCTTTATGTGTAATATCTAACTAATTGAGCTATTTTATCAAGAATTTTATAATTTCGAAGAGGGAAAGCCGGAAACTGAATCACCGTCTCGCGAACAAAGCTAAAATAACTCGAATGTGTCTAAGCTGTGATCAATCGCCTGAAAGGTAGTTCAATAGTCGAGATTGTCCAATCTTATCGTCTCGGAAAACACACTTATCGGAAACGTGAAAACCGATAGCCGAGTCACCGATTCGGTCTTAAAAAGGAAAGTCGTCGTGGCATTGTCATCGATCCTTTCACCAAAACTGTCATTAGGGAATCCAATACATGTAGCGCTCAGCGATTCGTTCGCTACGTTGCCAGTCCATTGACACTGGATTTCACGGTGACGGCGGTACAGTGAGTCAACTTCCTAGGAAACTAGATTTTCCCGAGTTGTTGCGCTGCTGCTAACCGATTCGACAGAGAGAGAAACCTTTCCGCGCGGCGGTTACGCGAGCTGCCCGATAATCACTATAATTTCGTTACGTGGGAACACGTACTCAGGCATGTTGAAGGGTCAGACCTCCATCGAATTCCGTTTTTCCGCGCGATCTCACAGATCAACTTTCGAAACGGTTCTCTCGATGCCACTGTCCAGTGGTGTTTATCACCCGCACTTCAAATCTCCCGCGGATTTGCACATTTTCTTTCCAACTTTCAATAAAAAAATTTCTAAATAACTTATAGATTAGAAATGAAAGTATTTAGACCGTTGGAGGTACTTGTTCTTCCTGGCATTAAATCGTACTATTAGATTGGAATCATACTATGTTTAACCTCTTGCAAATTGTCTCGTATTAGAGAAATTATTAACATTTTATGTACCGGAAACCTATTTGTAGCAACTAAGTCTAAGAGAAGCTCGACAATTTTGTTTTAAATAATAGTTTCGTTAGCAATTGCACACTAGTCAAATACCAATACTAGAAATTCGATTATAAAAATTGCTAATGAAATTCAAGCTGCAATAATCTGGACGCAACAGAGTTAATCCCTTGCGCTATAACGACTCAGACTCGGAATAAAGATTTCATACATGATCTACTAAATATAATGTTATTTGTTTCTTCTAAATCGAAATCTGTTATCAAAATTAAGGAATAAAAGCAAATAAAGATATACAAGAAATACAAATAATTTCGTCCTATCAGAGAAACTATTAAGGTCGAAGACGTGCTAATCAACACAGCGGTTAAAGAGATCGTAGTGCAAG
Organism: Augochlorella aurata; assembly: GCA_028455555.1. Lineage (NCBI taxonomy): Eukaryota > Metazoa > Arthropoda > Insecta > Hymenoptera > Halictidae > Augochlorella > Augochlorella aurata. Next base: position 7,697,086 of record CM052162.1, read on the forward strand.
GGGTTAAATGTCTTTAGGACTTCGTACTTTCGAACTTTATATTTTTCCTTGGATATTTGAATGTAAAAGTTAGCGAATTTACGTAACGAATTAGTCTGTCCAGTATAGTCGCACCATTGTTCACACTCTTCAATGAAGTCATTGGTTTATTGTTAGTACGTAACGGATTGCAAATGAACGGAGGTTATAAAAACCTGTGGAAAGGTTGAGGAAGCAGCACTCGCCGATCGTTGACAGACGATTCATCGGTGTTTATAAATATTTATAGCCGATTGTGGAGTTAATCGTATTCTCGGAAGAGCGTGCATTCAAGTACGAACGTATTCAAACGAACGTTTCTCGTATCGTTTAATTACGGAGCCGGCGATTGCGTAAGTTTATGAATACATATATGTATACACGCTTGCGCGATCGATTGAAAGTAAGAAAACAACGGGCGACAACTGGCGCGCCGAGTTTCATAAGAAAAAGCTTATAGATGCGGCTCGGAACATTTTTGCACCGTGTTTGTCTATAACGCTGATGGCGGAAGTCCTCAACTTTTTATAAACACAGAAGCATTGATTTTACATGTGAATATTCTCTATAATCGTGCAGCAAGCAAAAATTGCTTCCTAATCTGTCCCTCAAAAAATAAACTTTTATTTTGTTGTTGAAACTAAAAAATTATTAAATGCTTCCTATGTTTATGTTGTAAATCTTTGTAAAGCAGATGATTGCGCGATCTAATTTACCCTGAATCTACCACTCCGGTCTGCTTCAGATCTGCAGGGATACTATTGAAGTAGACTTATAGATAGAAAATTAGAATAAATGAACGCCATCAGATGTAGAACACTTGCGAAGTGGTGGAAGATCGATAGAGGGATAATTAATTGAAAGGCGACTGAGCGGTTCGTTGTAGCTAATGAATGGCCGGGGAGATAGCTAAGCGGCGGGAGAGAGGCAACAGGAAATAAATCTAGGCGACCTTCACCTTCTAGCGAAAGATCAGGGTTAGAAAGCCCATTGGCCGACGGCGACTATGTTTGGTACACGAACCAGGTGAAAAGCTGTCTTTCTAATCGTCGGTGAAGAATGCGAATTAGCATACCTTCCGAAGGACCATGTGTAAAACACCTGCGAAATTGCTCTCGACCGATTTGCTACAAACTCAGCATCAAGACCGCAAAAGAAAAATGGCAAAATATCAGTTTTACAAAAAAATATCAAACTGAAATTTGCATAATAAAATGAGAAAACTAGCGAGCTTTCTAACGATGTACAATTTTATGCTATGTTATTTGCTTCCTAAATTTTTTCAAGAAGAACGATGTTAGTAATTTATTTATTTTAAAAATAATGGAATTACTACAGAAATACTTAACGTTTAACAACGTAATCCCACAAATTATTAAATATCAAATACAGTAGACTCGCGAGAGTTAACGGAATAGAAATTCGAAAATGTTTTTATTGTTACACTCGCCACGAGCCGAGTTGTGTTAATTCAATTACTAATTACTTTAATCGCGAGTGTAATTGAATTACTATGTAATTGGAGAACGATATAATTGGAGAACGATGTAATTGAGTTACCATGTAATTGAACAACGATGTAATTGAATAACAATGTAATCGAATTACTTTGTAATTATAATTCCTTGAGTGATTCAATTGTAATTCTGCACAACTCTGGCTACAAGAATAGAACGCTCTTAAGGACAACCCGCAGCTCTCCGTCATCGCCCAGAAACGCGATATACTGCTAAAAGAAAATTCCTCCGAGAAGCCGTCAGTGTCAGAGTTCCGAGAAGCTTCCATCTTAAGAAGTATTGCTTACAATCTTCCTAGGCAAGTCTACCATTTAAGAAACTTGTACAGGAGAGACTGAGTAAACCGTCGCAGAACATTTCCAACTGCTGCCAATATCATCCTCAGTTTCCTGTACCATGAGGATCTTTACTTTTCTCCACTCCATAAATTCTTTTAAATTATCAAAGAGGACATCTATAATTTTCTAAATGGAAAAATTCCTCTACATCCAAAAGCTGCACACACTTACTGAAGAAAATTAAGAGATCTGTCACACGTATACGTATACTTGGATGCAATAAACCTTCTTAACATAAGGTTTATACTGTGTCAAAGGAAATATTAACATCATTTTCTCATAATTTACTAATTTTTAGATTTTAATTTATTTCCGTATATTTCTCTTGTTTTTATTATTCTTTTGTATGCTGTATGCACTAACTAAAACAATATTGCGATATAAACAATGTGTTACATGCTTCACTATAATATGTATTTTTAATTTATATTTATTACAATATCAAATTTTACTCAAATGTTAACGATATGTAAAGTTTCTTAACAGTCGTCGATAAATGTATCTGCACTGATATTGCAACCAAGTGATACTGATTTTAATCTGAAATAAAGCTTCTTGATCCACTCACTGATTCTAATAAATGATAAGCGAAAATATGAATTTTGTAAACGTCTACGGCTTGGACAGGACAGCAGAGGTCGAGCGCACACTTTAGATGAAATTAACGGGACAGTGGGTTAATGTAAAAGGAAATTGAAGTCGTAAAAGTTTCGAATAGAACTCGTAACACTTTCCTTGAGCCAGCCTGTACAACTCATTGGAGCCTCGATAGTGGATGCAAGAGAGTATCTCGCGAGATCACTGCGGACCCTATTACAGGCTCGAGTTTTCCGAGGAAAGAGTTCACCGGGTCGTTCAAATGGATTTCACCCGACGAAATAGGAAGACGAAGAATGACGAACGGCCGAGACAAGGCCGTGTCGGTGAAATTACGTGTCGCTGGGTTCGCCTGGCCAAACGATGGACTCATCCTCCGATCCATTACCGATCAAAAGAAAGTGCGCCGTCGCGTTTTCCCATCGCGACACACTCGTTAACCCTTTCGGGGAATTTATTTTCTTCGCTAGGAGGTTTCACCTCGAGCCGATCGGCGCAATCGAACATGTTTCTCGCATGATCGAGCTTGGAAACTCTAGGGACACGTCTTCTAAACAGAATTTACGATAGTCGGCGAGTACAAGCTTATTTAACAGGTTCAGGAGAAATTTATGAAACGCCACATATCACTGACGATCTGTATTTGTTTTAATTAGATTGCGCATATTTTTGCGAAGAGATTCCTGTATACGAGTTCTGCAGATAGTATCGATAGTTTATGGCAGGTTGAAAATAGCGGAAAAAGGATGGAAGTTTTATGAGAGTATCTATCCTGTTCCTTTCCCATGGTTTTTATCAATGTAAACGCGTAGAAAGGATACTTAACAGTTCGATTTCATCGAAACTTTCATTACACAACTTACTTTTCAACGTGCATTATAAACTTATTCATAGAGTTTCCACATTCTTCAACAACACTAACTAGTACACTCAAAATTCTCTACTGTGCTCTGACAAGACCTATTCTGAAATAGGGCAGGACCATTTAGTCCGCATACTATAAATCACACATTAATAACATTGAAAAACTGCGGCACAAATTCCAACTCTTCTGACTCATATAATAGAGAAGTCTCATTTAGTAATGTAAATCTTCAAACATTGCATGATAGAAGAAAAATTACCGATATTTGTTTGCAGGTAAAGTAATCAGAGATCATATTTTATCTCCAGTAATTATTCAATTGCATTATTTTATTTTGTAGATCATCGCACAACATACGGCTCGCAAAATTGTATTAATAGAATGATTAATCTTTCCCGTATAAGCAGAGACAAATATTATTGAACAATCTCAAGCAAATCTGATATTATCGTTACAGTATATTGTACAATAATCTCTTTTACCTACTTTTAGCGATAATATTTTCTTTTGTATTATTTTTATTTTATTTTTCTTTACGCATTACCTTCTTTTCGTACTAAATAAATAATTACAGTTAGTCATTCAATTTCATGTTTCTATTTTTTCTGCATCGTGAAGTGACCGATTGATTTTGTAATAAATACGAACAGCTGCTTTATCGATAATTCAATGGTGCAGTAAATGCTTTCAGTGCTGTAGGTCTCATTCATTTTCTCATTACGTTACAGCTTTATTTCATTCGTTTCCTTCCAAGCATCATCATTTATTCCACGTCCGAAGCACTGTTGGTATAATGACAAATTGCAATCTTTTGTCTACGGTAAGAAGATTGAACTTCTATGCAATTCATGTCTCAAATCACCCTGCCATCAATCACCTACTGCAAACAAAAGTTGCCACAATCATCCAGTGTCTGCTTACTAAACTCCGCTAAATTTCTCATTACATTCTATTCTAGACAACTGATTACAATTTTAAACATTTCAGTGGTGGGAAAGTAATATCGGTTTTGGACCGCATTCCGATAAGATTATTTCTTATTAATCGTTAACAGGATCAGCGCGGAGCGTACTTCACCTAAAGTGTTTCTAAAGTAAAGTTCATTTAGCAAAACAGCAAGTAATTCTTAACACTTCACTAAATAACATCGTCGACTAGTGCATCGTTATACTTCGTTACCCCTAAAACTGTAAGTTTAATACTCGGGATCTTCGCGTACTTGTAACAAAGTTCAACAGAATTTAACGCAGCCTTCACTTTCTGAAATTGCGAAGCAGAAAGTTTGTATGAACAGCGTGATCACATTAATCTGAACATGAACATTCAATAACGAAGGCAGTCACAAAACTGAAATTACGTTCTCACCAATACCCAACTAAACGCAGCTCAATAATCGATCTAGCCTGATCACAGTGGAATGAATGACGCGTCGAAGGTTTCGTTTACGAACCAGAATCATATTGACCTCATAATTTTCAGACAAACCCAGCGCGGATTCGCCATCGATGGCGCACACAGCGCTGCGCGAGATCGTGGAGCGCGCTGTGGATGAGGCCCGGAAATTGCCAGGCCTGGGCAGCTCCAACGAAACCGGAAGTGCTCGCGCGGACCGGAACATCGTGGACCACAGCTACGAGGATCTGCTGGCGACGGCGATCCTGAACAAGGTAAGCAAAAAAGCATGGTCGCATGTCTCGAGGACGGCGAGACGGCCGCGCGTCCGTTCGTGGAATTCGAGATGTCCCGTGGCGATCGTGCGACTCGTGGAATAAATCGATGACTGGATTTTCTAGGTCATCGAGAAGTATCAAAAGGAACAGGTGGACGGTAATAGCAACGTTCTCCACGAGAAACCGGTGACAGCGGCCAAGTATGCGATAAGTAAGCGACGATAATCAAACAGCCGTCCGCGAGTTAGAAACCGACCGCGAAGGGTGAAAGCGAGAACACCGATTTTCTTATTTTCTTATTTCCCTCTGTTTTTTCCTCGTAGACGAGATCGAAGCTGGTCTCGACGAAGGTGTCGAGGAAGGATGCAGCAGCCTGGAGCCTTTGTCGCAGGATGAGTGCAGCAGCGACTGCAGCGCATCCTGCTCCAGACACCTGCGAAATCAACCGGAACCATTGTCCCTTACGGTGGGTGATTTTAGCGATTCTTTATCGGCGAGTGGAATTCGCTTTCTGTGACCAAAATTAAATTTTTCAAGTTTGACATAGCAAAATAAATTTGTTTGATATAAAGTGAAAACTCTTCAAAGCTCTCAGATCTAAAATATGATTCTTTTGAGATGATTGTTATATAACAATTCAAACTTTGGCAAGGGTTGTAACGAAGCTATAAATAATTGCTAAATAAAGCTATAATATAATTTTTTATATGAAATCTTAAACTGAAGAGGATATCAAGTTTAGATACAGCCACTTGAAGCCGACGGTGTATGGTAGCGTCGAGACAAATTGAACGACTTGCTATACTATAATCTTAAACCTCCAAAGAACGCTAAAATAATTTTGCTCACAGAAAGCGAATTCCCAGGCCACTGAGCGACGTGTCGAAGAATTTATTCAGAGACGTCGACCCAATCGTTCAGCGGAGCGGTTCCGGATGAGAATAATTTGCTGAACGATTGCCAGTGTTGTTTTCTTTAGTAAATGATTGCGTATACGATGGTAGCCCTTCGATGCATGGTAAAAATAATTAGCGTAAAATACGAAGACGCGACAAAAATAAATGACAGGGCGAAGGAACGAGTAATACTATAACTAGAATATTAATACGAAGAAATACTGGAAAATGGCGCAAATATTGCTTCCGGGAAAAATAAAGAATCGGCACGTGTCAATAGCGAGAGAAATATGATGATTAGGGAGATAAGAAGTGTAATAAAGCAATCAATAAAAACGGTAGGAAAAGTTGAGTAGGAAGGTCTATGCTTACATTAAAACGAATGATGACGAGCTACGTGCTCTAGCGAGTCCATAAAACAAGCAAGCGGACTATGGTTATCCGTGTTTAACGGAGAGTTCTCCGCGATGTTTCCAGTGTTTTATTGAACTTTTTGATATTTTCTGTAATAACTGGCGCCTCGAATCCTCGTGTTTTAAAAATTGTACTTCTAACTGTAAGATCGACTTGTCGATCGGTATAAAACGACCAAAATGAAGTGTCCTCTCAAGGATGAATGCTATTCCTGTAACCGAAGGCCAATTAAACTTTTCAAGCGTGGTTGAGCATTCGGCACAGAAGTAACTTGCGATTTTGCCGATAAGTGACGACGCACAGTGGCACTTTTTCCAAAATACTTGGTCAAAATGCAGTTTTCGATGTAGCTGTAAAAAGCTGTTATCGTACAAATGTTGCATTTTAGTAATGCTTTAGAGATAACATCTTTAACCGTCATCCGTCCTCCATTTTAATATATTCCTTGGTATCAAGTAGACACAAAGACATCAAATCGATAAATTAAGATCATCATATTCAATTTCATATTCTAATTATATAGTTATAAGCAAAAATCTGAAAATTATTGATATGCAGGTTAGATCGGAATTTTGTCTTATTTTTTCACGTAAAATCACCCCCTGTGCTCGTTGTACTACAAATTCCTACCCACCTTGTATACAAGAAATGAAATGAAAACAATACTTACATGAGTAGTATCTGATTTTTCACTTCAAATTTGGCATTTCTTATAATATATTCAAATTCGGAAACCTCGAGAATAGAAAAAGTAAAAATTTTAATAAAAATCGTACGAAATTTTTAAATATGGCCAACGTTTTTGGAAAAGATACCACTGAGTGAAATTTCGTGAATAGGATTGTAGGTATGCAGAGGATTGAATCACCTGTAAACGGTGACGATGAACAACGGAATTGGAACGGCCGCTGCTCGTTGAAACGATTCCAGAAACAGAAACGGCAGGAAACGAGCTCAGCCGGTTCCTGTTTTCGAGAATTTATGAAAGAAAGTCGCGTGTTCGTTTCGTTCCAGATAGAGGAGCGGATCGAGGAGGTGACCACGGTGTACACGTCCGACGAGGATCCTCGAGATAACGATGTCCTGGCCATTAGGAACACTCACCGAGTGCCATTTCCGGAACTTGGGATGGACATTATCGATCGTAAGCGTTTCATTTGTTCACCGAACGAACGTACGATTTATTATTAACCGGCTATTCTTGAAAACCCATTAATTAAGATCGCCGGATCCTCGATCGCTACGCGGACCTTTTTTTATTAACTATTACGATTTTAATACGACGTCCAATAATTAGTAGAACCTGTTCAGTGTAAGTAGTATTTTCAACGCCAGCTACATACGCATGATCATCGAATACGTAACAATCTCTGAGTTGACGGGGGTCGCTGGCGTGATTAGAATTCAAGTGACATTAATCACGGGATTCAATTTTGCAGGAGGAAACAGTAACGTCGTAGCATCGTTAATTGGATAGCGATTAGGGTGACTGTATCCTGTTGCTCCAATGCGATTATTACATGAATGGTAATCGATTGATGTCGGCAGTCAGCTTTTCTTACTTTTCACTGAACAAACATTCGCTAGATAAATAAAATAACCTTGGTCATCAATGCCCTGCGCGTAAAATAATTTCGAACGAAGGCCGGTTATAATTTAAGCTAGAAAATTATACTTCCTGCTTCCCATTCTCATAAATTATACTATAGAACAATGTCTGTCGCTAACTAAAAAATTGTTTACAGTAAAACTCCACTTAGTTTGTTGTCGGGTATAATTAATTTTATATTTATCGTATAAAACATATTAAATTTTTTCTATTCTTTTATTTTGTTTTTTTCTCAATCAAAAATTTAATTCGACAATTATAATATTGATTAAGCCCGAAAACAGACCAAGAGCATAGCGATCGGTCACCCCACAGTAACTGGCTTCACTACCCTACACGTTCAAAGTCAACCTATTACAGTCTGTATTAGAGTAAACCAATAAATAATGCATGTGTATATTTCAGCTTCCCAAGATTCTGAGGACAGTCAAGACGAGGTAGACACACCCACGACGCACATGGGTCTGGTCTCCCCCATAGAATCATGGGAGGAGAATTGGTTGTTCCAAAAGAAGAGGGTCCAGACCCAAGCAGATCCGGTCGCCATGTTGGTACCGAACCCGAGCGCCGACTACAAGGTCCTGATCGGTGACAAAGACGCGGAGGACACTTCCGATTTGTCCGAGTGTTCCTCAGCGCAGTCCGATGAAGAAATCGAAAAGGAATTAATGGAGGCCATAAATAACGTAGTGCCGCGGACTCCCACGGATCTGGTATTCGAGAACGGCTTGGACAGCCACGCGAAGGACGTCGCGAAGATCGAAGAAACGGGAAAGACCGATCCTGAAGCGTTCCTAAATTCCAAGGTGAATGATAAAACCGTCGAACACGAAGTCAAGGAAGCAACAGACGATGTAAAGGCAACTTTGAGGGCCGTGAACGAAGCCAAAGAAGTCGAGAAGGAAGTTGGAACTTCAGAGAAAGTCGAGACGAAACCAGTTCCAGAATCCGCGAGCGCTGTCGATGATAATCCGAAGATCGAGATGGAATGTCGATCAGCTACCGAAGAATTCGAGGAAAAAGTGAAGGGAGGTGTTCAGAATTTCAACGATTCGACGAATGGAGCTTCGTTGGAACTGAAAGAAATCGAACAGAATGATCCGTCGATCCGCAATGGTTTGGAGGAAAAAGTTCCGTGTGCGCGAGAGACGCCCGCGAGCACGCCGGTTTCCGAAAAGGAAATCAACATGGAGAGCATTGGCAACGTGGAAACGTTCACCTTGAAGGAGGAGCATGTCCTGGATTTGACGGAGTGTGCTCAGAAATTGATTGACATTGACGGGAGCGCTCTGGAAACGTTCGGGGAGGAAGAAAAGTCCGATGAACGGAGAAACGACTTTCACGGTAATTTTCCTTGATTGCACATCTATAATTCGAGGGAATTGACGGATGTTTGCTCTAGTAGGTGGACTAATGCGTTAACTGCTGAACCATCACGAGAAATCTCGCGAAATCAAAGTAGTTTCATTAACCCTCCGCCGGCAACCTGGGTCTTTTTAAGTCAGAAGTGTTGGGCTACCTGGTTCCCTCACCTAAAAAACTTAATTGTACATTAAAGCAGAAATTTCAATAAGCATACCAGAATTTTTTCGAATTTTTTACTGAAATATATGTAATCATCGAGGTAGTCACTGTGTTAAGCGTCTACGAAATTATCTGCTAATGGAATAATAAATATAAATGTTTAATTGATCGTTGCAGCAGAGGATATTCAACAGGAGAGCGAGTACACCGAGCATTACGACACGGCGACGCAAAGACACTTGGACAGTTTAACCAAAACTGAGATTCCTGTCGCAGAAAATGAGTCGACCGTCGTTGAAGCGGATCATCAATTATCAGAGGATGAGGACAGGTGAATATAATACAATAGAATTTCATTTATTAGAACAAAATTTTGGTCAATGCTCAATGTAGTAAACTTCTGCTGTATTTCTATTATCTGAACTACCGTCGAGCGTTAGGTAAAACGTTCGGTTACATTTATTTATCAGAACGCGAACTCCGGTTATTTGAGCGAAAAGTTACAAGTAGTGGGGATAAACAGTGGGCTCCTATTATATGAACCTACTTGGCAATACAAACTGATTGTCTCCCGCTGAGTTCGCATGAATAGAGTTCTACGCGCATTGGGGTTAATTTCAACGTTCACATATAAAAATGTCCCAAGAATTATTAGCAATAACAATAACGATAAAATTAACTTGTTCTTTGCTCACTCTAAAACACTGTCTACAGGTCTCTTCATAATTCAGTAGATGTTTCCTCATTAAAATGTTACAATAATCCTCTTTATCTCGCTTTTTCTATACATCTGTAACATTTTATCTTTTTTCCTTTTGTCAAAATTTTCAACACAATTTCTTCATCGTCTTCTTCTTTTAACACACTTCCTCTCTAGACAAACATTTCTATTTTGGACAGATAGAAAAAGATAAGTCTGAAGAACCGCGCGACTCGAGTTGCTTCTCGATTATTTTCCTATCGGTACGTCTCGAACATTGATCTCGAAATGTTCGTTGCGCAACGCGAACAGTGACAGTCTGTTAAATGCCCCAAGGGTTCCTCTTCTTGTGGATGAGATTTTAATCCTATTTCAACATTGCTCTGTGCGGCAGGTGCCGAGAGGCTGTGGCTCTCGCTAAGGCTAGCTCGGCTTCGAGGTTGTTCCTGCGGAACGAGAAAGAGCAAACACAGCTGGCAACTCCTCCCAGACCAGGTGACCAAAAAATCTATTTTCTTTTTATTTATAACCAACAATATCGATATTCGCCCATAACAAATTTTACGGTACATCATGCGCACTTCCATAAATTATTGAACTGTTTTATCAGTAAATATGCAGACAGAATAACAAATCAAAAATGCAGAAATGAAGCTTAAATTGTACGGAATACCGTGAAGTTTTGTCGGATTCATGATTGTTGTACATAATGGACAATTAAAGGACAATAATAGGGCAGGAAACTCGAACATGTCCGTCATAAATATTTGTCAATTTTATCATACTTATAGTAATCCTAGCTTTTATCTACAATGATTGCGGTAGGGAACGAATACTTATACGGGCGACTCTACTATGAATACGTACTGTAGTATTGTGTGATGTGCAATTTTTCTGAATACTGAGCAGTGTAAAAATAGTTTCGTGTTTTCTATAAAGGCACGATAGCCGAACGGGAGCACAAAAAGTGGGAAAATGCTCCACCCATCGAGAACAACCCCTACAGCCAGGAGAACATCCAGAAGAGATTGTGGGACAGGCAATATTCGAGAAGATCGTCCGATATTCCAGGGTAAAAGTTAATTAAAATTACCCAATTAACAAACGGAATAAATCGTTTATTAATTCATCGGTTGCCTTTCGCAGAATCCACGCCGAATTGCCGAAGAGCAACGGGACGGATTTGGAAGTGGTTCTAACGCCCCAAGAACCGGACATCAAAAGGTAATTTTCAAAATAAAATGAACCCAACGTCTGGACCCTTTTTTGAGAGTTCCTTTGGAGAATCCAGGGTCTATGAAGTCTCGAAACGATTGTAAAAGTAAAATATGTCAATTTGGTGGATAGAAATGTAACTTGCTGAGTGACTGTCCTGGGATTCTTCACCCCGTGACCAGATCCTTCCGAAAAAACTATCCTTATTCTTTAAGATAGTAGTACGAGCACAGATTTGTTGCCATACTTAAAAATTCCTAATTTTTCAATCACGTGTCGACGAATGCACCTCATGGGAGATTTGCACAACTTCGAGTTGTCAACCATCACCCGGAGTTTGTCTGCTGATTGAATTATGCCTTTAAAGGCTAAGCTGAATCCCTAACCTTGTTATAATATATACGAATGTTATACGAATGTTTTGCATGTCCAGGTTCGGCAGGGACTATTACATCAACGACTCGCGGTCGTCGATGAACGAGAAAGGGCGAAGATCGGCCGCATCTACCCTGAGCAGACCTAGCAGCTCGCTGTCCCATGGATCGAGCTCGACGGGGCCCGACCAGGAACAACAGGTGAGTTTCCAGCTCGAAAAGTTCGAGGAGGCTTCGCTGCGCGGCAGCCTTTCTAGATGGACCTATCGCGATCTGTACTCCAGTCCGCACTTCGCGGTGAACCCTCTTCTGCACATGGAGCTCGATGATAACGAACCAGCTAGCACTGATCGTGCGAGCAGATATACCGCGAAAAGCGATACCACCACCGTAGATTCGATACTATGGAACGCCGATTGTGAAGATCTGGCGGAAAGAAGAATGATAGAGCTAGAGAACGCTCTGCGCGTCCACGACGATGACTCCAGCACGATAATGACGAACTGGAGTCTTGATACAACGGAGAGGGTGGCTCACAATCCACTTTACGGATTGGACCAGACGTTACCCTCGTCTGTGAACAAGCCGAAGTTGGATCGTGATTCAAAGGACTCGGGAATGTATTCTGTCGATCCGCTGGAATTGGAACATAGTAAGAAGCAAGAGGATGAGTGTAAGAGATTGAGGAGTGGAGATTGGTCAAATGATCAGATCCTGACTTCCAATGGGAGGAGATACTGGAGCTTCGATAGACAAAAGTACCACACTTTCGGAGGGATTAAGAATCCTCGAATGTTCATCGACGAATCCGACGAGTACGAAGATGAACTCGACGAATCCTCGAACACCGAGGTCGCTAATTTTGCTAAATTAAAGGTCCAATCCTTCGGAGGAATCAAAAAGAGCAAGAAGATCGACGGAAAGGGGATGTCTACCTATAGAAAGATCACATTAAAATCACCCCCGAAAACTCCGAAGACTGCTAAGAGTTCTCAAAGTGACTCTGGCTTGCAGAACGATAGCAATAGCAGTCCTAGAATCATTGGACACTCACATTGGTTAAGAGAGAACTACCCCGAAGACAACTATTCGACGGCGAAGCAGTCGCATTCCTCGAACCGGCCTAAACCGAAATCTCATAGAAAGCAGAGCAGTAAGTCTTATAAGGGACAGCCTCGAACAATCGATTACTCATCGAATCAGTGTTCCTCAGACGATGACTGGGGGGACGATGGTCCGAATGTTCCGGACAGAACGGTGATGGCAAAATTCCTGAAAGATGTTTCCAACAAAGCAAAATCGCGGAACTCCGTGAGTCCTACGTACTTCTTCAACACCTCCAGAAAAAAGTTGTTTGACGATTCTAAGAAGGTCAGGTCGCCAAACGCGCATCATTTCTCCGACGATAACGAAAGTTTGAAGCTAGAGCCACCAATCGTGCCGGAAGTTGTCGAAAGGACATTCGAGAGTCTGCAGGACCTCCGAGTCGCAAGGAAATCAAAGAAACCGAAATGCTACGAGTCGAAGAGAAAGCCGAATGTTAGGAGTCTAAGCAGTGTCACTATGTGGTGAACATGGTTGTCTAATGAAACTAATCCGAAAAATGATCTGTCTCCCGAATCTGTACAGTTTCCATGAGGTTCCTTTTCTAACAGTACGCCAGTGCCATATCGTCAATGATGTTCCTTGTCCCGAAACAATAGGACAGAATCTATATTTTTCTACTAAACCTGCGAACGTAATTGCTCACGCAGCATGTGAAAGTGTTAGCATAAGAATGTCGGAGGATGTATATTGTATTTTTAAAATATATTGTTTCACTATTACGATTCGACCTTACTTGAAAGTGCATGGTACTCTTCTGGTGCAGGCTGTCGGACCTATCGATCGGGCTCTCTTAACAAAACGATCCCGATTAAACAGACCGTTAACAATCCCTTTCCCGCCGAGTTCTGTAAATAAAGATTCTATGGCTGTTTCTTGTAGATGCGCGCACGAGTAATGTCGGCGTTTGTGCGAGCGAAATGAATCGATTCCTCACCTGACTTGTATAAACATAGTAGACGTAGAACGTAGACAAAAACAATACGATAGATAACGAGGTCGGAGCGTGGCCGAGCGTTCTGCGCTCTACGCGATCGATCCTGCGCTCGGTAAGTACCGTTTTCATGCGTTCTTAAATCGATGCAACGGTGACTAACAAACAGCTGGAATACTAACTCGCTTGGGCTGTAACGGTGGAAAATGGACAATCTAGAATCCTCGGTGTTAAAGAGGCTGGCGCCAACTATGTAGATACAAGGTGTCTCAATCTTACTAACAGATTTCTCGTCTTGGATTGCTGATGAGAACAGCTTGGGCGGCAATGGTCGTATGCATGGGCTCTAAGAGAGAGCAATTTTCCTCTTCGCGAAAGAACTATTCTTCCTCTTTTGCTAGAAAGTTGCTTTCTTCTGCAAAACTGCTACTTTTCAACGAGCCATTATTTTCTACAAAAAAAACTACTTCTCTGTAAAGAAACTGCTATCTTCTAAAGAGATAGCTACTCTTTTCTCTGCAACACACTTCTCTGCAAAAAGATGTTTTTTTTTCTCCCCAAAACATCAATTTTCCTTCTTTGCAATACAGCTATTTTCCAAGAAGCTATTATTCTCTGCATAAAAAACCTACTTCTCTACAAAGAAACTGTTTTCTTCTTCCTGAAAAAGCAGTTTTTCTTCTCTGCCAAATTGCTACTTTTCAAAGATCTATTCTTTTTTCTGCGAAACGCCTACTTTGCCGAAGATATCTTTTTCTACCCAAAACAGAAACTGCAAAACCGCAATTTTTTAAAAGAACTACCGTATTAACAGGAAGCTATATTATTATTTTCTAAGATGTTACTTTTCTACAAAATACTTGTTTATCAAAAAGCTATTTTTTTCTGTATAAAAAGGCCATTTCTCTGTCAGAAATCTATCTTTTCCTTCGCAAGAGAGCAATTTCTTTCCCCATGAAAGAGTGCCTTCCAACATTATCTTAATTGCTGCCTCCAATCTAATCCAGATCCAAAGGTCACCAATCCCGCGGAATTCGTAGTATAAACTGCATGTGGTTTTATCTCACGGCTGCGAAACTGGCTCCACTAACAACCGCAAATACCCGTCGGAGAACTGTGGAGCTGATCACTGCTGAGTTGCGCGATCTTTAATTCTACCTGAACCGCTTTCTGTTCCAGGAGGACCCGCAGTACAAGGAGACCGAGTACCTCATGAACAAGAGTAACGACGTGAAATCGAAAGTGGCGAAGTGGCAGAGGAACAACAGTCTGGACAGCAAGTACCAATCCTCGCGGAACGACGATGACACGATCGAGATTGAGAGGACCAAAGCAAATGGTCAGAAAACCTGGGAGGCCCAGAAGATAGAAGAGATGCTGGAGAACGAGAGAAAGAACAGTAAGAACGAGATCAACGCGAAGTTGAACAACCAGGAGAATTACGAGGCAATCGAGACGAAGAAGACGAACTCGGAGGACAATCAGAGAAAAATCAAGAGAATCGATTTGAAAGCGTACGGCTTCGAGAACGAGTTCCGCGCGAACAAAGCCACGAAAACGTCTAGCCCCCGAGTAGTCAACAAACTAGATTTGAAGTCTTTCGGGTACGACGGTGGTATACGGCGGACTCAGTCCAATATTCATTTGAGCATGGCGAGCGACGACTTCAAGCCGAGGCTCACCAATAAGTCGAACCTGACGCGTCGTAACGGTTACGGAAACGACGAGGACGTGATACAAGCTCTGGCATCCGGAGACAATAACCTGACCCAGAGTTCGGAAGCTCTGAACGAGCTCCGGGACGAACCGTACAATGGGTTCGGATTGAAGTCCGCCAAGTCGGTGCCGAATATCGCCAGATGTTTCTCGAACAATAGCAGCAATCAGGAGGACGAAGAGGTCGAGAGCTACAATCAAAATTCGTACTCGGAGTTGGAAACGATTAAGAACGGGTCTGTCAGGAGTCTAGCCAGCAGTAATAGCCTGGACAAGAGCAACGCGAAGAGCAGCGTGTCCTCTGTCGACGAATCGGAGATTGATACAGATAATTGCTCTGAGAAGGAGCAGAGTCAGCCTATGACTAATGGGAACAAGATTTCGAGTGACGGAAACGTTGAGAACAAGGTGTTGCCGCTGCCCTCTGTTAGGAGATTGGCACAGGCATTTAACAAACAGGCGGAATCTGCTCCTGCACCCGTTTCGAAGGTGAGCGATACTTGAAAGTGCATTTTATTTATTTATCTATTCACTTAATCAATAATAAGAAAAATACTGTGAAAAATGTGCAATGATGTATTATGGAATAAATTGGCAAAGAAAATTCCATAATACATTGTTTAAAAGACATTTCATTCGTACAACTTTTCTTCAAACTGTTGTCTGTAAATAAGTGATTAGTCTTCTTTTAAATACAACAGAGCTACTAAACAGCATTTTAATAAGTTTCCAATAGCTGAAGCATTAATTCATCTGAATGGAATGATTCAATCTTTCAGGGTTACTGCCCCTACCGCATTTACCTCATCCACTTAGACAAAGTAGGAAGAATAAATCCTTGAAACAGGTTTTTGCTTTACAGGTAAACAAAACGAACACCGTGAACAAGGACAGGTCATCGACCCCAGAGATACAAATAGTGGAAACTCCTAGGCAGATGCACAGTTTGACGGCCAGGTCCCTTTCGAAACAATTTCGGGAGGGCCTGCGGCAGATTCCTAACAAAGTAACCTCCCCTCCGGCTAGTCATGTGACCATGGAGCAGACCAACATACCAGAAAATCCAACGGAAGTGGTTCCGGCAAAGTGTGAGACCATGACTAGCGATACGAAAGTCATTTTACCGGGGAAGTTGAAGTCAAACATCATATTCTGGGAACAGATGCAGAAGAAGAGTTGAATTGCTCGCGAGTCCAGCAAAGCGTATCGTGAACGTGTCAAGAATCGTGATTAATTCGTCCTACTGATGAGATCGTTAAGCCAAAAGAATTAAATTAAGTAGACGCGGAAGAAATCCAGATGAGGTCCTGGATGAGTTCTTATATTTTCTTTGCTGTGGACAACCCGCGAGAAGCTTTTGAAAGCATCTAACACGGATTGGCACGCTTGTGCGAACGCAAGCGTGTGCAACACCGTTCGAGACAGAGTCAATTAACTGTGCGAAACAATGCCATGATCGATGGATTAGTTTCATTAGTGTGAAAACAAAGTAACGCGGTGACGTTCGTGCCAAATGATACCCGCTCGCGATTAGCCAAAGAAAATGCAAAGCTGAAATTCACGGTCGAAATTCTGTCCACTCTACTTTTCTCTTATCTTTTAATCAACTTGTATATGAAAATTGTTGTTGTTGTATATAAAAAGGTATGAACAATACATGTTTCGACGTCCAAGTGAATTTATATAAATTCCTATATTGGTAAGAATTTGTATAAATCACTTTTAAGAACACAGCGTGTAAGGAAAGTATAATGTATTCCTGTATATTATTTATTATTTATTAATATCGAAATCTATGTGTATATAACGTGTTACTCTTCGGTGAACAGAGACAGTCCTTTAATCGAATACCAAAATTTGTACCGATTTCTGTGTTGCCTGTACACTAATCCTGTACTATATCGATATTATATAAATATATTTGTTTATTATTAAAAACACAATAAATCTCTCGTTGTATTATGCTGTGCCTAGAATACTTCCGCAGGATTCAGGACCAAGGAACTTTCGAAGAACTTGTAAAATTGTTGAGTTTTATTCGAACATTTTGAAATACATCACGAGATCGTATTGCGTCTGAGTATTGTTTAACCATAAAAATATATATTTTGCTAGTCTTAAAGACGTGAGTAGAACGTAAACATGTAAATTTATAAAAAATCTTTAACCGTGCATCGATATAGATCGCAGTCGATTGAGCTGTCTTTACAGGAACACAAGACTCTCAATAGTATATGCACCTGGTTTTATGGAACGGTATGTGTTCCACCTCGATAGCGTGTTCTCGCCTATAATCCCACAAAAAGTAGTCTATCAATATCGCGTTAACATCAGACTTTTCCATTTCTAGATTAGGGTAACGCTCGATCAGAGCTCTAATTTCGTCCTTTACCCTTTCGATAGCCTCTATCGAACAACCACGAATCTCTATTTCATCGTCCCCGCCATTTTCTAATTCTACATCTGGAAATACATATATTTGTATCTTATACCATCTAGCTAGATGGTTCTTATTAATTATTATTACTTATATATTATTCTAATTATTGCGACTGTTATCACTAGACCCAGCGAAAATCTAGTCAGTATATCAGAAGTGTTTTGGATTCGCGTTGGGATCATATCATAATAGGATTGAGTATGATTACAGTACAGATTAAGACTATTCAAGTCTGGATTGAAACTAGGACCGTTTCAACCTCCAATTGAAACAGGATTAAGCGTGAATGCTGAGGATTAAATCATGATTGTCTGGTAATGCGTCGATTTACACTTTCGAGGGAACTTAGACGACTATAATCATTACCTTACAAAGACGATAAACGGCTTAGTGAACGACTTACCACACTTTAACCTACTCATTAGCGGGTTGCTGTACCGTATCGCACCAAAGTACACAAGAATCTGAGGAATTCGATAATCGGCGAACATCGTGATGTAATCTATATCATGGAAATAGCCCATCCCCGTGCCCTTAAAGCAAGCCCAGATGTCACCCACCAGTAATTGAGCTCTTTTATAAAAACTGACTAGAAAATATTAATTTGTCATTTAGTTTCTTATTAGAAACAAATTCATGAGTTCACATTAAAACCAACACAGGTCATTACAGGCACTTTTGTCACTGTTCTTGACTAATTAGCGGTTGCTAGCCCTAGAATTTTAAAATCAAATACCATTTGAATCCAAGTTTAAGGAGTGAAATCACTACATAAAAGCAGTCAAGATAAAACTATAGTGTACCAAATAAATGGGAACTTGAACCCTTACCGCACGTAAAATTTCTGGGCGTCTGTAAAACCTGTGTCGCAGATTTCAATGCAACCTGTTCATTGTACGTACCTCTGTGACCGTCATAATCCGCCTCATCCTGATAAGACTCAAACTCATTTACGACGAGTTTCATCAACTGTTCGGCCGAATGCGAACACGATTTGATACATTCTGCAAAAGTACCTACAATCGAATTAGACTTTATCATCAGGTTGAACTAATACTTGGTATTCCTGGCATAAAGAACTATCGGACGTACATTCTACTCGATGCAATCGTCAAAAATTGTTTGCACCGAGTAAAATGCATCCCTAAAACGTAGCTCTCTGCTTTGGAAACATTCAGTGCGTCAACGTTAACGACTAATGAATTGATCATGTCGATTAGTCCCCAAAAAGCATGCTCAAACACATATTTACAAAGCGTTTTACGATCCAGTGTATAACTTTACAGTCTGAATCACAGCTTTTCCAAACAGATTTTAATTAGTCCCTCCTTTTATAGTATATATGATATTTGTAGAAGATTATTCACTGATTTTGTAAAGATCGGTAAAGTTCTGCACCAGATTCTCGTGATTTAAGGAAGCATATACCCTTGTCAGATTCAAATAATTAAAATTTTTGATATTTTGCACTAAATTTGAAACAGAGTTTTATAAAGCATCTTTTAAATAAATTAAATTACCCAGTAATTTCTTTTAACATATCTTGAAAGAAGATCTTTCTTTCATGTTAATCAAGGTATGTATCCCCTTAAATTATGTGGAACGATTACAGGAAACGACTTCGAGCCTATACCTTGGTATTTTGCTAATAAAATCTTTCCAGCATCTCTCAACGACTTTAATCTTTCGTCCAAAAGCGGTATACAACTAGTTTGATTATCGCCCCGAAAAATTCGCTCGGCCTCGGACCTTGTTATGCGAGAATAATACTTGGGGTCGACTATAGGTATCCCCTCCTGTTCGAAGCAAATTAAAAAAGAAAACGTAATATAGCCACGTAGACCTCGTGTAGTAGTGAATTATGGAGCAAGATATACACGTGGAAACTGATCTCTTGATTGGGAACACATGGTTTGTAAACAAAAGAGAGTAAAGTTTGAATGAAAGTTGAATGAAATGAATGAAATCCTAATGTAACCACTATGCAAAATAATATCCTGAATGTTATTAATGTTTATATACATGAGAGCACTGCTTCATCACTGATAAAATGAAATCAGAGTGCAAGAAATATATAAACGATATAATTGGTCTCAAAAAACCCACGTGAGTACTCCAATAATTAAAAGTTACTTTCATTATTACACCTATCTTGTTTTATATATGCATATGTATGTATATCACTTTTATATTTTATACTTCTATTTCATTTTTAAGTAATTTTTATGCTTAAATTAGAGGATTAGACAAGCTAGCGGAATCAATTCCTAAGCCAAAAGGAGCAATACCAAATTTTGGTTTGCCAAAATGGAAAGTAATGCCATTAGAATCGAAGATACCCATGGTCCCTGGACCAGAAGGAGCATACAATTTCACCCGTCGTAAACTTGGAAAAGAATTATGGATCCCTGCGCCTGCTGCAGACTTTAACTTAAGTGATCCATATTGCTATGAGATGGAACTAACTTATGATTCCCTTCATGATAAACACTTGGTTCCATACTTCTCTAGACCACGTAATATTAGACACCTGATAAAAGCCGGACTTGTTACAAAGAGTTTGGATGCTATGTGTTCCTTGCGTGATTATAACATGTATAGAAAGTACTTGCGAAAAATACACTGTGATAATATAAAAAAAGAATTGAAGAGAAGGTCTAAATGGGATACAGAGGAAAGAGCTATTCTGTATGCACAAAAGCAAGCAGAGAATGAAGAAAAAAGGTAATATGCCAGAAATATATATAGTGTAATGTGTAAATGCATATTATTTAAATACAGTATTGTTCAATTTTATCAGATTAAAGAAGAGAGAAAAATTACTGGAAATAATGCAAACGAGTATCAGGAAACGCGAACAAGCACGGAAATTGCAACTTCAAAAACAAAGAGAGAAACAACAGAAAATAGAAGAAAGATTAATAGCTCTGAAATTAAAAAAGCAAGAAGATAGACAGTTGCAATTTCTCAAGAGTAAAGCAAAAGCTGAACTAATTCAACAGAAACAAAAAGCAGCAATAGAACACGAAAGACATAAAATAATTAGTGTTCTTGTAGGATGGACCAAAAAGGAACGTATACGTAAAAAAACAAGAGAAATGAGATTG
This sequence comes from Augochlorella aurata, assembly GCA_028455555.1. Lineage (NCBI taxonomy): Eukaryota > Metazoa > Arthropoda > Insecta > Hymenoptera > Halictidae > Augochlorella > Augochlorella aurata. The sequence continues at coordinate 7,718,124 of CM052162.1, forward strand.
GTCCATGAAAAAGAGGAGAGACGTCAGAAAGTGGAGAAAAAGTACACACTGGAATAACACAAGAAATCGATATATAATTATTAATATTTGTTATTGTATTTAAGGTGGCAAGAGAGACAAGAATTTCAAAAGAAACAAATGGAGAAGGAACAACTTTTGCTGCAATGTATAGAGGATCAACGTAAAAAATTCATAGAAACATACAATGAGAAAATAGAGAAGGAAACGAAAAGGATGCAAAGTATATATTGCATAGTAAACATAAATTAATAGATGCACATTAATATACATAAATAACATATTTGCAGAGCTTCTGAAAAATATAAAAATGTACATGAAATGTTATTTTGCAAGACATTATGGTGGTAGAGAACGCATTTGCTGTGTAGAAGATACTGATGATGATGAGGTACAGATATATACACATATTTAGTTGTTATTGATTCTATTAATATCATAAATTATATTGTAGGATCGCACTGTGACATCACCCATGACTCTAGGTGGCGTGAAAAGAGATAAGAAGGTAAAGTCTATAATTCCTTCTGGCAATGTGATAAAGTGAGAAAGTAAATATGCATAAGCAGATAACAATTTTATCTCAGGCAGCAAAATATCCTGATAAAGATGTTACTAAAAAAGGAAGAGAGGAAGCAAAAAAGAAGACAAAGACAAAGAAGAAGAAGGGGCAGGTGGAGAATGAGAAGATAATGAAGAAAAAGAAGAAGAAAAAGAAGGAAACTACCAGCACTAAAAAAGGTGGTAAAAAGAAAGCAGGAAAAAAGAAGAAGAAAAAACAAAAAAAAGAAGTAGATGAGGAAGAAAAAGTTGAATCAATGGGAACGAAAGAATCAGAATCTACTGTGAAAACAGAAACAACTGAAACAACATTAAGTTCTGCTCCCTCAGAGAAATGTAGATGTCAAGCTATTAGAGAACACATGGAAACAACTTAAACATAGTAATTTTAAAGTGAACAAATGTAAAGTATTTCATTTTCTTGAGCAAAAAAGATACTGTAATTTAGCTTTATATTAAAATTATAGAAGTGCATTGACTTACATCTATGGCCCTCATAATAGCAGTGCACAATGCAAAATATCCGCTCTGACCATTAACAGTCCACCATTTTGCAGAATCCTTCTCGCACCAAAAGGAGTAATTCAATGTGTCCAGAACAAATATCCAATCGACAGCTCTTTCATCATTCATACAAGGATGGAAATCATATTGAGAATAATTATTCACAGTTATTTTGTTATTCTTAAGGCCTTCTAGAATCTGTAAAGAAAATTCATTGTTTAGACTAATCTTTAAAAAGTATTCACTTCTTTCATGATCTTTTTAACTGACAAAAACTCAATAAAAATTTGTTAACATATGTTAAACATAATTTGTATAAATAAAAAGTATAATTCCGAAATAACCAAAAGAAAATATCATAGATGCTAAAAAATTATTTACCGTGCAGGCAAGGTTTTTGATGCCTTCGTCTTCGATAAAAACATTCTTTGACATCCTCGCTATCAACTTTGCTGATTCCCGCGGCATTAAAGTCATCGTTAAGAAATGATCACAGCTCTTTTTACCAGTAATTACAAATTACTGTCAGAACAATTTTTAACCGGGTCTACCTTCTGTGATAATCGACGCACTACTCTGAGTACATCGTCCCGCAATCAAGCAAGTGATCACATGACAGTATCACGTGACCGGTGATCCGTGGCACATTAGCAACGGCCTCATTGTAAACAAACATGGCTGTGAACGTCAAAATTCGTGGGATCGGATTTTCAATTATCTTTCAATTATACGCATAGATTTTCGACTTGACATGACAGGAATGATATTTCAGAATCTTGTAACGCGTCGATTTAAGGTAAGCATTTTCATTTTGAAGCCACATATTTGGCACTGCAAGTACCGTTCGCGCACGGTAGCACATGTATATCTCACGTTAATTTGAAGCACAGTAACGAAAAAATTAACTTAATGACATAAATTGCAAGGAAATAGCTAGAAAATAATATGAAGTGATTACGCTTTTCTTTTAACTTTCTGTTTAGATTGAAATGAATCATCTTCCATGATATCATAATAAAGATTTCTATACGCACCCCATTATCATCTGTTTACATTATGCAAAGTACAAAAATAAAAGTTAACACATTTTTGAAGTCTTTCTTTCTTTTTAGTTACCTTAATTGTTCTGCAAGCGTATTACCTACATTCATTAATATGCATATATCTAAAGTAGTAAAAGAATCAGATTTTTTAAGGGTTTAAATCTATTACTTTTCTACACCAAATCATGTAGTTTTTAAAAGTTGACAAACAAAATATAAAGTGTCGTGTCACTTTATTTAATCAATCATAACATTTAATAATACATAATTTAACTGATAAATGTATTCTGGTTTAAGTTTTTACATAAGGACATGCGTTTCTTATTTTACGATACACTCGATTGTAGGTAATACCTAATTTTATTATCATAGGCAACTATTCTTCTGTAAAGTTTGATAAGATTCGAAACTTCAACGCTTCATTTGTAATTTACATACGTAACACAAATTACAATGTGGAAATAATATGCACGTTCATATTTACATATAAAATTTCATTATTGCAATATTTAGTATACTAATTTTTTTTTCTTTGTATCGTATCCCTGCATCTCTTTTAATTATTTCTTTTCACAACTAATAAAACGATTTTTTTAGTCTTATATATTTAAATTGTGCATATAGTCTGCTCCAAAGATTTTTCTCCAAAAGTTATCAAATGGTATGGTTAAATAAAATATTTTGAATTACGATGTAACTTACAAAATATGAATAATATTACAAACATGTTTCGAATCCTAAAGTCTGAGAAGTCAAATGGTAGTGTGCTTCGTCGCATTCATTCATTCAAATAACATATGTACATAATACCCCCTCAACATAAAGTGAACAGATTAAGGCTCCAGCAGGCTATAGGCTACATTCTACAATGTACAATGCATTATGTACTTTGTTAGTTTCCGTTTTCGCGTACATGTCTGGTTGTGTAATGTGTGGTAAGCGATAGCACCAAAAGATTCTTCTTTTTCTTTTTCAACATCATTACTCGATACAAATGACCCATACAACTACAATATGATTAACACAGAAATTAAGTTGCAATGATTAACATTTATTTTATTCAATATTATTAAACTTTGCAACGTATCTGCCATAATAGACATACTTATCATAAAACAATACATCTTAACAAAAATGTATAAATTTATACTTTATGAAATATAAAGTTAGACAAAAATAGTAGGCCTTGCCCACCAATATTTGTTCAGAATTAAGTTTTCCCTTTGTATACTTTGTGTACTGAATGGTATGAACACGTAATGGTATTCTGTACCGGATTGTGAGTTGAAGATAGACATACCTATTCTGTTTGATATTACATATTTTGACATCACCTGTGGCCCCAGCATGCTATTATATTTGTACATAGCACGAAACCAGTATGGTAATATTCGTTTAAAGATGTACAAGATGTGTTATTGTGCTTTTTAAGTGTTACAAGGCTTATGTGTTAGAAGAGATTGTATTATTGTGCATCTAACGAATTGAAATTTTAATCCCCCATTGATTCAAGTATTTTAACTCGATGATTTCATTAGGCTGACCGAACATGCACATGTTAGACAGCTATTTTCTTTCCACTGTGCAACATTTTTCATTATGCTATACCTTGACCGTAAACACCACGATATCGATGTAATTTAAAAAAGGTATTGAACCTTTTTTTTCTTTAGTATAAAGCTTCAACTTCGAGCTGTGATGTAGTAAATTGCATAGTACAGAAATTACGGAGCAGAATAATACATTCATCCAAATTATCAAGAAGACAATAATCCGTATAAGTAATCATAATGGATAAATTCAATAAATGCAACTCACCAGACGGGCTTCTGTTAATTATTGCACGAGATCAGGAAAATATAAATTAGCTATTTTATATCTGTTCAATGCTAACAAAATAGATTACTATCTAATTGATAAACTTTGAATGAATCCATTAATTGCATTAATGAATTCCAATATTCCACTCCCAAGTTTCAGATTCATATTTGATTTTTGCTAATAATTACAGATTTAACGTGGTTTGATTGACTAAATATAATTCTAATTAAAATGCTTACCAAAAGTAAGACCAAGGATCCCCGTCACCCCAAATTTGTATATTATTAAGTATTATTCATTTTACAAACAAACGTAACACGGATCCATTGATTGAAGATAAACGGGTAAATCAGCATTTTAAATGCAGAAAGAAGTAACAAAGTTTTTATAATAAGCATATCAAACCTATTATGTGTGAAATCAGTTATGGCAAAACATTTGCTGAAAAAATTCATTTAAAAAAAGATACGAAGTAGTAAATGTACGTTTTGAGCAATTAGAAGTCGTTAATACAGAACTTAATGAATAAAGAAAACAGTATATAGCAATACTCTTCCCTTTTTCTGTTAAGCAGCATATGACTGTGAAGATGTTATTCTTTTTTATTGCTTGAGATCTTGCAATAAGATACAGTATGGGGTCCAGAGGAACCTTGAGTGGCATGCATGAGTTCCAGTCAAACACCTTTAACCAAACATTATTATAGCATTGTTACATTTGCTCCCATGCACATCACACCTCCAGACTTCACCCATGCAGCAAAATGCGCTTTTTAATTATTTCTCTTAATATTATATAAAAAAATCTATTTCTATTGACTTTTAAGCTCTTTGCCAATACTGTACGATACAATTTTGTTCCAGTCAATTTTCGTTCGCATAACGGGTAACTGCCTTCGCAAGGCCTTGAAGGTTGTGTCAGACATTGTTTGGTAGTTTTCCGAAATCGCAGTCTGATAGTCATTTTCTGATTCTTCGACAAGACGTATTAACTCCTTCGCTGTCTGCTTTTCGTTAGAGATTGGTAAGCTTTCTTTTACTTCTTTGCTACTGACCAGCTGTACATTTCCATCTTCATAGTAGTGTACTTGTACTTTAAGGCTACCTCTTAATTCTGCATTTCCTGAACTTGGACTAAAACTTACAGTCCATACAGAACGCCAACGACCGTTCCAAAAATTTTTAGGTTGAAATTGATGATCCTCTATGCAAGCTGTTAGTGTAATGTTACCTGTATAGAAGGAAACATCATGAATATATTTTTAGTTTTCAACTAAAGTAGAGGTATTAATTCTGCATTAGAAGATAACAATACCTCCTTGACTTTTTCCAAAAATTGAACATGCACCATGTCTATAGTGGCTTTGAGTGTAAGTTGTTATTTCATCCTGGAGAGCTGACCTCCATGGTTCAGCTACAGGGTCTGGTTCATACGGTTCATAATCTTGCGCCTCCTTCCTAAGATGATCGTATTTAAAACTCTGCTTACTACGAGCATCGTAAAACCTTTGTGCACCTAGATCATTGTGTTCTGTTATAAGTGCAGGATACTCGCTGCCTTCAATCTGAAGTCAAGCAAACAAGAATTTTGTGAATATAATGCAAGATTCTTGTGTTATCACGTAACATTTGCTCACAAAATATTCTTCTAATAGTCCAGTGTCTAACCTTAACTGAATTAAACTGACTCAACTGTGAGGTGCACTCTGCTTCAATGTAATAAAACGAAGCAACAACAAAATCGCGAGAAAATAAATTAAAAATCGATTCTGAATATTTTCTGTGAAAAAACCACCAGGAAGTGTAACTAAAATTAACCCTACAGCGCCATACGATTTCGATCGAAATATCACGACAATTTTCACGGTAGAACTTCCTCATACCAGATTGACGATATTTTAAGTAAACAATCACACCAACCAGATGAACATTATCGCGCTCCAATTTCACTATAAAGTCAACGTCACCTGTCGAAATCCCGGACGCGTGTCGCCCGATTAGGAACTGTACTGGACGTTGAAATTTGATCCCGCGCGTTCCTGAGATACCCTGATCCACGATTACCACAAATACAGGACAACACGGCGGATACTATCATAAAAAATCGTAGAAGATCGCCAGAGAGGTCGATGATGTACCTTAACAGGCGTGAGCTGATCCTTGTTGTATTGAGCAAATGCCCCGGACGCACCCTCCTTCAACAGGTTGTCGTTGTTCAACAAGACCCTCACATCATTGAAAACCTCGTTGAATTCGCCCGGTGGCGAGTGTAGTATAAAGTCCGAAACTATTCGTACTTTTTCTTGATCAGGAATCACATCTCCGTCCGCCGCCATCTTACCTTTCCACTAGCACGCACACTCCGCGATGTCAAACCAAGGTTAGTGCAGTGCAGGTTGTACCGGCGTATCGAAGCACTGCCCCATATACCCGGTGACGCATCACAAACGGGACACGTAATCCATGATTGACTCTAGAAATCACAATTTCCTTGTTTCCGTCTTCAAAACAATTTCTATTCTATGAACCTTCGTGATGTACAGCAGATACACTTTCTAATAACTTTTTATCGCACATATCTTTCGTAAATATCTCGAAATTGCTCACAAGACTGCAATTACATACTTTATGCATGATAATTTATAAATTGCACATGACAATTGTTGCATGAGTTAGAGAAACGAATATATACATAGACATTGTAAAATATTTGCATCACGTGGAAAGGTACGTGTAGCTTTGTATTGTGTTTACTATAAACAATTATAGATGGTGCTTACAGGGGAACTGCGTACACCAAAATGAGTACTTTATAATTTATTCGGTTTTGTTTTACCTAATTTATAGTAATTACGATGAATGATATTCTGATATAAGGAAGAATAAAAGAATAAGTTGTAGATAGCTCCTGAGGAGAATTATCAGCGTCCAAGATAACCACTGTGTTCAACGAACCTTGGCGAGCATAACCCTCGAATAGCATTCGTGGTCTCTCGTGCTCGTTCTCAACCAGGCGTGGTTCTGGTGTTGGCCGATATCGCGTTTTATCAGGATATTTCTGTCCGTCCGTGTAAAGTACCGACCACACGGGGGAATCATGCTTTCCATTACATTGAAAGTTCGCCGCCGGGTATCTCGGTTAGCCCGCCAAAATTTGAACCGCTCTCGAAATGAAAAAGAAATGGGGTTCGAGTTCGAGGTGTAATCGTACCGCGCATTCGCGCCCGAGATACGTGGACTACCATATATGGCAATCTAACCGTTCATTCAACTCGAAATCTGAAATATTTTAAATCCACATGTACACGGACTGAAAGTTCAATGACCGAATTTTGGCAAATTTTGAGAGTGATTGTAAAATCAAGTAATCATTATTGATTTTACCGAGCTGATCGTGCAATTCAATTTCGCAGTAACGTCTTGCGAAAATAGTAGGAATTTGAATACATGGCGGACGATCCAAATCGAGACATTTTGCCCGTGAAGGACGGCTCCTTCGCCGATACTTCCAGAAGTAGCATAGGTCTGTACAATAATGTTCGCTAAATCATTTAAATTCAAATGTTGAAGATTCGATTCAGTGATGAAATAATTGTAGACCCCAGGGAACGGCACTCAGTTTACAAGCTCGACCGTTATGTGCTGGAGGACAAGTATTTACGTTTGCTCGACGAAGTGACCAGTTTGAAGAAACTGTCAAATTGTCAAGAAGACAAGATCAAACGGTTGGCGACAAAGTTGATGAGAGTGATCGCCAATCCAAGGACGACACCGGGATGTTTGAACACTTTCGACGATAAGAATAGAATAATCTGTCTTGAACTCGAAAATACTAAGGTACTTGGATACCATTTGATCGTTAAAAATATCATTATCCGAAACAATTATTCTCAAACAGTAATAACAAAAAAATCATTAGACAATTTATTGTTCATGCTAATTCGGTTTACGCTGTAGCTAGTTTGTAGATCCACGCGATTTGCTCCGAAAAATCAAATAAAATAGGCGTTTCCTGATCGATGTTTCAGCTGAAAGATAAAATCGCAGTGCTGAGGAATCAACTGTTGAGTCATACGATACGCAGTAGGACGTCGTCAAGAAGCCGTAATCCCCAAACGAGGCCGTCGTCCGCGCGCACGTAAGTGCATAGCGTCGTATTACAAGCGATCCGAGACAATCTATGATTCACAGAGCGCGAATCACGATAGATCACTGAGTCGCGATCCTTGTTTTAGAACGAGTCAAAGCGACAGCAGCCGCACCAAGATACCCTCCTGTCATTGCATCGTCCAAACGGCTAACGATGACGACGTTAACGAAGCGCGAAATAAATTCCAGGTTTCAGGATCAACATAGTTGCGTTAGGTGTACAAAAAGAGACTGTGGTACGATATGACCCACTTATCATAAAAAACTGAAATTTTGAGAAGATATGAGGAATGGGGACCTGCATTTTAAATTTTTACTGAGGGTCGAAAAGATCGGGAAGATAAGCTTAAATTCATGACATTCAAACTAAGCATTCTTATCAATGAAATCTTTTTGTACACCTGATAATTATCTCATAGCTATTTTTCAAGAAAATAGATACAAATAAACTACTGAAATGGTTTTTCCTTTAAAAAATTCAGAAGTCGCATGCATAACTGTTAAGCGTTTCAACCTCTCGAACAGGAACTGGAACTTGAAAAGAAAGAGATGGCGAATCGCATAGAGGAGCTGGAGAAAGAGCTCTCGTGCCGTGCCATCTGCAACCAAAGGGAGAAAGTAGCAGAGAATGTCGAGTACATTAGATGCTGGCGGCAAATGAAGCAGATGAACGATAAACTAATAGCCGTCGAGCACACGAACGAGTCGTTGAACGCGCAAACCAACGATCTGAGGAGGATGCTTCAGGAGGCGACAAAGTATGCTCAACGCCTTCCACGGTATTCACGAGTACAGCTTCCGAGGTCCCGTTGCAATAGACATCTTTTCCTTACCCCAATGACGCCTCTTTTTCTACGCTTTGTAATTTCTCGTAAGATTTTTGTTACACCAAGCATCCACTTCATCAAATAAATATGAGTAGTTGTCGATTATAGTTGTTGATTATCGGATGTGTAACTTAGAAAACAATCTGTTAAGTCAATCCCGACAAATTAAGTTGTGTCGTTTTTTGATTCTAACTTTAAGTGAATAATAGTTTTGAGAAATAGGACTTACGAACTAAGCTAGCATATAAGAATTATTGTAACAACACAATTAGGAACGGTGAGGAGACAACGGCAGCGCTTCTGGAAGAACGAAAGCGGTCAACCGAGTTGGACGAGGAGGTGTTGAAAGTGAAAAACTGCCAGCTTGCTCTACGAGAGAAGGATGAGCAGATAAGGGATCTGATGAACGAGATAAAGATACTGCAGCAGCACAATAACGAATTGATAGAATTGAGCTCGAAGAACGGTGAGATCGAGCTCGAGAACGCAGAACTGAAGAAAAAGGTCAGCGAGCAACGGCAGGATCAAGAAAGTTTGCGGTCAGCCTATAATAGCGAGCAGGCTAACATTATAGCCTTGCAGGCGTCGAACACGCAGCTGCTTGCGAAGCTCGAGGAGCTTCAAAAGACTATAGATAGTTTAACGGTACAGTTAATGGTCAGTTTATAGTTTTTTTAATTAGTGGACAGTGGATAGAATAGTTTGAGTCAGAATAAAATATGTTACAGTCCTTCCAAAGCCAAACGGAGAAGCAGGAAACACTGAAAGCGACGCCGATACCAGCTGAGCAAGCAGATAACATGATTTCGTCAGCGGCTGATAGAGAACCGCAAAAAATTTCTTCCACCCAGATAGCACTGTGCACCAAGTGTTGCGAATTGACCGAAGATGTACAACTCCAGGAAAATATCTACGTGGGCATGAAACATCCCATCACCCAATCTGCAGACAAACACGTGCAAACAGAATATGTCGTTCAAATAGTCACCATGGATAAAATAGAGAAATCGACATCGATGGTGAATACCGCGAAAGAAATAGTAGAGAACGATGTCGAAAGAAGTCCATTGACTCCGGAGAAGATGCTGAAGCTATTGGAACAGGCTCAAATCCCTATACCGACGGATGCGTCAAGATTCGGTCACAAGGAGATGGCCAACAATGTCAACTGCAATGATATCTTGGACCTGAATAGGCACAGGCAAGTTGTCTCCCTTGAAAAGCTGCTCTTTGGTGACACTAGCTGCTGACAAATGCTATCAGCCGTTCTTCAAAGTGTTGTTTAATTCTTTGTTATGAACTTTGACTTCGATGTATTTTCTCCCGAAGGTGTAGTAGGAAGTAGGAGCTTCCAGATTCGTATCTAAGACTTTAGTATACCAACGTGAGAGATAGAATAAGATTATATGTATTTCATAAGATTTAGAATAATTAGGCTACATAATAAAACGCTGTCGTGCCTGAAGCTAATTTAGGTAAGGATTCGTTTTACTTAACGTTTCCTTCTTAATATTTTACAAGTACATGTATATTAGCGTTACTTTGCGTTGTAATACGTTGCAATATCACAATAACAACAGCTGAAACTGCAAAGTTGCCTAAGACTTATTGTCTACACGAAATTTACAACATTTTTAAAAATCCCTCCACCATATCCATTCCAAACATTACCGACTAACTATGTTGCAGTGATGCGGTAAGACTCCGTCAAGAAATCCCAAATTTCCGAGCCCAAACTGACCACCAGAATTACGATAGCCGTGCGTGTCCTACGAAGTGCCAATTACCCGATACCGATAAAATGATGTCTTTTTTATTTAACGTTTTTCAAGAGCTTTCTTTGTCGGCCAAAGTGCTCGACGAGGCCAACAGTTTGTATCGTCCAGTGATAAAAAACGATCATCTTGACGGTAACAATAACATTGATATGGCAGGCCCTAGAGCTCCAAGGAATGGTCCTGGGAGATTTCAACAGACTATGTCTCACACTAGTGGAATGGACATCATGAGTGGGAGAAGTAGAGGCTTGAAAGTATCGCGAGTTGGTTGCAGCTCGAGAAAATACTGTACGAGAGGTTGCAGCAGGCCACATCAGAATAAATCAAAGAGAAAAGGATGTTTTCCGACTGCGAAGAGGAGTTTACAAACTACAGAATTTGTCGAGAATAGTCTTTGCAACTGTAGCAGCTCGCTTGGATGCAACATTCGCTCCAATTGCGATTATCGTTGTTGCAACGGCAATAATCAACACGACTTGCCACCGATGGTTGTGAAAAGTGGCACTGAACAGGTACCTCCGATTAGAAACAACATAGTTAATTCTACAGTTCCAAGTAACGGGCAGAACGGAGTCGACGCAATACACTCGTCACGGTAAAAAATGGTCTTCTATAAACGATTTAGGAAGGGGAGAATGATTACGCGAAAGAGAAATAATTATTCTTTTGAAGTAAGCTGCTGGATGAGGATAAAAGGGGGTCGTACAGGTCGAGGGACATGAACAACCGTTATTCAGGGGTGGAGAATGAGGGATTGGATGACGCAGCAGCGTTGCAAGAGTATATCACTGAGCTGGATTGGTGTAAACAGCTTATCGACAAGCATCCTGCTACAAATGGTCCGTGTGGAATCCCAGTAAGAATATACCCATTCCGTGACATAATTATAGCTTTCTATTAGAAAACTGAAACGTAGATAATGAAAGGATTATTTACACTCAGTAAAATAAGTCTCCGTACACCTAACTCATACTATTTAAATGATTAATAATTTTATTTTACGTGGTAGTAAATGAATAATTCTTCTGCAATTATTTTTCTAATTGTCTTTTTTATTCGTGTGGCAAAAGCTATTGTCATACGATTATTATTTAACAAGAAAATTAAACATATATGCAAACATAATCAGTTCAGAACAAAAAAAGTCTCCATACAGGAATATAAAAAAAAGGCAGAAGTATAGAATAATAGAATGTTTTCTTTTTTTTTCGCAACATTAATAAGTAGATGGACCGCCTTTAGCTTTGTGTATGGCAAACATTCGTTTTTGCATACTAGTAATTAATTTTTCTGTCACATTACTCGTAATACTATTCCATTCTAGTAATATCGCATTTTTCAGTTCTGTTTTGTTTTTAATATTATATTTCTGTAAACGCGTTTTTATTTCGTCCCATAAGTGTTCTATCGGGTTAGTATCCGGCGATTGAGGTGGTGTGTGCAACTGTTTTGGCGTATTATAGAGAAGCCATTCTTTAACCCGTCGTGCGGTATGCTTCGGATCATTATCCTGCTGAAAGATAAATCTCCTATTCAGTCCCAATTTTCTTGCACTATGGTCCAAATTATCCTTTAAAATATTTAAATACATATCTTGGTCCATAATACCGTCGATGAATACCAAGTTTCCTGTACCTGCAGCATTCATACAACCCCATATCATTATGCTCTCTCCGCCGTATTTTACGGTTGCACGCAGATTTTTATATTCCATTTCTGTATTTTTCTTCCTCCGAAATTTTGCACGTCCATCAGACCCAAATACGTTAAATTTGCATTCATCACGAAATATTACTGAATTCCAAAATTCCTTTGGCTTACACATGTGGGCTTCAGCGAACTCCATACGCTTCTGCTTATTTATTTTGCTGATAAATGGCTTTCTTCTTGCTGTACGACCATTATACCCTGACCTTTTTAACACATTGCGTATAGTTTGAGGAACAACCTTAACACCATAATCATTGTCAATCATATTCGCAAGTTTGCGAATAACTGCGTATAACTTTCAAAATTGCACGCTCATGATGGTGTTCTAATTTTTTTAGACAACCGGTACGTTTGTGATTTTCAACAGAATTTGTTTGCTGATATTTATTAATAATGTATTGCACCGTAGAACGAGATTTATTCACTATTCCTGCAATTACTCTTAAGGATTTTCCATCCTTTCGCAGTTTTATAATCAATTCGCGAATTGGAACCGGTATCTCCATTTCTGTACGTTATTAGGAATTTGTTCTGTATTTTTTGCTTGATAATAGCAAACTGAATGAGGGTATGACCTCCATGAAGCATATGACTCGAGTTTCTCAATTTGTTTATTGACAACACGAACTTTCCTGATAGTGTACGGAAACTTATTTGACGGTATATCCGTTCACTTTGTATTCAACATTTGAGTATAGCAAAACTAATTTTAGGATTTATATAAGTGCATGTATATGAGTTAATGGAAACACGCACTTTTAAATAATACATTAAAAATTTTGATGTCCAGCATACTTTTTTAGTTACACATAGTTTAAGTTCAAATATGGTACTGTACGGGGACTTTTTTGACTGAGTGTAGGTCAAAGCTATAACGCAAGCCTTGGAACTTCCGCGATGCTGTGGTGAAGTACCCACTCCGGAGTCCATGTGTAGTATCAATTGTCCTGGAGAATGCGGTGATAACGTCAGTTCAGTATCCGATCCGTTTCCGATGGTGATACCCGATGGCCAGGGCTTGATGGAACTCCATATCTCGTCTCTTCAACTTTCAACGTCTGTTAGTATCATAGAAATGCGATGATTATTTGCAAATATAATTTTTACATCGAATACGTCTAGGCGAAAGAAATCCTTTTTCGGGAGGCCGACATAAACAATGTCTCGGTGTTCATATGTTGGGACATATGGGATCAGGAAACAGCCTGCACGCCCACGCTCAAGTGCCCTGAGTTGAACTTCAACTTTTCCATAGTCTATCGTATCCCTGATCTCTTCTGCTTCTTCAACTACGTCTTCTCGGAGCTCGTGACATTTCATGTGTTCGTCCACTGTGACAACGGCACCAGCTACTCTGTAGCTTCAGGGAAACTCAGCATCAAGGATATATTGGACTATCCGCAGAACAAACTGCACTATGTAGCACCAATGCACAGCGTGCTCCCTTGCTCGGTAGGCATGAACTTCGGACAGTTATCTTTGTGGGTCAGATTGAGTTGTGATGTCGAGCATGTCGAGGCGTTCAAGAAAAAACTCAATTTACCGATGCATCCTGATCCGGGGTCACCGATGCCACCAAGTCAGTCACCACCGATACGAGCATCGCTGTCGCCAGTTTATCAATTAGCGAAGAGTCATTCTACGGTGTCCCCACAGTTGCAAGACGATTTCACGTTTGACGATACCAGAGATGCGGTGTTCAAGAATATGTCTTTTATCAGCATATCAAGTAAAACAAGATTTCCCTTATTGTTGCATTAGGCGTATAGAAGAGAAATCGGCTTACATTTGTATACATTGAAATTTCCTTGTAAAATTATTGGAAAAAATTCAGCATTTTCAGCGTTGCAAAAGCGACGCCGCTTTTAGAGCTATACAGTCAACTTTCTTTTCGTACACCGAATAGAATTAGGGATTTTATATCAACTAAATGGAATAATTTTATTCAAAGATGGATCGCATCATCAGGACCGTCATTATGACCATCCTTTCAAAGACGACGATCCGTTGACCGTAATGAAAGAGAGCGGATCAGAGTTTCACTTGACCTCTTCACCCATGCAGACAGTACCAAAAAAGGAGATTATCATGCTAGACGACGAAAAGGGAGATTCCCGGACTGAGCAGGACGATGTGTAGTCGATTAGTAGTTTTGCGTCGTCATTTCGATGTTATTGTTTTTATCATTGAAAGACATGTTGCCGTTTAGGGATCTTTCGAACGGTACGCTGATGACCGAGACGGAAGATCGAATTCCCGTTATGACAACAAGCGTACGCGAGTTCAATAGTATGTTGGAGAACGGCACGGACAAGCCGCAAATTGCCAAGGATGACTCCGATGACTCGATGCGAGAAGTGAACAATGTTTTATTGGAAAAGAACTGGCAGCAGTACCGCCGACGAAGTTTTGTTACGTACAACTAGCTTAATAATATTGACATCGCGATTTACGAGCTTTGTCATACGAGAGTTGTAGATTGCTTGTTATTAGATTGCAATTATTAATGCCAATTCTCGAAAAGAACAATTACACTCGGAAACGCATTTATTCGTTACAATGTTAAATATCTTCACACTCTAGTTGCAAGCAGTACAAAACTTTCGATTCATGTCATAGGATTACAAGCAACGTAATATGTTTAAACATGAAATTATAGAACAGAACGAAAAAGAGAACGGTCAAAAAAATAACGGAAACGGGACTCGCGAAAGCGAAGTACGAATTTCAATGTTTCGGGATTGTTTCAGTTTTATTCAAACTAAATTTGTTTGTTTGTTATAGTCTGTCGAGGAAAACACGATAATCATTGAGATCGTAAACGTAATTCTGTTTCCAAAATGTTCTGTGGCGGACAATCCCGAAATACAGCTTCTCTACGTCGAGTATTGTTTCCTTGGGTATCACGGTGCCGATATGGAGACGATCTCTGTGAAAAAGCCTACGCCACCTGAGCAAAAGTTGACGTATAACTTCCGGAAAAGTAATCTCAGAGAATAAAGCTATATCGTGCTACCTTTTAGAATGGAAGAGGGGACTAACAACTTGAATTGCAGCGTTCAGAGTGGACCCGAAAAAACACCGGTCACAAGACAACATACTGAGGGAAATGGTGAACGAAACTATGGATTCGAAAATAAAATTCATTCTTGTTTGCGAGCCCATTCCCGAGGAAACCGAGTCGAAAGAGTGCATAGAAGTTGGGTAAGAGGAAGACGAACATTTTACAGTGCTGCATAATTTAATGAACATTGCGGCTTCAAATGTAACTACAGGTATGCGTACTTGGACATCCGGAAGTTCGCATTGGGAAAAGGTGAATCGATTTCGTCCATTCCAATATACACTCCAGACGAATCTGAACAAATTGGCCTCATAAAGGTACAACAAACATTTCGATCGACCTGTAAAATATACTCCCTTCTACTTAATCACCACAGATATTGGTGCTGGGTCGCGACACGATGTTCCAGCGTTTAGAAAGAGCCGATTCCGAGGAGTAATTGTTAAAATTAATGATCTTGTTTATGTCCATGTAGTCGCATGTCAATGGAAAATTGAACATTTCTGCTTTGTCCAACGAACGGTGCCGTTTCAGTGACCATTAAAAATCACATAATGAAAAGTTGGAGTTTATTAGAAACTACTTACATCATAATACAAAATAGTCTAAAGTGCATCTGCGTACGCATTACCAAAAAGCATCACAGTGATCGTAGCCTTATAGCAATTATTCGTTGATCAGTTCCACCGTCCGAGTAAGGTGACGCAGTGTCCGTTTTCAGAGAATTCCTCCGCGTCATACGGATTCCGATGACAAAAGTAGTTAGCTCCGTTTCTTTTTCAGCTCTGTCGTTGCGTTCTTCGAGTTCTTAGTCTCTTTCAGACTTGAGAGTTTCGATTTCCGGAATATATCGTTGAATACGCTGGTGGCCACTTGAAAGTCCCTGCAGTCCTTCGGAGATCGCGCGATCGACCAGACCCCTGCTATTGTGTCGATTCCTTGGCACACTTTGCATGCACCTAAACGTCAATTATCAAATCAGCACATTATCCACTGCGAGATTTTATGAAGCAACATACAATAGCTGCCTTTAATGATTCGGAAACTTAGTATTAATTAGCTTATTCTAGTGACCACTTGCGCGTAAAGAGCGTAATAATCAATTCCGTCAAGGTCAAATTCAGACCCATACCCTTAGACTAGTGTGTAGAAAATGCACATACCGATAAATACCGCCATGGTGTTGGTGGTGTTGTCAGTAGCAGTTAGAGTGAAGGGCGAGCCAAGCTTGAACGGTGCGTGGCCGGAAACGTTCCAAGTTCCGTTGAGCAGGTTTTCGTGGAAACGCGGCGACGCTATGTCCGAGAACGTCACGATTATGTTGTGATCCACGACCTTCATGTTCAATTTGACGCCCGCCTGAGCCGTTGACCAGGACCCTGACAAACGGCAAGGTAAGCCTAAAAATATCGCTTGTTTCACATACCGTGGGGGGCAGCCGAGTTGCAGACCGCGAAGCTTCGCGTTGATGTTTCTAAATAATCAAATCGATCTAAATCGTTTACCTTCTTTCTTATCGTTCTTCGAGCTATCCAGCTTCAGGTCCTGTAGCTCCTCCATGATCGTGTCGAGTACCTGACTAGCGATTTCTTTAGTATCGTGTATATTCTTGTCGGTGCTGTTCGCGTTTCCCTCACCCTCTAGTAACGAGAACAAGTTACTACTTTGTGATCCTTTCTTAACCAAGTGTCTTCTACGCTGGCTCCCTCGCAAGTTAGTATTACCGTTTTTGTCAATCGTTTGCTGAGTGTCATCCTTGTCACAATTAATCAGATCGTGATCCACTGGTAGATCGTGTGTTTCAGAATGGGACAATAACGCATCGTTCGCAACATCCACCCCATTGTTTCCATAAGTTGGAGAGACGCTATTTTCTACGCTCGGAGCAGGTGAGTCTATGTGCACATTAATCCCTAGAGACTGCAGAACCTTCCCCAGCGGTTGATTCATCGCGTTCGGCACGTTCACCGCAGGTAGATTATTATTATTATCTTGTACCGGAAGGAAATTATAATCTTTGGACTGGAAATGTCCAATACTTTCATCCACAGTGGGAATCGCTCCCAACTGAGGCTGACTATATACATTTTGATCAATATTATTCAAGTGTTGCAGACTAGTCCCGCGATGATAATTGTTCAAATTTTGTAACTCGAAAGCAGTGAGCTTGTGGGACAATAGAGGAACCTCCGCGACAGTATTCGGGCTTTGCAAAACGGTTGGAGGATCAACTACGTCTAGAGACTTGCTATTGCGATCCAGGAAATCGTATTGATTCGGCGAAATAACCACGGCTCGTTGCATCTCTCCGCTTAATAAATTCGGATCGGACGCGTCGAAATTATTGGGAAGTTCGGGGACCATGAAGTTATCGTTCAATCCTGGCGCTCCTGGAACCCACTCTGGAACCATGGTACTTAAAGCATACGGTGAATTCTCGATTCGATCGTCCAGAGGCATGTAACCCGGATCATAATACAGCGAAGAGCCGTCTGTCCCGTGATGTCGAGTGTTCCGGTTCAACGTCGCGCGGCGTTCGACCGTTGGATACTGCTGAAAACCATTGAAAGAATTGGTGGGATAATCGGCCTGCCTGAAATCTCTGTTGAGAGCAGCCTGGTAACAGGGCTGAATCTGATTGCTGCATAGATAGGACGTAGCGTTTAGAGTCTGCCGTATGAATCTGTCCGGGTTCGTCGTTTCGGCCACGTTCACTGGGATTTTATTCGCCACTATATCCTGGAGAACGTCGTCTTCACTGTAGTAGTCCGAATACTCTATTCCTTGGTCGACGGGACCCTCCTTCGAAGGATCTCGAGTGGTGGTCTTCATGAGGCGCTCGATCATGCTCTCGGTCTCGCGCAGTTTCGCGGAACCATCGTTTTTGGTAAGCTTGTCGTTCAGTATCGTCGAGACGTCAACGTAATCGGTGTCGTCTGCCTTAACGGCGATAATTTTGTCAGTGGAGACTGAATGTTCGCTCTTCGCGCGAAACTTATCAATCTGGTTACGTTTGCTGTGCGAGCCTTCGTTTCCGGACAATCTCTTTGCGCTAACTTCCCTTCCTTTAGTTAACGTTCTCTAATCAAAGGAACATTTTTCAAGCATTTATCTGATGCTTGTCAAACATCGCGACAACAGAGTAAAGGGGATAAGAAACAAGCAGAACGAAGCTTACCTACCTTTGCAGACCCACTCCTCGACCAGCCAGGATGCGGCTTTCTGTGACGTCGATGATGTCTGTAAACGAAAATTATTTTACACTTTCACATTGGAGAAAAATAATCATGCAAAAGTATCTTTCGAACTGCTTCAAGCATACCTTTTTTTCTTCTTCCTTTTTCTGCCCTTCGTCTCCGAATGACGATCACCTTGATTAGAGTCTCCCGCCAATCTGGAACTGCCCTTCGGCGGAGATGGCACCTTCACGGACACGAACAGCTTTTTTTGCTTAGGATCCCCACCCCGGGACAGTTTCTTCATGGTTTCTTGCATCTTCGGAGACTTGAGAGCATCCTTGGCCATCTTCCTTGCCAAATTATCGTTACCGGATCTAGAGACTCTGCCATCCATTGCATGCACGCCGTGCAGCCTCGAGTTATGTTCGCTGGACATCCTGCTGTTCCGACTTAAATGTCTTTTTCGCTCGATAGCACTTTCATCCTCGCTCGCAAATGGATCGCCCCGCCTCTCTTCAGCCACGGCTTTGCTCTCTCTAGATTCTACGCGGGCCTCGATGCAGACTGCGCCGATTAGTAGCGATACGATCATGGTCAACCTGGTTAATCAATGAACATTTAACTTGATATCACACTTTCGACGACGATTAACCGACGCGTACCTAAATAAACTTAGCAGCATTCCTCCGCGAGGTGAATCGATCGACAAATCGACGCTGATTCCATCGAATCGATGTACTCTGATGAATAGTGCCTCACTTGTCAACGCGTACACTCATCCCAGCGTCCCTTCGACTTCTGTTCTTGTGAAATCCGATGAAAATGTTCTCTACGCTAATATGCCCTCCCACACGGTGACATGTCCTAGATAGAGGTTCGTAAAGGGCGCTCGCGTGACACTCGATGCTCGTTTCTTGGCGACCAACTTTTGTCTCGCCAGATCGATTAGCCCGGATTCACACGTCGAATAAAATGGAATGTGCCCTGCGTTATCTCTCGCCGTCTCCTGCACCTCGTACACAAGTGGCCGTTCAGGACTCCGCGGAATAAAGGGTACGAAGATACTGGTCCATTTGTTTCTCCCGGGAAGCGTTAGCGCGTGTACAAATCCGCGGAGACACGCATCGCACGCGTCGCATAGGGCCGATTCCCGTGCGATCAAAGTGACTTGGAGCCGGGCCAAGTACACGCGTCGGCCTCAATTAGTCAGATATTACGTATGAATGTCCTACACGCGGCCACTCAGCATTAATAACACGGAAATGAACTTATAGCTGTCTGTTGCGGAGGTGGTGCCTTCTTTTTTTCGTCCTTTTTACAATGTACCGGGCTAATATCGCCCGAGGACGATGTACCGAGGGCAATTCGGTATTTTTTGCTAGCCCTAGGATCCGGGCAGGTTTCGTCCCTGGAAATTTTACGCAATATTTATGACCTTCGTTGCAGAATCTTTAACTAATCGGTTTTAACGGACTGTTTAGATAAGCGATCACCCTGGACAGAGAATAACAAACCATCGGGACACCGTCGGCAAACTGGTGGCCATTTTCCTCACCGAATAAAGCTGCGTACGGTGTCTTAGCTGCATTTATCAGGGAATCGTAAACATTCCATGGTCCACGAACACTGTGACGCTAGGTGCACAAAGAGAAATACATACATTTGAAAGCAATTTATTATTTTGAAAGGTGTGAAATGTTCGTTCGTATCCCGAGGGAGACGAAAATGGTGGGACGGAGGAATAATGTGTTTCGCGAGGAAGCATATTTCGTCCGTCGTACAAGTACTTAAGCAGTAAGTACGCGCGATACGCGTATTAAAACCAAGTCAGAACGCAAATAGACTCCCGACGATCCGTCGAAGTACCATCGGCGCCGGACAGAAGCCGGCTGTGAGGGTACAGCAAAAAGGACGAGTCGCGAGTAGCGTCTAGCGTGTCCATAGAAATTATGGTCGGTACAACGGATCGCAACACACAACGTACATATCGGCGTTGGACTGGCAGAGAAATCCCTGGAGACGCGTACGCATTGATTATTATTAGAACCAGCCAAAGTACAACCGATCTAACGTTCGTCTGGGAACGTTATTGTAAGTGCACGGGACGACCAAGATAACTCGACCCTCGCCGTTCTGGATCACGATTTCTCCATGTGGTGAGATTTCCGCCTGCTCCGACTCCTTTTCAAACGTTTTTTTGTCCTATAATGTCCTCTAATAAACGTAATTATAGCCTAACAAAACGATGAACAACAGATTGAAGATCATTATACAGAATAATTGGGCGAATCAATTGAAAGATACAGGAACTAAATAGTACTCCTTCCAGTTCTTTTATTGTGTTAAATTTTACCTAATCATTTGTATAATAAGTAATAAATTATACATTCTTTTTAACATTTCTTCTCATTGAACGCGAGCGATTCTATCGACTGCATTACTGATTCTGTTAACATGATGACGGAGAAGCGACTTGAAATCAAAAATAATTCCGGTCGAAGCTATTTTGACGAAGATGAGTTGATCTCTCAGTAGACAGACACGCTGGAGCAATGGAACGAACACTGCACATCGGCTACGATAACGACGTTAGCTGTCATTCGACAGCAATTCTGTTTACGAAAAGTATGGCACAGTTTAACGCTTACGATTAGTCTGCTGCGTCAATCATATGTGAGTGATGGAATGATTTGGTCAAATTTGGAAATTAATTTTTAGACTAATTTTTCTAATTCTATTAGGGTCTGCAATACCTAAAAATAATTAAAATATGATTGATGTCGTACATCTTAAATATTACAATTTCATACAATTTTTGAAATTATTGGCGTGGCAATCAAAGTATTTTTATACGTTTGATTCATGTTAATTGCGTAATCGGGCACTTCCGATTATTCAATTAAGCCTTGGCGCGCGTAAGGACGTCTCTGTAAACACGAATCAGAACACAAAGGGAGTAATCCCGCCAATGATAGGAAACCGGTATTTATTGCGGATCGAGAATCAAGCTCTAATGGATGAGATATCGTTATCCCCGATAAATCAGAATTGTGTAACGGTCTTCTGTCAATTAATGTCTGGCGCGGTCGCAACGGCGAAACTTTAGGATGATTACCGAAGGTCACTACGACTGGGTTGTTCAAACGAGAAAGATACATTGTTCACTTCGATATGAAATTTATTTGAACTATTTAATGTTAAATCTTAACGACAAGAAAATATAATTGTATTCCAACTTGAAAAAAATCGAATACTTAATGTTTTACTGCCATAAATCTCCATCACGAAAGTCACAGTACGGCAAGGGCTTAAATCTCATTCTACAGTACATTTTAAAACATATATGCGAAGTTTCCATAAAACTGGAATAACAAATGGCTTCACACGAAAGAGAAAATACGAAGAAGAAAATACAAAAAGAGAAAGAGAAAAACTTTAAAGTCGTCGTCAGCGTCCGTTGTAAGGGTTGAGACCTCGCGATCCGAGAAAGTGCGAAACCAAGCAAAAACCAGGCAGTCTAGCGAAACTCGTGGGTTTAACAACAGGTGCGTTGTTCCGGTGGCGAACTTGATAACCGCCGAACAACATAGATCGCCGTTGGCCGACGACGCGGCGCGTCGCGACGGCGGTCGTCGTACGGCGGCGAAAGAAACGAAGAAAGGAAAGAAGACGACGTCGACGGCAATGAAGAAGACGAAGAAGAAGAAAGAGAAGAAGAAGAAGAGGCAGAAGAGAAGCGTGGAGGGTGTCGGGACGCGTTGCGGCTGGCATTGGTAGCAGTCTCGAGATAGCCGCCGGCTGGCTTCCTCGCCGCCTCGGGGGATTTATTCGGGGATTCCGAGCGCAAAGTGGTGAACGATATATCCAGTGGCCGATCGATCGATCGCGCTTAGAGTGTGATCATCGCTTGGCACCCGTCGCCTCGATCCCGTCGAGAGAACCCGTTTTCTCCTAGAAAGCCGAACGTTTCTTCGCTATTAGGTGAGACCATCATTTCCCTAAGTCTCTTTCCGCCTCGCTCTTTCCTCTTTCTGCGCGGCAGCGTCACCGTATCAGCTCTTCGTCGTGCTATTTTCGTGAGTGTTGTGCAAGTGTCGAACGCATTCAAGCGGCATTCGAACACCGTGCTCGGGCTGCGTTCGCCGGATCGAAACGATCGAGTTCGATCCACGTCCAGCGGCCGCCTCTTCCTCGATCTCTCGCCGGTGAGGCTCCCTCTTTCCGGTCCGCGCAGCCCCGGTTGCGACCGCAGCTTTTCGATCGTTCGCCGTTCCTGGCCTTGGACAAAGATGTGCCCGATCATTTCTCCCGATTATTTCGGGACAGGCCGCGGAACAAGCTTCGTCCATCATCGCTCCGATTGGAACTGCGACCGATCGCGAACCGGTGATCCACTGTAATCGAATAATCGTGACCGATTACGCGACACTCGGAACGTTGGAACCTTCACGAGCGCGGCCTTGGGGCTGGCAACACAGCGGCCCGCCACTTTTGTTTTCGAACGCGGAGAAATAATGCGCTCGTCTTTAAAATAGACATAAGCTCTCGAGCCACTCTTGCGATCAACGCGATAAACACCGAATGGAATTTAATCCTCGTGCGCGGATCGCGTAATGGTTACGTCGATCATGTGTACATTGCTGTTGCAGTTTAACAACTCAGGGTATCCCGATTATGGTATATCCCTGGTGCAGAAGTCGCTTTTAAAAGATTAGCGTTTTCTAAATCGAAGTTTGGTGGCTGTAATACAACACTTGATCTTGCACTGCATTTTAATAAAGCCAACCAGAGATATACCAGCAATTTGAAATACCGAAATATCGCTGGAAAAATTAACTGACCCCTCGTGCCGGCCTTCCGATCAAGGTGGTCACCAGGTTGACAGATATGGCATGCTGTCAACTCGCCATGCGGATGCACTTGGGTAGGGTGCAAGAAATCTTCCAGTGGTTGTCCCGACGCGCCTGTGATTAATTAGTTCGCATTGTGCGAGAGTGATTAATGATTTTCCCGATACGCAAGACTGAAGAAACAGCACCTAAGATCGACTGTATTGATCGAGGCTTCCGCATCCATTATAACATGTCGATGAATGAAATCGAGAGATAAATGGATCACGCGGCAGCAAGCTCCTATGTCCGGAAAGATGAAGCTGCAATTTTCCGTCTGCCAAGCAGCGTGTTCCGGAGAAACAAGGTTGCACGGTGGCCGTACCCGCCTTTCGCGACCAGACGATGACATTGTCCGCTCCCCTAATAAACGTATCGCGACGAAATGAAATTCTGTGTTACGTGCTCAAGGTGCCTCATAAAATAGCCGTGCTATTTTACTGGCACAGTTTCCCCGCGAGGCGAGAGCGTCCAGTGAATCAAACCGTGGGGTTCAGTCATACGAAGGCCAAGTTTTTAGGTTCGCGGAAAGATGACTACGCGCGAGAGATCGAGAGAGGACGTGCACGACCGTGAAGACGAGAACGTTCGAAATCATCGAACTCTGAATTGAAGAGGTTCTACTCGCGAAGAATTGTCTTCCGAATCACCGAGACTACATCTCTAGATCCTCAAATTTCACGATGAACGATCAATCGGCGATCGATTTGTATACTTTGAAATTATGAAACTGGAGACCCGCCAAATGTGCAACGGGTGCCCGAACAAACATCCGTTTGTCAATTACTTTTCGGTCTTCGAATTAGCGATTAACTTGGATCAGCGGATACGGTTTAATTGGGTTTCTGGAACAATTATATTTGCATTGGGAGTCATCGAAGTTAGGGATCGGGGGTGTACGGGAAACCGGTACTGCTTTTATCAGCTATACAATTTTTTGTATTCTCGTTTCAATCATATTAAATAGATTCGAAAAAAAACCAGATAGAAGAATGGAATTCACGTTTTAATTCGCGAAACAGGTGCATTTTTATTGGGTATCCGGTGCACGGGGATTATCGATGATGCTCCTATCATCTCGCAGTTACAGGCCGCGATCGTGGACGTAAATCGCGGTATTTATTTGTTCACAACTTCATATGAACCTCCGCGTGGATCTCGGCAGCAAAATCAATGGCGGAAGTGACCCGATTAGCAGCGAAACACAAGAAAATGCGGCCAACCCCGCACAGTGCTAGCGGGCCAGCCAATCAGACGAACGAATACGGGTGCTGCGTGTCGGAAATAGATTTCGCTTAAACTAAAGGTTGATCCACCGACGCCGCGTTAACCATCTACGTGGATAGTTTGATTTGTCGCCCAACGAAATCGATCGAACCGTTGGGTGGCCTAGTCGGTCCTTGGGTTACTTTAAACCGTCTACTTTATCATGACGCTATAACTCCATCGACATTCTATCGCTGTAAAATGTTTAACATCGTCAATAACATCGAATCAATTTGATTTCATCGGCATAGATCGAATTTAGGGGTAGTTTCTTTTGAATTTTCCAAATTGCTGCGTAGACTAAGAATCGATGCATAATGCGCCTAAATTGTTGTTTACAATGCGTGAAAAATTTGTTGCAGTATATTATATTAGTTTTATCGAAGAATGGGGCAAAAATGAATACTATTACGAGATCCAATTAGATCGTATCAAAGTCGATAACTTACCGTCAGGCCAGAAAACAGTTTCCACGAATACTAAAAGCTGTTGCTCGTATTAAGGTGGCAGCACCGTTACGAAAATTCAAAAGAAATTCTACCGAATACGATTAATTTCGTGCAATCGCGATGATTATATTGATCTCTAAACGCTAATGCATTTCTGTTCGTGTTACTGTATTTCAGAATGATGGTGTAATGTGGAAATCACTACAATGGCTTCGAACACATCTAAACAGGGCAAGTTATCTTTTCCTTTCTTCCTTCCATAGTACCCTTGATCGTTTAAACAGTAACATCGTTTCCGTTCCATCGAGAATTGAAAT
This sequence comes from Augochlorella aurata, assembly GCA_028455555.1. Classification (NCBI taxonomy): domain Eukaryota; kingdom Metazoa; phylum Arthropoda; class Insecta; order Hymenoptera; family Halictidae; genus Augochlorella; species Augochlorella aurata. The sequence goes on from CM052162.1 coordinate 7,743,698, forward strand.
TATCAACAATTCTTTGTGAACAGGCGTCTCGGAGATAACTCGAGTCACCAGAAGAGAGGGAGTCACAGTCGCGTCATCAGGCCGAGTGAGTATTATTTACGCTTCTTCCTTTAATTATTGTTGATAAAACATTGAAAAATTCCAAGAAATTAGTCGATAATTAGCTAACACCGTCAAACTCGACATTAATAAAGGAAAAGGAACGATTCGGCGTTCGATAAACGTAATTCGAACCATTTCCGCGAAGCTGCCGTAGCAATGGCCAGCCGCAAGTATGGCAACCATTTTCTACTTGGTGATTTAAAAGAAGGACCGCGCGGATAAGGGGCGGAACGTCGAACGTTTTCGAATAATTGGTTAAACAGCAAGTAACAAAGCGCGTACGCCTCTCCACGCTAAATACGTTACGTCACTATACCACCATCTAAATTAAACTAAAACCAAGGCGCACCACGAAGGTAGATAGAATATCTGGTTCGATGCCAAAGCCTGAAGACAACCAAGAACTCACCGCCATTCCAACTACTCCCGCAATGCACGAACACGTCCCTCATTCTTCTCGGGGATCGTTCTCCTTCTTCTCCTCCTCCTCTTCCACGTCTGTCGCTCCCTTTCGCTGGCTCTCTCACCCCTTAATTCAAACGGGCAAATTCTTTTTTTCGTGGCCGGTGCGACATGATTTATACGAAAACGCATTCTGCTGGCGTTTCACGCTTCCTGGAAGAACGGTTCCGTTAGTATTCGTCGCGGCAGACGCCGTGCATGCCACCCGATTTCGAAACGTCTCGGGTCCGTCCTTAATTAGGCCTTAATTAATTGCAAAATATTTGCCGGCCCTCGACGCGTCGACTTGCGATCGCAAGAAAAATCGTCCCATCGCCGGGCTTTCTCTAACGAGAATAACTGGACCCCGATTTTGTTGATGACGAAGCACGGAGACGAAGATTAAGTAATGCTTTGGTCCTTTTGGATCTCCATTTGTGACGTAACAACGAATGTTACAAATGCAGACAGTTGGAAATGTTGCGCTTTCTTTTGCGCAGAATTGACATCTATCACGATCACACTTTTAGATATCCATAAATATCGGGGTTAAAATAGAGCGACAGGTAGCTCATTACGAAACGTTTCTCTTCCGGTGCAACCTTCAAAAAGATAATTGTTTCTTCTATAATTATTTTGCTTGAAATCCTGACAACACGTGTGCCCGATCGCCCAGGCGCCCGTTTCTGTTGTTTCGACAGCAGCAAGCATCTCCATCCGATCCCTTGCTAGCCTCGATAGTCCCACGGATTCAAAGTTCATCGGGCTTACAGTCGAATGATTTTGGCAGTACATCAAACCGGCCGATCCGCGCCAATGATCGTTCGTCGCCTGACTCGCGGAGAAAGTGTTCAGTATTTACTAATAGTCCTGGCAGCTGACAAGAACCAGCGGCAAGCAGCGTTGTGTTCAGAACAAACAGCCGAAAGCTTTTCGTCGTCGTCCGTAGCGGCGTTATTAATTCATCGTTACATGCGAAAACAAATCGCGGTAACGTGGGTCGTACAATGTAGATTCTGTGTGTCGATGACCGCACACGTGGCCCTTGTCAGCGAGGGATCCTCTAATTGCGGAACTGTGCAGTTTGGTTTATTTGGCGTGTGAACATTCCTCGTTCAAGGAATGCCCCGAGTCAGTAGAATTGCACGCAAGAGCTGCGAAATCAAGGATCGCGTGATTTCTCGAGTCCTTTGAGATCTTTAGCCGCCTCGCACTATTTCTAGCTTTCCACCTGATGCGCGAACCGCCGAGTCACCAAGAATCTGCGAAATTCCTTCGCGATGAATCCTCCAAGTCCTCTCGTCATAAACTGTCAGACCCATCGTGCCAACTGAAGCGTACAAATGGAGTCAATTGACAAGTATCCAAATAGCCGGATTTATGTTTAGATACTGGCGGTCCTCTGACCGTAAATCACCGCCTAAATCGGTGTTTTGTAAGGAAGTGCACGCGAATGGTAGGTACAGCATTCTTGGGACGGCTTGCGTATGTAAAACCATCGACACCGTCTATTACTGCGCTGGGTTGTCGGTTTTCAAGGTGACTCAACTTATATTTCACTTAACGTGGAATAATTCTATCGTGTCGGCCCCGACGAGGACGATTTAATTAATTTATCGTCACCACTCGCGCGAGCAGGCTACGTCAAATGATTTAAGACGATCCTCCGCGAATCGCTCGCTCCTCCATCCCGAAGGACGATTATAATCGGACGATTCGTGACGATCCGAGGATAACGTTGAATGTCAACGACTCGACGCGATTAGGATGAATCACGCGGGCGCCGCCGCGGACACGTTCGGTTCCGTCCAGGATGAAATTTGTAATCTTTGGCAGACCATCAACGCGGCGGATTAAAGGAACGCGTCAATGTGCCAATAGAAGCCGCGACGCCGTTACTTCGAGCGGAAACTTAACGTCTACTTAGTCTCGGTGAATAACGACAGCCTGTCAACTGGTTGTTTGGCAAGTTAAAAACTGTACAACTGCCGTGCCCCACTGGCAATCAGAACCAACGGGAACCGCGCTCGTTTTTCTCTCATCTCTTCCATAGGAAACGATATTTACGACAATATTAAGTTCTCGCACGCATTCCACTATCCCGCGGAATTTATTCAACGTGTATAGAAATAATGCAACGTAAAATGCATTGGAAAGACAGATTCTTCGGGTGTGGGATTGAGCTGTCGTGTCGCTTTTGTAAATTATCACCGCCGAACCGGCCAAGACGCTGTGACAGAAACAATTCGAAATAAATCACTATCAGCCTTGGATCGTCGCGCGGTATTACGTGGCTATAAATCGAACCATTATTATCAATCATTGTGACAAAACGTTCTTAAACGTGTTTCCTTTATGAATTGGTATGCTTTGCTTCGTCATATTTTAGGGTTTCCTTATCGATTCTTAGGTAGTTCAAGAAATGTGATATTTTTATGTGGCCGCCATTTTGGTTCCAACTGACTCGTCTTATTTACCATACTTTAACGCTTCTACTATTTTAATTTTCAATTTTAATTTTATTACATGAAATATTTCAACTTTGTATAATTTTTGAATTTGTTGATACTAATTGTCAACTAGATTTCAAAATTAATTTTTATCGTAATATATTGAACAGACTAAATTTTACCGGAGTTTTTGGAACACGAAAAACTTAGACTAACATTTTCTAAGTTAAATTTTAACTTTCTAGTTCCGATTTCATTAATTAACACTTTCACGACTGTCCCAAAAACCTAAAAAATTTCATAAAATTACAGCATCAATTACTTCTTCAATGTTCGTACCCCGTGAAAATCTTAATAAAATTAAAAAATTATAATGTCGATCAGGCTAAATGTTAAACGACTGTGATATCATGGTAATTTTTGGAGTTGATATGTGGCAGTCAAGTTGTTAAAGAATCAGAAACTCGGCCACTGTATCGAAGAATTGTTCACAGTGTAGACTGCAAAACTGACGAACCCACTTCGAACGGGGCTTCTTATTATAGCCGACTTATAATAGACCGACGTCGAACCAAAATTGTTTGTCATTCTAATTACCGTAGATCTCAAAGCGGTGCAGATTGCTGCCCAACCGAGGCACGTTCCGCTCGTTTTTTTGGCGTAAACATTATCGTTCGTAGCTACCACTGCCAGTGTAGCGACCGTCTGCTGGTCGTTATGGGATTAACAGCCGAAACGAGCCGAATTCCTGTTTCAAGAACCGTCATTCTGACGTTATCGGTTCCTAGAAGCATCAAGGCACTCCGTATCGTTCGTTTGAATCTATTCTGCGCAGTTTATGGCGTTTCCGCAGAAGACACAGGAAAGCGAGCAGACAGCGTTCGACGATCGTGATTGACCGTTCCTCGCAACATTTCGCGACAAGATCGTGGCGCATCTGTTGGCAACGAGGCGTGTCTACCTATCGAAATTTACTGACGTTTTGGAAACGAGTATTCAACCAATAATAGGAGGCGGGCGCGGACGGGGTGAACGCGAGCGTGACTGAAAAATGGTAACAGGTGTCTTATTCATCTTTCGCAGATTTCGTACAGTGACACGCGTACGCGCCAGATTTATCACCTACTACATCACTTAAGCTGCACGAGTGCATATCGAAATAAATAAACCCGCTTCTCGCGCGTATTAGTCATCTCCACAATACCGATCATCGGACTGCGACCGTTTCCGGTGGAATTATTCAAATTTCCCGCCTTTTCCGTATCCACTCTTCTCGATTCCTTGTTTCCCAATGGTTTCCACGATTTTCTCGCGCGTTCGCCGCGGATGATGCGCTGCTCTGATAATTTTAGAGGATCAAATCGGACGCGATATTTCATATCGCAGCGTAACCAGGTCGAGAATAGTTTCTCACGCGCGTACCGCCCGGAAAAGCGGCGCGATTTATATCAAATAATGACGCAATCGATCCTAAAGAAAGAAATCGGGCCTGCGGTAGGCGGTCGTGGCAACAATCGGCATGCTTTAAATAGCGGGGCATCAACATCGCCCTTTTCCATCCCTGTTTGCTAAATAGCGGCTGCACCATTGCGTTTTCGATATTTCGGTTTGCATTGGACGTGCGAGTTCGATAGGTGCAGTTTTCGAAAGTAGAATAAAACTCCATCCAAGTGGGCAGTCTTAAGTAAACCGTTAAAATAAGATCGATTTTCGGCAATTTGTTTATAACGTAAAACATCGACGAAACTTTCCGTCGTTTTCAATACATATTCTTTGACATTTCAAGATACATAAATCTGTTCTTCGTTGCATTTTATCGACGTTTATTGGAATAATAAACCTCGTTCTCCATGAAATGCCAGTATGCATATAAGTTACCAAACACTACAAAACACATCTCTTTTCGTCATTCCAAGTAGTAGAAAAATTAAAAAGAGTGTTCTAATCTATAGAGACTATCTCTTGGATTATAGAACGAACCGATCGTCACAGAATAATATTAAAAAATCGTCTTCCATTTTCCCACGAAAAGAAAACGGAATTACTTTCAACCTAATGTAATATAGTTCACACGAACGCGAAGATTACGATGTAATAAAATGAAAGAATTATTCGTTGCATCAAGAACTAAACTAAAGTTTCGAAAGGTTCGAAACTCGTAGCTGAAAGAGAACTGACGCGCTCAAAATCCGCTAAAGTTAGACACCACGCTCCAAGATCTTTCCCAGTGAAAAAATAGAAAATTGAAAAAGTTCGAGGATATGGATGGGAATCTCGTAGCAGAGAATTCCCCTGGGGAATTCCCTCGATGACGCAAAGGGCTGGTCCCTAGGGGCCACGGCTACACCCTTAGCGCGCGCGTCCACGTACGTCTCCCCGGAGCCGTCGTACTCTGTTCTAAAGATGTATTGGAGAAGTGTAAGAAGGGTAGCTATTTCTGGTCGTGGGGAGCCGAGAGACTCGTCGCGCAAACGGCTCTTAGCCACTTCGTACATCGAGTAGTCTGGCGTTCGCCGCGTATCGCAATACGTACGCATTTCGGTGGGAACAGCGCGGGATGACACGCGTACCGGCTCCGTATCTCCTCGCAGTGATACGCGGCTAGAAACGACATCGATCCGAGGGAGATAGATCGTGCGAGGCCTCGCGGTGACCATCGAGCCGCACGTTTCAAATCCGACAAGATTCCGAGAAGCTTTCCGCGGCCCAAGCTGGCGTTCTCGACGTTTGTGCATTCGATTCTCGACCTCGCGAACCGTATCTGTGATTAATCGTATCCGATGGGTCCACAATTGATCTCAACGAATGAAAACCAGCATGAAAACCACTAGAGGGTGAAAGTGGTTCGAACAGGTGACACACAGTATATCCTCCGAGAGAGCTGATCCCCCTAATGCATCGTGTTCCGTGAAACGGCTTCAGTCTGACAACCGATATAGAGTGCAGTGCACCGGCGTGAAAATAGATGGTGGTTAGTGAAGATCGGTGAAAGTGACGAGGTGGAAACAGTTGCCACGTTGAATCGCCGGGAGAAGACGGATAGGGCTACGCCGCTGGTGGTTATCGTGAATTAGCGAGGACCGAGGACAGCGTGTCGACCGCCGTGTATAATTCACGGCTGCTGGTGTCCGAGTCATCGGCAACATAAATATCATCGATCGCGGTCGGTACCGCGCATCATAATTCAACGGTGGGAGGGACCAACACCTGAAAAAACACTCGGGAGGAAAGCCGAGCCTCTCGCAAGTCGATAAATCGTGGAAAAAACGCGGTCGGACAGGATGAGGGATGTTTGACACCGCGGCGAGCAAATATGTCAAGCTAACGTCTGTCGTCGCCTGACGCCCCGGTTGCCAATCGGCGAGGACTTCGAGGCGGCCAAGAATCTTGTACCTTGTACCTGGCGAAAAGAACCGATCGGTGGTTTGGTGCCGGCCAGCGAACGCAAACGGTCGCCACGGAAAAAGAAGGCTCTCTTTTCAACGACGAGGAAACCGGCGAATTGGCCGGCTACCAGGCGAAACGGAACGAACGAGGGCTCCCACGGAATCCTCGCAGGCATCCCGCACGTAAAAATAAACCGTGGCTGGTGTCGGGCCGGCGAGGGCTGGTCGCGGGTTCGACGAAAACTTTTTAACGAGCAGCCGATGGAGACGGCTGAGGGAAAAGTTGCGGGGCGCGCGAGTCGCCCGTGCCGAACGAATTAAAATTCCTGCTGGGGCTGTACGCGTCCCTCGGCAGACGGGTTCCTCGGGGGAAGTAGAAGCGATTTGGGTTACGAACGTGTCCCGATCGTCAGTGACGCACGGCCCCGTCCCGCGAGACGGTTCCTCTTTATTTCCAGCGAACCAAAGAAAAATAAGAATAGCATGCAAAGGTGGTCGGAGAGACGTAAATGAGTCGCGGCGGCCTCAGTTCGCGGGCGGACGTGCGCGAAGCTGCGGGAAACCGTGGGACGAGAGACTGAGTCTGGGTCAGACTCCACGTGGTGGACGAGTTATGGCGACAGAGGAACAATGCGAGCCGAGACGCGCGATGACGCAGCTGCACGCGTTTACTGACGTCAACGCGGACGCCAAGAGGAAGTCGCGAGAGCCAGTGGTCGAGAACAGGGGTCCTTACACAGGGATGCCAAGCTTCTAGCAGCCGAGCGACACTAATTTCGCCGACGATCGATCAAATCGCGCAAAACTACGGACGCAAGACAGGGTTGGATCGATGAGAGCGTGAGCGAATCTTAGTAACAATGTCCTTCTGCAGGATAACCGGTCGGAGCAGAGGCTTGCCCAAGCCGAACTACTTCCCGCTGCTGCCGCCGATCAGCCCAGCAGACGCGAAACGCTTCTGTCGCATCACCGGCAAGTCTTACGGGCTGCCCACGCATCATTACATTCCAGTCCTGTTGGGTGTGCACAGCCACGACAAGTCGAAATGCAGGATCACGAACGCCTCGGGGCTGGGCCCGCACCACTACACCGCCGGGTTCGTTCTGGGCGAGAAGAAGAAGCACGTGATCCTGAAAGATTATCGCTACGTGTTCCCGGTCCTGGAGGGCGAGAGCGAGCAGCAAAAAGCCCTGCGGGACCTGCTGAACACGAAGCAACCGGCTCCCGAAGAAGAGATAGCCAAGTTCGTGTACACCGTTCAGGAGCGTAGATGCAGCCTGGTGTTCCCATCGCGACTCGAGGCGGCAGTAAGGGATGGGGACGTGAAAGACGTGATGCTGTCCAGGGACTGCGACACCGTCCTCTTCCGGCTGAAGCAAGGGAAGAACGTGTCGGTGGACTTCAAGAACCTGGAGGACTTCGAGAACCTTTACGATGGACAGGGTCCCAGAGAGGACGTGCTGAAGGAGAGAGAAAAACAAGAAGCGGAGGCTAGGAAGCGAAAGCGGAAGAGGCAAGCTGGATTGAGTTACGCGAAGAAGATCTTCGAGGAAAAGGAGAAGGCTGCAGAGGAGGAGGAGCTGAAGAGAACGAAGCAACTTAGATTGAGAAGTGTGAAGGAGGAGACGAAGGAAGAGGAGGTTCAAACCTGGAAGAGCGTCGACCTGGAACAGGCTAGGATCAGGGCATGCGAGCTGGTCTCTGTGACGGGCTCCCTGAAGGAGGCTGCAAAGTCTCTTCCGCAAACTTTGGACTGGAACTCGTTCCAAGAGGCGGCCAAGACCCCGTTGCCACCTGTCGTGGACAAACTGCCGACTCCTCTCAAGATAGACCCTCAGATCATCGAGCAGGGTGCCTCCTCCGCGTGCACCAGTCCTGTTTCGGAGCAGACTGGAGGATTCGAGGTGATATCGGTCGTGAAACCATTGACGCCGCTAAAGATAGACCCCGATCCTATTCTGCAGTCGGCCATACAAAACATGCCAGCCAGCGATCTCAAGGAAGTATCGAACGTGAACGTGAAGCTCCTGGAGGCCGGCGAGCAAGCGTTGGAGGAGTTACCGAAGGTGGAAGAGATCCCCGAACTGGTGCAGAACATCGGCAGGGGTACGGAGACAACCGTGCACCGAATCAAAGGTCTGAAATTAGACATAAAGTCAGCGCAGAGATTTATCGTCGGCCAAACCGTGCAGACGCCCGTCGGCCCTATTTTCGTACCTGGCCAGACGCTGCAGACACCTCAGGGTCCTGCCTTCGTTCCCGGTCTGACCGTGAACACTCCTGACGGCCCTGTTCTGGTCCCGGGTCAGATACTGTCCGTCCAAGAACAGGATGACAAGAGGACGCCGGTTTTCATGGCGGGTCAGACCTTGCCCACCGAGGAGGGCCACAAGTTCCTCCAAGGTCAGACTTTGCACACCAACGACGGGGCCAGGTTCGTCCAAGGGCAGACCGTGCTCACCGAGGAGGGACCCAAGTTCGTCGCCGGTCAAGTGAAACAGGACGGCACGTTCGTCCCTGGTCAGACGATCGTGACTCCGGACGGACCGCGCTTCATGCCCGGTCAGACGGTTACCGATCATCGTGGCGAGCAGGTGTTTGTCCCTGGACAAAGCGTACAGGTCGGAGAGTCATGGGAGTTCGTGCCCGGCCAGTGCATAGAGTCGCCCACAGGGGAGACGAAGTTCGTTCCTGGTCAGACGTTACCAACGTCTCAAGGGTCGCAATTCGTTCCCGGACAATACGTCACTACCAACTCCGGAGAAGGTCGATTCGTCCCCGGGCTCGTCAAGGACAACGGCGAAGGCGCGACGTTTGTACCAGGCATGACTCTGGACACACCAAAGGGTCAGAAGTTCGTCGAGGGTCAAGTATTGAAAACATCGGATGGCGAGAAGTTCTTCCCAGGACAGACTCGATTGACCAACGAAGGATTCGAGTTCGCGGCTGCCAAGAAGTTCGACGAGGTAATGTTCCACGATGCTGGACCCGTTGGCATACCAGTGGACCCGAAGACCGCGAACGTCTCTCTGCAGCAGAGCGAAATCTTCGGGCACATGGTTCAGACGGAACGGGGCGTGGAGTTCTTCCCGGAGGATGCGAAGAAGCTTCCCGAAGGAAGAAGGATCGTGCCGGGACAACTGGTTCGCGGAGGAAAGGATGGGCCGAGGTTCGTGCCCGGAGTGATGACGGAGGACGGTTTCCTGCCGGGTCAGATCGTGATGACGGAGAAGGGCGAGCAGTTCGTACCTGGCCAGGTGATAGACACCAGCACCGGGCCGAAGTTTGTGCCGGGACAGATGGTGGAGACTCGGACAGGGTCCAAGTTCGTTCCAGGACAGACAGTGGAAACTACGGACGGACCTCGCTTTGTGCCAGGTCAAATCGTCGAGACCAAGGTCGGTCCCACCTTCATACCTGGCCAGGTGATCTCCACGGAAGACGAGGGGTCTAGATTCGTGCCTGGCCAAGTGGTGGACACTCCAGACGGTCCCCGGTTCGTGCCAGGTCGCGTAGTGGAGTCAGGGGAGCTGGGAGTAACCTTCGTGCCTGGACAGATCGTTCAGACGGAAGAGGGGCCGCGATTCGTCGCCCCGGACTTGACCGATACTCCCGAGGGAGAAGTAGAATTCTCTGTCCAAGGGTTCGAAGTCACTCCCGAGGAATTGAGGCTTCTGAGGCCGCAGCATTTACACTACAATCCGCACGTGCAGCATCAAGGAGAGACCAGCATCGACGCTAGAATGCTTAGACAGTTGTCCGAGGCAGGATTGTCAGTGGGGCGGAAGGTTGCCACCGATTTGCCAGCTGTGGATGTTGACGTGGACCCGAAAGCTGTGGCTCTCGAGCACGCGTTAGAGATGGCGGAGAAGCTCGGATTGCACGGCTCGACTGCGGTTAAAATGGCGCAAATCGTGTCCACTGTTGACCAACTGGCGAAGAACATCGCGGTCCAGCAGGAACTAGACGACAATTTCGGTTCCTCTATGTTGTCGAAGGGTAACAAATCTTCTGCCGCCTTGCACAGCAGCAAAGATGGCGGAGATCGACGAAACGGTACCGAGGGCGACGACTGGTTGCGAGACGCCATTAAGACGGCAATGTCTAGCGCCGTTCTTGCGATTGCGAACGATTCTTTGGATACCAGCAACGAAGAACAGCAGGACTTCGTCTACTCCTGCATCAGCGAAGCTTTCAACGTTCTCCTGCGGCAGAAAAACACAAGCATCGAGGAATCTGTGGAGGAGATCCTGAAGATACTCCTGGTCCCCCAAAACCGGAGCAATCTCTGTCAATCTGCTCTAATGGAGCTGATCGAAAACAAGAACAACAAGATAGACATACTGAAGTCCACTGTGGTTGGTCAGTCCTTGAAAGACGAAGTGGTGCTCGACAGATTGTCGATGGTCCTCGAGGAGGACCACGGGACGGACCTGGTCGGCCCTGCTTTCAGAACTGTCTCCAAGAACGACCCGGAACTGGTCTCCAGAGTCCTCCAGAAAGTGTCCGAAGAAGTGTCCACCATAGAAACGGAGAGAGACGCAGCGGAAACTGTTCACAAGGCGATCGTGCACGCGGTTCGCGAGTCGAGCGAGATCAGAGTGCAAGAACTGCTGAACGACGAAGGGGAGAACGTCAGGGAGATGCTTCTTCAGGCAGTTGGACTGGCTAGAGCCCTGGGAATGGCCAATATCGCGAGCAGCCTCCTGGCAGTGATCAGCGACGAGAAATCGACGCAGGTATTAGCCAGCGACAGGGTAACGTTGGATGTCCTGAAAAGGCTGACGGTGATGAGGAAGCTGGCAGAGGAGAGACCACCGTTCATGAACGCCCTGACACAGCTGTGCAGCGATCCTGAATTGGCGAGAACCGACCCGAGACTCAGGACTCTGGTTCGCGAAAGCGCCGCGTTGATGATCGTCCCTGAAGAAGCGCCGTTGCAGTCCTCCGCAGACGTTCCCAGCGTTCTGCTTAATTCTGACAACAGTCTGGCGATGGAGGAGTTCCTCTTGAGGAGAAGCCATCGATCGTCTTCTATTTTTATGATCCTGAAGCAGGGCATGCAAGCCGTGGTGCCGAGAGAAGCTTCCAGATCCGTACTCACTGGTCAGGTGGCCTACACGGTTCTCGACGAGGATGGCATCAGCCATTTCGAACCTCTGCACGTGTTCTCCGCCCTGAGACTCAACCGTCCAACCGCTCATCGATTCTCCATGTACTGTTGTCCTGTAGCCAAAGAAGAGGACATGGACGTGGAAATGATGTCCACGTTCACGGGCACCACTTCCATCGCCAGCAGCCTCGACGGTTCCGGGAACGGCACCTGCCAGAAACAAGAGAACAATGGCGTCGTACTGTCCAAGTCCGACAGGTCCTGCGGTTACTCCGCGAGCAGGGAGAACACACCTAGCTTGAGGAGGTTAAGCAGCATCCAGCAAGACAATAGCTGTGAGCGGGTAATGTTCAGGGAGAGGGTTTTGATACATAAGGTGTCACGTAAACTCTGATCCTTTGTAGCTTATGATTCGTTATTTCTTCAGCAAGAAGCGTATATGTTATTTAATAGTTGCTTCGGAGAATCAACATTGTCTGACCTCATGGAAGCACGTAATTAGGGATAGTGAGCTGGTTGTTTACGTTTAACCACTAGTCCAGATGTTTTACACGATTCTAAGATGTAACTCTTTTAATTGAGATCTCAAACAATTAACTCAGTACTCAAAGAAAAATAACGTATCTCACACTGTTCATTGACCAGAAAACATTATTCACGATATCGAAGAGTAGGGTACTATGGAGTAACAAATTACTATGCCTTTGGTTTATTTTCAGTCATAAGTAACTTTATATTTATCGAATAAGCCATGTTAAACTTTCTAATCAAAAGTAAACAAAATAAAAGAATCAAGAAAATTTAAAGTTAATTATGATCGAAAACAAACCAAGAGTATAGCAATTGGTCGCACCACAATAACCGACTCTGCTACTCTATATTTAATTAATCCTTTGTAAAGATTCTGTTACATCATCAGTCCAACTTACTTTGTTATTAAATCCCCAAGTTTCAATTTAAAAAAATCTAATTCGTTGCGATAGAAGCGCCCGACGAGTTCCCATATATTGGTTCGTTGAAATTAAAAGCTGTCACAATGTCCTGTTCCTCTTCTCTGTTACAGAAATCCCTGGACAACTATATCGTCGTGAAGGATTACAAGAGCGACACGGACAATTTCTCCGTAAATGTCGGTGATATCGTCGAGGCCCTCGAATACGCGGATCCAGCCAAGTAAGCTTTCCAGCCAGCTTCATAAAACGAAGGGAAAACAAATGATCAGCTCTTTTGTTTTGTTGGATCGTTGACTCCGCGTGTCGGGGCATTTGCGTGCGCCGTTAAAATTCTATTTCCGTGTGTGTGCAACGTGTGCGCGGCCGAAAATAATCCTCAGCCCCTATATAGTCTATAGCCAGAGGGAGACGGGCTTGTTGCTAGCAATCCGTCACTTTCGGAAAACTCTTCTGCTTCTCGAACACCTAATCAGCCTTTCCGTTTAACAGCTGCTGCTTTCATTAACCCTGTTCTCTGTCACATTATCGTAACGCATTGCACTGGATCAAAAGATTCATTGAGTTTATCTGCTGCGTATTTTATTCTTTGGACAGACTCTCGTTTTCGATAACTATTCGACGATTGTTTATTTTGATTACTTTGTCAGAGAAGCTTCTTTAAATTTTAGTTAACGTTAAACCTACCGAGCTGATCAAAAGGGTGGATTTCACATTTTTCGTTTGAACGTTGACGCTCATAGAAAACGATATAGATATGGGAATATTCTAGTGTGAAGTGCGTGTGTTTTTAACTTTCTTGGGGAATATTTTGCAAAGAAACTATTATATATTTCGTAAGCATATAATCTAAATAAATAAGGTGTTTTCGTCATTATAAAGCAACGCACGTTAATTGCATATAAAGTTCGGTAAGTTTAATGTTAAGATTTTCGTTGGAACATCGTAAATGTCATTGTGGAAAATATTTACAGCTTATAATTAACCCTTAGCACTCGGAAGATTTTCCCGATAAATTTTACAAAAATTGTGTTGATTTTCGTATGCGAAATCAAATTGAAATAAAAATCATTATATTGAAATTTTATAGGAATTAATAAATAAAAGATGTATTTTACACGATTACCTTACCGCATGAAAAGAATATAATAATTAAAAACAAATGCCACCAAAAGCTTATCGAAATCTATAAGCTTTTGCAACAACAAATAATAGAAACGTGATTAATTGTAGTATCAATTAGGAACATTCGAGTGCCAAGAGTTAACAGAATATTTCTTCTAATGTCTGAATATTGGTAACTGCAGAAAACTATGATATCGAATGATATTTGCAATTGCTGGAATCTGTTTAAAATAGTCAATAATACAAGGCAAAGGAAGTGGCCCAATAAGTGACTCGCAATTTCCAAAGGAAAGGAACGCTAGAAATTAAATTCCTGTCAATTATTGTTTCTTACAATGTTGTTACGATATTAGGTCACTCGTTGGTGCACGAAAGAACCGCACGTTTCTGACATGTCGCCAGAATATGCATGATCGAAACGAGGGGGGCGAGTTCGAGCCATTGCGCGTGACAGGCCGCGGATCTGCGAGGCGAGATTCGAGCACGGCGAGTCCGTGTGTCAAACAGTGAGAGATCGGACCCCTTTGCTTATTTTTGCGACGATATTTTTACGCGAACGATGTTTCGCCAGCGTATCTCGGTCGCGTTTATAAAATACGTCGACAGCGCCCGCGAGTGCTATGCCGCCGCGGCAGATGGAAAGTTTCTCGGTGAAAAGCATCTCGGTTCATCGAACGGTTCTTCGGCAGCAGTTTCGTCGCCGTGGCGTCGACGGAAATAAGACGATCGACGACACCATCGATGATCGAGCTCCTCGGAAGCACGTTCAAGGGAAACCGCATAATGTCCGTACGAAGGACGCCTAACAGCTACGAATAGATTAGCATGTCTGCGAATATCGGCGATCGAGCCGAATAACAAATCGCCGGGCCTGGTTTCGAAGCTGAAAGCGTTCCCAACGATGCTGCGCGTTTAACCAACGGCTAAGCTTGCTGCGATTAACGGCGAATAATGTTTAGTCTGCATGAAGCCCGACTAAAATCACCGTGAGGGACGACCGGGAACCACGAGGCCCCGCGAGCCTGCCTCTATTCTCGGTGTTTCGCCGTGTTGTAGGAAGATCAAGCTGGATCCGGATCTGGAGATCGGCGAGATAGGCGACGTGCTGGACAACTCGGCCGCTTGGCACAAACTGTCGGTCAGACCACGGCGGAAACACGCTGATCCTCGGTCTAAAGGCGTTTCAAGGTCGAGTTCGGAGGTCAGCCTGCAGAGGTATCGTATCTTTCACCGTTTAACTGTGATAGCCGACCGGACGCACCTAACACCTGCTTTCGAACTAGCTGGAGGATTGCGTAGACTGCATTTAACGGCGAACGCTAATTAGACTAGCTCGGAAGCTGTAGGAATAAGAAAGACATGCCGAGGGCAGGCCAAAACGTGTACCATACCTCTTCGATTACGAAATTATATTAATCAGCACGATGCCTGTACTGCGTACGGACTCTCGTGTCGTTTCCAACGATCAATGTCTACTACGTACGGACGATCATGCGGCCACTTACATCTGTCACATCACTTGTCGCTCTACGCTCCTATGTTTATAAACTGTACTAACAGCTACTAAAAGCTAAATAGAAGAAGGAGTAATTTCACATTATGATGGTCTGTTTGAAATATTGACTGTTACATTGAAATAGGAAGATAAGGAAACTGCAACAGTGATATTAACGTATCGCGATAGCTTGTAGAGAACAGTAACCGAAAACCGAGAATTGTTAATTTCTTCATAGATAAATGATCGAAAGGAAACGTGTGCAGAAATGGTATCAAAAATGATTCCATTGCCTGTTGAATGCAACGGTTATATGCTGTGTGATTGCATATGTATAAAAGAAGTAGCCAAATTACAAAAATTGACTATTCATGATTCCGCGCAATGCTATTAGCGATACACAGCTAATGTAGCTACGACGGATGAAGTAGAAGCTTCAGGTGCGACATAAATTATAGTCGGTTGCACGGTAAGAAACTACGAATCCTTGATGGGTTGACAGTAGTAGGAGGTCTCTGCCAATTTTTAATATGGAAAAGTACACCTAAATCTAATAGAATGAATACTCAAATTAAAACAAGAGCTCTAACAATAAGGAGAGTGCTCCGTAGGAGCAACCCTATGAAAGAACAAAGACGTTACCTCTGAAGTCGACATTTCGATCGATCATTAATGCAAAAAAAGCATTTTAGAAGAGAGTATCTTCAGTCATAGTTGAGATAATAGATTGCCATCCTTGAACGTAGAAGTCCAACATCTGTTTAGAACAGAGAACTTTATCGTTGAATCTTCCTCTTGGATCTAGTTAGATCAAAGGAGAAAGTCGAACAAAATATCAGCGATCACGATCGCGATACTCGAAAGTCTCACGGTCCAGAGCGTGCTCAAGAGAGCTTGAAGATCCAATCTCGACGATGATCATCATTCCGCATTGAACTCCGAAGACTCCGCCAAGGGCGCGTCATCGTTAAACCCCAAGGTTGTGCTTGTGGTTGAAATACGGCCTCGCCAGGTGTTAGGTGGGCAATATATTGCACGCATTCGACCGTTCCCCGAGTCGTAATCATTTTCGAACTTGTTACTGTCCTGAAAAGATCGAGAGGATCGAACGAGGGCGGACAGAGCGGTGAAAAAGAGGATGAACGCGTAAACGTTGGTACCACGATCGAACGATATCGGGGGCTAGACACGGAAAAGGTAAAATGCGCTATCGAACGGCGAGGTCTTGACGCGAGCACGCTTTCACGTGGCCTAACACGATTATATCCGTGCAGGAAATATAGCAACGACAGGTGCTCCGGTCAAACAGTGGCCTGGGCGTCACGTTGACGTCGGAGCCAATGAACTGGTCGTATTTCAACCCCCCTCCCATCCCCCCAGGACTCACGGAAACGCCTATTTACTCATTAATCGTACTACTCGATTATACGGGCACGCATAATCCCCGTTGTTTATTAAGATTCTCTCGCGCCGTTATTATCTATATTTAATAGCGCGCAGACCGGCGGTGATTTCTCTCTTCGAGGATAGAGTCCCTTTGATCAAACTGTTACGAGAACGAGATCGTTTGTTTCGCAACGCTTTACCGGGAAAATCTGGTAATTTAACGTCGCGATCCGACTATTATTAGATTTCCGACTGGTCGACGTGATCGATCGAAACCTATGCGTCACAAGCGTTACAATCCTGTCCAGATAAATCCGCGGCAGTCCCGAGTCTGATCGAGACGAACGGCGGAGTGTCCTGCTCAATGATGCCCGAGTATCGTTGTAATAATTGTATTAATATCGACGATGTTTCATATCTGTTCAATAATACCGGCAACGGCAATTTACGACGACGTTAATGAAGATGAAACGCTTATAAACGTCCCTATGGCAATAATATTCTGAGACACTTCGCGTGATTGGCCCGTCGCCAGAATAGTTGCAGAGTCGATAATATATAAATTATCGTTTGGGAAGGTGCTACAGTGGTTTCGCGGAATTGCGACAGCGCGGTAATCGTCTTCGGAAAAACGCGTTTCCGACCCGCCGTTAATATTCCGCTTGAAGATGCGACGACAGCGCTGGGGAGACATTTTGGAGAACGCGGCGTCGTCTGTGGCGCGGCGTCTTCGTCTTCGTCGTCTCGAAACGAAATGTCGCGCGGCTAAATAAAATTCGGTTGCATAATTTAACGAGCCGCGTTTCGTTCTATTGGCTCGCCAAGGGTACCTCGATTCCAAGGAAGGCGAAATATCGGCCAGTTCTGAAAATAAGTTCGTGTAGCGGAGGGATCCACGCTGAAACATCGATTCGACGGTTTGGCAACCGCGCCGTTCAATGGATCGCCGGTTATTTACTATTTGCTACGCGAACATGTTACATTCTGAAATTCTGTTGTGCGTTTTCTGGTGGCGTGACGGACTGCGTGTAAATTATAAATTTGTCAAGCAGAATGTATGGTTTAAGTAAACGTTCGGAGCCAACGTTCCGCGTCGTTTTGCGCAACGAGGCGGAGTGTTCTCGTTCACCGGAAGTGGCGCAGGATTAATTAGACGCAACCGTGGTCGCAAGAAAATTATCCTTTCTTTCGTCAAATATGACGAAAGATAGCTAGACGAGCGGGTGGGTGGTCGACAGTTATATTTAAATTTAGTGACTAAGGCAACAAGCCTGCGTGTTCTCGTATTCGTCGTTCATTCAACAGAACGCAAAATTTGTTGGCGATCCGTTCGGCCCATTAGGCCTTGAATTTGTCAGTACCATGTAAAGTGGGCCAGTGGATATTACTGGCGCAGGATCTGAACATGTTCGTATTAAATTTACGCTCGCGGTTAATCGTACGTCGAATATGAAATCTGGTGCACTCGTCGCAGAAGCGGTCCAATTATTAGAATGATCAAGATCGCGGTGTCTCAACGCCAGCAATCTTTCGTTGATAACATTAGTTGATTGTTATTATAACGTTATGAAAGGTAATAGACAGACTGCTGCGTATCTTTATGCAAAATAAAAGTTCTCTGCAACAATTGCGTCAAACAGGAGCCAAACAGGAAATTCTTTCTTTCAGTAATTTCAATAAGTTACAAATAATGTATCATTATTATACTGCGGATGTTTATGCAAAATAAAAATTGTATGCATTGTATGTACAATTTTATGCAAATCGTATACAAATTGTATGTAAGATGAAGGAGCTCAGTAAACATTTATTTCCTCTTATAATAAACTTAATGAGTTGAGCGTAATGCAATTGTTTAAATGTTTTCACTGTACTGAATTTCGTCTAATCATTTTTTTTCATAAATGCATACAATCCGTAGTTTAATAATCATTCTTAAAATGTGTTATTCTCCCTACCCTAATCTTATATGTAGAATCCGCAGTCTACGAAAATTTGTTTACACATTTCCTGAAGGAGACAAGTAAAAAGATATCAATTTTGTTTGACCGTGAAATTGAATTAGGTTACAAAAGAACATTTTGTCTCATCGGTATATTTTTTCACAGAGTCTACGTTCGAAAGGCAGACTCGAAGGAAGGATGGCTGCCCATGTCGATTTTAATGCAAACTGCCCTAAGCGAGGACTCAGCGGCTGGACACCGACCCGAGGACTCGCATTATCGAAGAGAGTGAGTACGGGAAAGAGCCGTTGGTCACTTTAGAACTGTGGTTTTAGCGATACCGTGTCAGCGCGGGTTTTACAATTGGAAGATGTTGTTAGAAATAATGACGATCACTTTTTCGTAGGGCGGTGGTAAAAGAACTGGTCGAGACCGAAGAGGAGTTTGGCAGGGACCTTCAGCTGGTCGTTGAACGTTACCTGAAGCCGCTCGACAATCCGGATGTTCCGCGGATCGTGCGCGACAACAAAGACATCATCTTCACGAACCTGAAGCAGATCGCCGATTTCCACAATACGTACGTATAACGAACGCGTTGGCAAGGGAAACGAAGTTCACTGCGACACATTGAACCAGACATTCATTACAGACAGAACAGATTCTATTTATTATTCTATGATTCACATGACAAAGAGTACCTATCTATTTTATTTCTTGGAAAAACTATGAGATACGCTTTCCAAATCTATTATTTACAAGACGCTTAAAATATGCGTCCTATTTTATCTAAAAAGTTATTTATTGTAGTCTATTCAGGGTCCACGTTGAAGAGTCGCGAGACCTCCTGGAAAATGAAATAACTAAATTCCGGAGCTTAGTTTTTCTAGGCGTAGGAAATGAATGTCTATTTTCAATTGTAGTTCAAATAAAGAAAAGACACGACCCGTTTCAATGAAATAAAATTATACGAGAGTCGAGCTAAAACAAGCGTCACACGCGCACACAATACACGGCAGCACATATTCGCCAACGTACGTTTTTTCTCTCTCTAGATCATAAAATGGCGTAAGTTCGATAATGAAGCATAGTTTGTGTGAGCGTGTGTTTCGTGGTGGTTGAAGTAATCCGGTAGTCGAACTAAAACTGTTGGTTCCTGGAAAGTTTGGAGCACCTCCCCTCACAGTATGTGCGAGCACGCTTTCATTGACCCTAGAAATTTATTTTCCCAACGAGAACGACGGTGTTAAATAATCAAGCGGATAAAACGGTCTTGGAACTCCTATTTTTTGTCTGTTACCGACAAATATTTCGCGTCGCGTTTAACCGCGTCGTTGCTCGTTGGAGAGTAGTATTCAGTTTTCATCCCCCTTTGCTCCATAAAATATTGTAGAACAAGATTTTTCTTCAAAGATTTTTATCTCGTAGCCATGGCGATCTAATAATGTTACTGTGACTTACCCTCGACGAAACCCCCTGTTATTTAATCAGCACATTTAGTAGCCTAATGGTGCACCAAACTGTGAAGATTAACAACGCCGACTCTGTCAATGTTGCAATTGCTCCCCTATATGTCGCACTGAAAAGAAGAAGGAAGCGGATCCAGGCTCGTAGGCATGATGTGTGATTTAGCGTGAAAATTAATTCGAACCTTACTTAGATCGTTCGGCAGGGTGTTGATCGAAGGCGTCAAGTACTATGCGGATCAGCCACGCATGCTGGGCAAGACTTTCCTGCGATTGGTAAGCCTTTGCACATTTTTCCAAAATAAATAAGAAAATTCCTATCTTCGGGAACTTTCTGACGACTTTGGACGAAGAAAAATAGTTATTGTGCTTTGGAGTAGAGATTTCTGCATTATATTGCTGGTCAGAAGATAGCCACAGACATTTCAACTTTACAAAATTATTCAAAACGTGAAGCCAATGCCGGAGAAAAATTTGTTTCGCAAATTAATAAGTTAAAAATTTATTTGCTAAAGCTTCCAAATAATTTCATTTTCGAATGTTCACATGGTATTCACGTGTAATTGATCATAAATTCAATTTTAGAATCGGTCTGAAATTTTTACTGCGCGAAGAAGTTAATATTTAAGCGAGATGTTTCTTTATTCAGGAAAGGGACTTCGACAAGCACGTGGCCTACTGCAGGGACGAGCCAGCTGCGCAGGAATTCCTACAAACGAACAACGCCGCACGAGAATATTTTGAGGTCAGTCCCTCGAATCAACTAAAACTCAAAAAAAGAAACAATATTCCCGATCGAGCAGACAAATTAGAAATGTTCAAAACCGAAAATTCCTAACACTCGATGGTCGGTAAGAAAGATCTCTGCCCGCCATCTTGTTATTTCCGCGTTTGGTCACCGGTGGCTGTGGCACTTTGGCGTCGTTCCTTTTTGAATTTGAACAAAGATACGCGTCCAATAATCTCACACCGACATTCTACTATATGCATTCATCTTTTATCAACTTTCTCGAAAGAAGTCAACGTTTCTGATACCGCAAAATTGTTAATCAAATCTTAGCTTCCGGTTGTCGCGTTTAAGAGAATTTTTATTTAATTACGACACGATAGGAAAATCGCAGAATGCCGGAAGGTGTTCCGGGCTGTTCCATGGTAGCCGGTCTTGTCCATGTGAATCGAAGGAAATCTCGTGATTACGTAACAAGCGGGGGTAAAAGCGGGCGTCTGTCCAGCCCCCGAAATAGCTCGGTTTATTCTCGACGCGCGGAACATCTTTCGCTCCTCTTGCTGATGCACGACAATGCTGATGCCCCGCAAAGAAAAGGAAGAAAGCGCCACGTTATCGGCCGGTGACGTCGCGCCGCTGTCATTACGCGATGACAGCGTAATCCTCGCACCGATGATGGAGAACACCGTTCACCGGTGCACGCTATATACGGTCCGCGGAGCGTCACTAAACCGGCGTCGATATCTATCGGTGCGAACATCTCGAAAGGGGCTAAAGAATCACTATAAGCAACTAAAGAATCGTTAAAAAATGCCTCTCGCAAAAACGTTTAAATAAATTGTACACGCTTGAACTATAAACTACCGCTTTTCGTAAATTAATTTTTATGCAAATTTTGGAAGAACAGCGTACAGAATTTCGTATATCTATGTTTCATATTATTTCAAATAGCATATATGTATTTCAGATCTTTCGAAAGATACAGAAAGCAGCAAGCGTTAGGAACAAACTTGCACAATCGCGCTGATCGTTTATTTTCTCAAGAGCAGATGCGGAATCCCAGCAGCACGGTTAAATTATTGATACATCCGATTTATGCATTCTCCCTAAAATCATAGTTTAGGTACCCAGATATCTGTGGATTCTGGGATAGAATTAACGCCAAACCTAGACACTAAACCAAGACCGGATTCTAAAGTTGTTGAAATTACAATGATTCTTTCATACAAATAAACTAATACTATAAATAAATACTATTAATTATTTATTTAATTAATTATTCAATTATAATTATTTATTTTTAGGGCTCGGTAGGTTTGGCGTGAAATCGGAAGTAATTATGAACGAGCGCCGCTCGAAACATTGTTTCAATTAGATGCCGCGCAGTAGTAGTTACTCATCATTATAATTATAATACACGAGCATCGTGGGTGGCCAAGAGCTGTACAGCACAGTGTTTCGTTACATTGTTAGCTTTTTTTCAACGTGATCCGCGCTGTTATTTCTGGAGACTTGACTCAAGTTCGACGAGATTTTCATACGATTCCCGGGACTGTTTTAATGATACGGCATTAAAATTAGATCGGTCGAATCGTGTCCGGTTTCAGGCACGGTCGCGCTAAGTGCATTGGGACACTCGTAGATTCGATGTGTTTACGAGCCGCGTTTCCGTTTGTCTCGTGTTTTAATTGGAATCGATTTAGGTTTATTTCGGTAGCCACCATTGGAATTGTCAGCGACATGGAAAAGGCGTCTCTGGGGTCTGACGATGGTGTTCTACCATCGATGGGATGATTCGTCTGGATCTCGCTATTCCCATTAATCTGTACGAATATTCGATTACACGAGGCCGTGGGCGAAGTGCCGAGAGAACAAGCCCGATTCTTCAACGTCTGAGTGTAATAAATTAGAACCTGTTGTTTAACGCTGAGAAAAAACTGCGTTAAAGAAGCTGCGTGCAAGTGTACTGGTGCTTCTAATGGCTTCGCATATCGAGTAGACATGTTCATAAAATGAAAAACTTGGAACACACCGTATATTGTGGTGTAATTTTCATTGCTTCCAAATGACTATTTTCACGAACCATGTTGTAAAAGTCAGAGAAAAAGGAACAAACTTGTATTAAACAGAACTAAATAGAATTCTTTTTTACAAAACTCAAAGAATGGGGTACAAAACTTATATTAAATAGCACAAGCTGGACTTCTTTTTATGAAAACAAAATAAAAATTCCATTCGCTTTGTCCGATGTACATCTTTCTTTGATGTACATTGATTCCCAAATTTTCTGTGATTAGCAGATCGTCTATATCGACAGACGTTTGCAACTGTCGAGGTTCCATCGTAATAGCGGCAGTTACAGAGAGAAGAGCTCCGTTTCCGGTTCGATACCGGGTAACTCCTAAAATTTGGAGAAGCCGAGAGACGAAGAGGTCTCGAGTAAAAGGTGCTAGCAATCCGGAGACGGTCCGCGTTGTTTTTGTGCGTGGTCAGTCCGCGAGTTCGTCCGGCGTCTAAGTATAGCCGTGGCCGTATTGGTCTCCTGGCGGATGATTTTCGGTAACCACCGACTGCGGAGGAAGAGAATCGACAGAGGAGCAGGGACCTGGTCCAGTCTGCGACCAGCCACGGTATCTTCATCGAACCAACGACTCGAAACACGAACAACGGTTGTTTACCTCCCTTGACCTCCGCTAAGGTGCGTCCGCCCTTCCGGTTCGTCGGCTCCTCTTCCGTTCTCCGCGTTCCTCGATCATTTCTCTTCGTTCTTTCTTCCTGGAATCTTCGTGGAATCTCGTTCTTCGGTCCAAGAAGATTTACCATCGGTTTGTTTCTTCCTTGGAATATTTGGTGCGAATCGAACACTCAGTGAAGATGATTGGAATAGTTCGACTAATTTTAAGATATTAAGATTTATCATCGGCTTGTCTCTGTCTTGGAAATATAACAAATATAATATTCGGTATAATAATCGAGTACTCAGTGAAGACGACTGAAATAGTTGGACTTTCTTGCCTGTCTTGCTTGGAAGATCTGGAAATTGGTTGACCATTGGCTTCCCTCCATCTTGGAAATATAATATTTGGTGCCGCTGAAAGGTTAAGTGAAAATAGTTGAAATGATTTGCCCTCTTATAAGTTCGTTTGGATAATCTGAGAATTGGTCGACCACTGGTTTTTCTCCATCTTGGAAATATAATATTTGGTGTTATTGAAACGTTTAGTGAAAATAGTTCGCCACCTGGTAGGCTCGCTTGGTTAATCTGAGAATCGATCGACCATTGGCTTCGCTCCACCTAGAAAATATCATATTTGATGCCACTGAAATATTTAATGAGAATCGTTCGCCTTTTGGTAACGTGATCTCTGGAACGTCTGAAAATTTGGGTTCGGGTTTTGCTAACGTCTCGAATAGAGACTCGAAGTGTCCGATGAAAATAAAATGGTTCTTCCTTGAATGCTGAAACATCGACTGTGACGATTGCTAAATGTTTGCGAGATCTTTGAAGCAGCTTTTGAAAATTCTTTCGAAATGTCGAGGATTTCGCTCGGCCAACGGACAGTGCAATTTATTCTAACTAGCAGAACGTCGCGTCGTAAAACGCCTAGTCGAACTCTGCTGATTTACTGTTCGTCTGATTGTGAATAGTTGCGTGGAAAATCCAGTCCCATCCAAAAATACGCGAGTCTTCATCCTGGTGTCGAATTACAGTGACGGGCACCACGTGGACGGACTGCGCGAATTAATTCTAATCTCTGTGCAACGGAAATTGTCGGCGCATTTTCCTTTTCTGGACCAAACTTGCATTCGTAGACGAAGGGCGCTTAATCTCGTTCAATCGCTTTTAATTAACCGTAATATTCATGAACACAAATATAGGCTGGTTTAAAATTGAATGCTCGTTGTTACAGATTATGATCTTTCAAAATGTTTCACCATAGGGTAATTAAAACGCAGCGCGCAAAATTTTTCAAAAAATTGTGTAACGAAAACTTCTAACAGAGTTGGATGCATTTATCCAAACGCATAGCGACGAAAAGCAAATTTTACGTAACGTCAGTTCATTCGAGCTTGTCCGCGAGAATGTAAATCAGCGTACGCCCGATTAATCAGTTAATTAGCAAGAACGGTCATTAATCTGAGATTCTTGTTTGCAGGAGCTGAGCCAGACTCTCCGTGACGACAAAACTCTATCGGAACACTTGAAGCTTCCGATACAACGCATAAACGACTACCAGCTCCTGCTTAAGGTAACGTTCGCCGATGAACTCGTGACTTCTCCCCTTGTTTATCGTGCTCCTCGCTCCCGTTCCGAAAAGAATCCATTTCAAAATACATTTCAAGGGTGTTTTGACAGAAATACAGCGTGCCGAGCGTATCTCTTGAAAGCATTCCAGCAGTTGTGCATAAATTACCCGCGTAGCTAATCGTCATATAGCGTCGTTTCTGAAATTCGATAGGTCTCGGTACGTCGCGTCTCATCGAGCTTTACGCTACCTCCAATTACCTCCAAAGCCACCATCCACCTGTTCTCTTTCTCTCTCAGGAAGCTTTGTAATCTCTTCATATTCATGGAATATTTAGTAGATTCGCATGTTGTCCGCGCGCGAATGACGCAAGTTACGATGCGAAGCCAGAAATCTCAGAATTTACGGATCTGATTCACGTTTTGTGATAAAATATAGATCCCGTAGAATCTGTATCATTGACCCGAACATTATCAAGGTTTTTAGCAATTTCGAATTATTGCACGGAGGTACACAAAATAAATGCTATCAAAATAACTATGTAATAATAACTATGTAATATTAACAGCTTATAACGTTTTTGCATCGAAAATGCGAAGCTTGAAGATGGTTTCCGAGCCTTCAAGGTCACCCGAGTTGCTAGTCCGACATTGAACCAGTCGCTAATAGCATTTCATTCATTCCCCCGCTCGATGAACGAAAAGAATCTGACCTATTCGAATTTTTACGAAGGCGAAGCTGTCGTTTCGCAGCCTCTGTGTTGTCAATCTCGAAGGAACTTTAAAGAGAACCGATCTGACGGCGGCCAGACACGGCGACCTGTAAAACCCCGCATGTGACCTATATCCGTGCCGAAATTTCAATCTGTCGGATGAAAATAGCACGGCGCTAAAATACTTCCCGGTTCGCCTTGAAAACGCATACCGACGGATTAATTGTTGCGTCGAATTTTATTTCCCCTCGGAGGGCACGCCCGCCGCCCCGCGAGTCGTCGACACTACCAGCGGATTCTTCGGAAAGATGTGGAAATATTTCATTCATAGTATCCAAAGTCGAAGAAACTTCACGAACATCGTTCGCTCGGCTGATTTACGGCGATCGCGCTGATCTGATTTTGTTGCGTGCAAATTTCTGGCTTAGCGTGTTGTTCACTTTAATTCTGGGACGGTTGCCCAAAAAGAATTACGAGCACGAGATGTGCTGGACAGGCGACACTGTGAGACTCGAAAATAAATTACGACAGACGACCAAACAGACTGAATGACTTTTCGATTATCGTACAGAGAAATCGCAAGCAATTGGACCCAGATGGTATTTCGACTGTTGTAATTGATTTCGACGAGGAAAAATCGAGCGGAGATCTAACGATTTTCGCTACGGAAATAATACTACAATATATTTTTGAAACTCTGCGAGCTTTCCGTGGAAAGAAACTCTACTGGTGAATTGATTGGGTGGCAGTGAAGATACAGAAATCTATACAGCGCCAAGAATATTCGATTCGAATGACGTCGGATCATCCGGAATTCGTTCACCTCGACACAGTCCTCCGGTTCCCATGATCCACAGGGGGTGGATATAGATCAAGGAAAGCCACAAAGTTCGACGATGTGTAGCTGTAATATCGCGACAGAGCGTTCCACGCCGGTGTGGGGCGGAGTGGGCGTCGTACGGATTTAGCGAGCTAAAAACGGGTCGCCTTCGCGACGGCGTTATCCTTTCGCTCGTTCCTCATCTATCGTGGAAAAACGTTATCTATTCGTACGACGGAAGATCTATAGCGAGATCGATGCCAGAAGTTGGTCTCTGCGATCTCCTTTTTCAGACAACTTGCTCAGAAATCGAAATTAATGAGACCCCCAAACATTTCGGAGCATAAAACTGTCTAGAACACCTGACGCTGCCCTTTCGTCATATTTCTTGTAACCAGACGTTAATTGCAGGAGCTGGTGAAGTATTCGACCCGACTAGGCGAAAACTGCGACGACCTCCAAAAGGCTTTGGAGTTGATGCTAGGTATACCCCATAGGGCAACGGATAACAAGTTCATAAGTAATATCGAAGGGTATAAGGGGAACATCCACAAACTTGGAAGACTACTCACGCACGTTAGTTATTTTAGGTTTATTTCAGTCAGAGTGATTATAAATGCTTTACTTGCTTCATACACGAGGTCTTGGTTCAACAGGAATGGTATACGGTGATTGACAAGGACGGGAAGAGCAAGGAAAGGTACCTGTTTCTTTTTAAAGCTCGCATACTCGTCTGCAAGGTCAGACGAATATCGGAAGACAGATCCGTCTTCGTCTTGAAAGATATTATACGAGTAAGTAATTACTCTGATCTTCGATTAGAAACTAGGTGAACCAGTTGTTCGAACTTTTATTTCGACATTAATTTCTAGCTACCGGAAGTAGAGCTGAAGGACCATCCAGAAGACATAAGATCCTTCGAGCTCCACAGTCCAGCAAATCCCATTTATCCGATCACTTTGGTAGCGCACAAAGATCCTGTGAAGGCTTGCTGGCTGAAAGAGATCAGACAGTACGCGAGCGATGTGGTAGCGCTTGCCGAGCACGCTGCAGACGATCTACAATTGACAGAGGTGCCGGAGCTGAAGGAAGAGACCAAAGATAATCCGGGACCAAAGAAGGAAGGTAACCCAGGACCAAAGAAAGAAGGGAATCCGGGACCTGAGGAGAAGGCCGTGGAGAAGAGGGCCAATCCAGGCAATCCTGAGGACCCAGACTCGAAGAAGGCTAAAGTTGAAGAAGAAACCGCAGATATGTCTCGCAGATACTCATCCAGTCGATACAGCAGCTCCTCCAAAGTTGTGGAAGGTAGATAATGAAACTTGGACCTTTTGCGTGCTAGCAGACTAAAATGTTTCGACATATTGTTAGCCCTTTGCGGAGGAGAATTTTTCTAAGCGCTAAGAACACTTTCCTCAGAAAACTAGATTGGGCTAGTGAAGCAAATAGCTGTGCCTTTCGTTTGTTTTTCGGGCATAATTATAAGCAGAATAGCAAAAATAAGCAGAATAAAAGGATACAACAATTTGATATGTTTTATTCGATAAATATAGAGTTAATTATGCTCGATAACAAACCGAAAGCACAGAAATTAGTCATCTCACAGTATGGGAGCCAACTACCATGAATCAAAGACTTAAATAATGATAAAACTGAACAATATATCCTGATCTTTTGTTATGCACAACATCAGATTATACACTTCTGGAATAAAATCTGCAGTCCTTATATCTTGACCTTCGTTTGCAAAGGGTTAAATGCGCTCTGCAATAATTCATTATCAGGACCAATAGATCACTAGAACGCCATAAGCTTTCTCAAAGTTACAGAGTGTGCAATATCGATGTTATGTGTTTCTGCAGAGTACTCTGCAGTGTCCAGCAGCCGCAATGGCGTCTCTGCGACAACGGTGGAGTCATCGAGCAGCGCGATGAGGATGGAAAGTAGCTCAAGCTATCAAGCTGGGAATGTCTCGTCGATCGAGTCCAAAACGACCATGGCGAGAGTTGCCGATGCCGCAACATCAAAACCTGTGTTCGTCAAAACGATCGAAGGCTCCAGTATTGAACGTAAGTGATCGAGCAATTCCTAATTTCCAACACGGTACATAATCGATGTTCGACAAAGCACTCGATCTCGGATCAATCGTCAGAGGTTTAATATTGGAATCTCCAGGATAGCTGCTGCATCCTTTGATTTTGCAATGTTCGAATATTAGCTTTAAGAATATTGAGGAAATTGTTAAAGAAAGCAGGAAGATCGGAGCACGTGACATAAGAGACATTTTTACTGTTCTAGCGATACCAGAAAATAACGTGGAATTGATACACGCCGTAGGTAAAGTGACACGCAATTTGCCTACTATTCTGAATCATCCACTGTACTACGCACTTTTCTCTCTCAGTCTTCTATCGTACTGTATCATTGATATTATTTTCTATGTTCTCCTGTTGATCTTCTAGCCAGCTGAGTAAAACGCTTCTACACGTTCCACTAGGCGGTTGGTTGAGCTTCATTGCTAATCCTAGATGTTGTCGATCTGTCTCATTTATAGTAAACACACCGCACACACTCGCAAAACAAAATGTTTCAATCATTGCGCACACTCACACACTTACCACGAACACGCTTTATTCTTCACTCTTCCTCTCTTTACATCTTACTACGTAGCCACTGTCTTTCTACAAATTGTTTCATTGTCGTATTTCCTACATCAGTATTCATCGGTCGCTCCCAGAGTTTTTCTAGAACCGAAATGCATAATTGTCGCGTAGAACTAAACAATTACATTTGAGTGCCGATTCGTCGGGTACTGATCGTCGAGAAGACTTTGTACATTCAGCGAGACTCTCTTAGTGTTTTAGAATTTCCCCAAGACTCTCTGACAACAGAGAGATAATTGTCAGTAGAACATCCCCCCTCAATCTTTCTAGCAAAGATCGAATACTCTTGTACATAAATGTGTAGCAAACCTCGGCAAAGATCACCAAGCACATAACAAAATTTGCCTACAGGGTAAAGTGTCTCGCCTGCGACATTTATTATTATTTTCTGATTGGTTACCATTTCTTCGCGCAGCTGGAGAAATGGCCACATTCGAGTGCACCCTAATGTACACCGATTCAACAACACTGGTGCAGTGGTTGAAGGATAACAAACCGCTTGACGACAAGTTGGCTGATCGTGTAACAGCATCTGCAATTGGGAAAACCTTCAAACTCACCCTCCAGAACGTCCTCGAGTCGGATTCTGGTATTTATATCGCTCGAGCCATGAACAGCGAGGGACAGTCGACCTGCACGGCACAGCTTGTGGTACAAAAACGTAAGTTTATCGTTGGAACATGCTGAGGCGGGTGACTTGGTGTAAATAAATAATTACCGATCGCTTTATCGGTCACAGTGACGCCGGAGGAGAAGCAAGCAAGAGCAGAAGCCAACGCTCCCATCTTCCTGGTGCGGCTGAAGGACACGGAGCTCTTGGAGAACACCTTCCTGCGGTTCATGGTCAAAGTAAAAGGCGACCCGAACCCTGAAATGAAATTGTAAGCCCACCATCGGACAAAAAATATCTTTACCATTGCAAAAATCTGGGAAAATATCCTTTAACAATTATGTTTATCTCAGCTACAAAGACGACACCCTGATCGACGCAAGCCACGCCCGAGTGAAAATAATTACCGAGCAGTCGGACAAGGGCTTCTACGAGCTGGTGATAGGGGACGTTCAGAAAGAGGACGCCGGAAAGTACTCCTGTACCGCGAAAAACCGCTTCGGAGAGGCGTCCTGCGAAGCCAACGTGACGGTAACCGACGAGAAGGTGCTTTTTCTCCCGGAAGATTTCCTCGAGCCCGGCATGGAGCCTCAGTTCAGCTGGCTGCGGGACGGAAAGCCGTTCGACCCGGAAGAAAGGTTCAAGGTTCTTTTCCAGGATAACGAAGATACGTTGGCGCTGGTGTTCCAACATGTGAGGCCGGAAGACGCTGGTCTATACACTTGCGTGGCTCAAACGAGCACAGGTAGCTATAATTAGATAAGAGGTTTTGAGTTAGAACGGTCAAAAGAGTGATTAATTTCGTTCCGATTCGAATGAACAGGCAACATCAGCTGCAGCGCCGAGTTGACCGTCCAAGGAGCGGTGAATCAGCTCCTGAAGGACCCAGAGAGGCCGAAGTTGGCTTCAGAAACTAGACACTCCGAGGTGAGCGCAGGTGGTTCGGCAATGCTGGAGCTGCAGATCAGAGGATACCCTAAACCAGACATCAAGTGGACGAAAGACGGTAAGGAGATCGTCGCTGGTGGAAGGTACAAGTACCTCTGGGAGGACGAAGAGTCGATGTCCCTGGTGATCAAGAATGTCACCGCAAAAGACGCTGGTGTCTACACGATCTTGGCGAAGAATGAATTAGGAGAGGACACCACGCAGATCGAACTGATCGTCAAATCCGCCCCGAAAGTCATCCAGAAGCAAGCCGATCTGACGGCCGCCGTCGACGATACTATAACAATGATGTTACAAATCGAAGCTACGCCTCTACCAGAAATAAAATGGTACAAAGACGGGCAAGAGATTAAAGAGGACAGTCGCATCAGTATCGTGAAAGAGTCGAACGACATTTACAAGCTGATATTAAAGAACTCTAGACTAGATGACGCTGGTTCTTATTCCATTGTCGCCCGCAACGACGTCAATCAGACCACGGAGATCTGGAAAGTTCGAGTTCTTAGTCCACCGAAGATCGTCAAGGGATTGGGCGAACCCCAGATCCTCGACAATGGCGCGAATCTCTTCTTGTCCGTGGACGTTGAGTCCAGGATGCCTGCTTCCATCAAATGGTACAAGGATGGGCAGATTATCGAACAAGATAGTCGCATAAAAATGGCGAAGGAAGGAAACAAGTTCGTCCTAAAGGTCATGAGCTCGGTGGGGGAGGACGCTGGCGTGTACAAAGCGGAAGTGTCCTCTGAGCATGGCACCGTGTCCGACGAAACAAAGATTCAGGTAACGAACGTTCATCTTTTCAGTTGTGTAAATGTACAGGTTTAAAAGTGCTATACATATTTTTGCAAACGATACTACGAACTCCACAGGTGCGAGGTATACCAAGATTCAAATCGACGATGACGAACGTCACAGTGAACGAGGGTGCCACGAACGTCGAGTTCGCTGTGGAGGTCGACGGTTTCCCGAAACCGAGCGTCCATTGGTACATCGGCGACGTTGAGATCACGGAGAAGAAGAAAGACTACATTCGCACGGAGGAGGAGAACTCCTGCAAGCTGCAGATATCAGAGGTCAAGTCAGAGATGAAGGGAACCTACAGTTGCGTGCTTAGGAACGAGTACGGCGAAATCAAGTCCAGCTCAACCCTGACGGTGAACACGCGACCTAGACTGATCAAGAAGCTCACCGATCTGAGGGTGAAGGAGGGAGACACCATGAAGCTGGTGTTCGAGGTGGCTGGCACACCGGACCCTGAGATCAAATGGTTCAAGGACGGGCAGGAAGTATCGGCGGACGCTAGGATCAAGATATCCAGGGACAGCAAGCGTCAAGAGAGCTACGATCTCACGGTCACCTTGGTCAAGGGTGCCGATGGTGGCGTCTACGAAGTCAGAGCCGAGAATGAACTCGGCTATGTGACCAGCAAGAGCAAAGTCATCGTCATGAGTAAGGACCTATTTGACTTTTCAAAGATCATTCGTGCTTTGAGGTCGGCTATATTTGACAATCATATTGATCTTTATAGATTCAAGAAAATGAGATTGTTCTTGACATAGCACCAGGTTTTTATATTCCCATTTAGAAATCGTTTTAGTCGTGATAATAAGAACCATAAATTTTTCTATTCTATTAAAAAATTGTTTCGATATTTTTTGATAAACTTTAGATAAATTTATTTTTTAAACTTTGAGCTCGCATAACAATCCTCTATCTATTGATAAGTGTTTGAAACAATTTATGACGAAGTTATGCATGAGTTACGATTGCATAATGATATTAACATCTTTCCAGTAATTTTAACCAATCGTAAAGAACTATGGCCGACCTCTAAGCGTTCCAATTGATCCGATTGCACTCTTCCATCGATAACGATTCACTCTTGATTGGTAAGAGTCCGAGATTAGTAAAACGATGTGCAAAATAATTTTCCGAAGTGAAAAGTATCGATGGGCCAGTTCATCAAACGCGTAACGTGTCCGTACGTATTCTTAGTTTCTGCGAAACCCTAGCAAATCGCCGTGTTTTTCCAAGGTTCAGTAAGTACTGCTATCAAAGGTACAGTTTCGTGTTCGATTTGTTGTTGACCGTTTCCGATATGAACGAAACAAAAACAAACACACAAGGGAAGTCTCTTTGTAACAAGACCAGGGAAACCAATACGAACGTTGAAATGTCGCGTCAGACATCCGACAATTGACGTGAAACTTACTTCTTACTGTCACTCACACTCTTTCTCTTTTCTTCGTGTCATGCCTTTCTCTATGTTTCCACGTGTCTATAACTCGTTTTCCGCCGTGTCTCCTTCTCTTTGACATGTGTTTACGTCTCCTGTTGTGAACGCGACCCACGACGCGACCACGAACCTTTCTGTCGAGACCCGTGTCCCACTGTCTATATAAATTCCATAGCGAAAACAGAAGAAAGCGAGGAAAAGACGGAAATAAAGAAGATCACGGTCGAGGAAGAGGAGAAAATCGTGGAGGAGGAAGTGGACGCGAAGAAACAGCGAGCCGAGGAATCAGGACCGGAAGGTAATCCTATCGATCGCAGGAATCACGATCAGAGATCCAAAGAGATGAGTACTAAACGAGTGAGCTGTATAGAGAGATTTTAAGTACGCTATAGATACGCTTCGATTGCTTCGATCTATGTCCTATGATCGACGCGATGTCGCAAGATTTTGGTAAGAGATATTTTTGAACGCACCGGGACTTTTTCTTCAAGCTCTTGCTTATTTTTTTCACACAAATGAAGCTGTGGCAGTAATGCAAAACGATCGTAGAACCTTTTCAATAAAAAAAAAACATATAAATAAATGAAGGTTAACCGGAAATATCGAAAATTGCAGTAAAGTTTTGCAGTAAAGTCACAGAAACATGAGAACACTTTGCACTTGAGCAAAAGCTCGCGCAAACACAGGCTTTCGATTTTCTTGTTAATTGTTTGACTTTGATCTACACACTTCTTGCTCGTGTTATCTACCGAAATTCTTGCGATACGATGTACAAAACTCGTCACCGTCGACGCCAACGTCAATGTGTAACAATAGTCTCGGCGATTAGAGTTGTTGATGGATGGCTGATTCAGCGTAGCGTTAGATCGTAGCCGAAAAAACTATGTCTGGTGTAAATCTCAGGTCGAGTAACGCTGGAGACACAAAGTGTGGAAGTAATACGTGACCAGGGTGACACGATCACGATCTCCGTGGCCTCCAAGACGACCCACGAAGCTATACTCACAGGTAATATCGCACACGCACGCGTAACAATCTTCGTGGTGGCGGGTTTCGCGACCGAAATCAGAATGCGGAGCTATTATAGAATCAAATTTGAACAGCTAAACGTATTATTTTTAAACAAGACAACTTAAAAAATAATTAATTCTGATAACTGGTAAAAATTGATCAGTCCTTCTAGTACTAGCAATAAATAGCCTAGTCCGTATCGTCTTCCACTGACAGTCAGTCGCCAGGTCCGCTGTCGCGAGAGCAAATAACGCCACACCGAACAAAGCTTTCACGAGCCTCAGACGGAGTAAAAGCGGTTACGTGGGTGGCAACAGCATCGTTGAAATATCGAAAGACGGCTGCGGGTTTCTCGCCTAATCCGGTGACTCGCAGCAAAAGACAAAAAATGGCGTCTCGCCTGTAGTAGCGTTAAAAGTAGCGTCCGAAGGTATTGGTGACGAGCCAGGCCGTTCGCAGGTCCCGACGAGAGCCACACGATCAGCAAGATGACCGCTACAAAGGTCGAGTGCCAGGAATCATACTCCGAGAGTCCTCGGGTCGAGGAGATCGCCTCGTACAATTACACCATACAGGAGGA
Source organism: Augochlorella aurata (assembly GCA_028455555.1). Taxonomy (NCBI): domain Eukaryota; kingdom Metazoa; phylum Arthropoda; class Insecta; order Hymenoptera; family Halictidae; genus Augochlorella; species Augochlorella aurata. The sequence goes on from CM052162.1 coordinate 7,778,106, forward strand.
GTCGAGTCTTAAACCGCAGAACGGTGTTCTGATCGAGGAGTTCTCGGAGACCAGCGAGGACAATCGAACGACGCTCCAGGTGCATCGGGGTGTCTCCATAGTTTCCGTCTCGGACGACGAGTCGACTTTGAAGGCGATCTCCAGAGACGTCAGCACCGACGACATGCAGTGCGCCGAGCTGTCCGAAGACCTGAAGCTCGTGAACGGGTCCTACGTGGAGTTCAATGGAAACGGGATCGAGGAGAAGATCCAGGACGAGGCGAAGCCTTTCAGAGGCACTCTTCTCACGGAGACGATCATCGAGGAGCGATCGTTGGAGGAGACGTCGACAGAAAAATCCGTGGCGGAGACCTTGAAGGAGCCTAGGAACGGTGAACTGACGGATGGGTTTTCCAAAGAGACCAAAAAGATGGAGAGGAGACCCTCGTCGGAGAAGATCACCGAAAAAACGCTGGAGCAACCGCAGACTCCGACGATCGAAGAGAGCAAACTGAAGAGACAGAGCTTGAAGATAGAACGAACGAACTCGATCGCCGAGAAGGCGGTCGAGACGAATTTAGAGGAGCGCAGAGCGTCCGTCCAGAACGGTCTGTCGAGGCAGAGCTCGAGGATCGAGAGAATGGACTCGAGAGAGTCGTTGAAGGCGACTGAGAAGTCGCTGTCGAGGCAAAGCTCGTTGAAGGCTGCTCTCAGCGCTGACGAGGAAGTTGACGAGGAGCTCGAGGCGCTTCTAGACCGCGTTAAACGACAACGCAGCGTCCTTGACGATATCCTTGAAAAGGAATCTAGCAGAGACTCAGGTACGGGTGGATCGGTCCGTCATATCAGCTGCAGGAATGGATCTTGTTGATCGACGCGCCAGAGATCAGGCTATTATTCTTCGCCGTTGTTCGCTTACTGTTGATCACTGGCTTTTGATTTCTACGACACGTTTGTCCCATTTGGCCCCTATGTGTCCTAACTGGTTTCTTACTTCATCCTAACACGTCCGTACACGCTTCTCGCCTGTGCATGTTAACGGTCAATGTCGGAAGCGTCTAACAAAATTGAATTCATATCAAGATTCATAATCGTTGATCACCATGCCGCGAATGAAAGCGAGATGTACGATGGTTGATCCTGGGAAGGCTGAAAATTTTGTTAGCGTTTCTGACCAACATCCAACACTCACTGCTTGCATAATGGGTCGGTCAAACACTGCCAGAACGCTATGGAAGTTGGTAACCCAAGGTAAGCCGATATCTGGAATGCTGTACAATAGGAAGTGAATCCTTTATGCGCTAGGAACCTGAAATACCCGAAACTGCAATGGTTTACAGCTGAAACCAGTATTCTAAAGCCACGTAGGGCGTAACTACTTAAAACACCACCATCTTGATTTGTTCCTACCGCACAGATGATTACGCAAACAGTAATCAAGTATTTAATGTGCCAACAAGTAATCGACTGTCTTGTGCGAAATTGATATCCAATAATATCTAATCATCATTCTTCGACACTGTTATTTACTTATTGGTACAGCTAATACGTGTAAAAAAAAGTAGAAAATTGTTTGGCATTCGAAAAGTGTCTTAACAAACTGTTGAATAACAAAAGCAGCACGTAGTAAAGCGAGATGCATTTAGCTGCACGGCAAAGCGCAGAGATACACTTTGAATGACTCCCGGAGTCATTCTCGATGAAAGCAGTGCTGATGTTCTCATTCTTCGTGTAGCGCCTCCACACATCCTCAGCGCGAGTCTCTCCGATCTAACGATCTACGAGACTCAGAAGGTCCACTTCGACATCACAGCGACCGGTCTGCCGAGGCCGGACGCGAAATGGTTCAAGGACGGAAAACCATTACGAGCAGGAGATCGCATAAGGATCAGCGGCACTGGCGAGAATTACAGCTTGGAGGTGAACAAGGCCATCCTCGAGGACGAAGGTGTCTACTCGTTCATGCTGACAAACAAACTCGGCGAGGACAGTGCCGAAGGATACCTTACCGTCGGCACCGTCGACGAATTGAGACGTCCGAAGTTTATCGAACCCTTGGGCGACGTCGACGTGGCCAAAGGTGATTCTGGGGAATTCAAGACTACGATCACTGCCGATCCTATCCCTGAAATGACCTGGTAAGTAGAATCGATAGCATCCTAATATACAGTATTTTTGAACATTAAACATAATTGCTGTGTTGTATTATCGCATCCTAAAGATTGAAGTATTAGGTAGGTCAATCTAGAAACACCTTACCTTGCATCATTTAAAATGTTCGAAGTTTTAAATTCGATTTGCTCGAACAGGTTCTTCAAGGGCGAAGAAATCCCTGATGACGACAGCCGACTGAAAATTAACGTCCAGAATAAACCAGCTAATGATAAATTAACCGAATCAACGGTTACGCTGGGAGTGCCTAAATGCTCCAATGACGACACCGGAGAATACACGTTGAAGCTGAAAAATAAATATGGTGAAGCGGAAGCCAGCGTTAGTAGCAATTAGTATCCACGGTATATAGGTTAACTGTACAAATCGATTAATAATTCAAACTGTTCAGGCTTTCCTCAACCTGCTGTTACGTCCAGAGATCGAAGAGTTCAAGGACATGGTTGCATCGGTTGGAGATTCGCTAGAATGGGTAGCCATCGTCAAAGGAAACCCTAAGCCGGACATCACGTGGACGAAGGACGGTAAAAAATTGGAGAAGGGAGAGAGATTCGAGTTTGAAGAAGATAAGAGAAACAATAAGTTCACGCTCGTCATTAAGAGCGTCGAGGTTGAAGACAAGGGAGTGTATACTTTGTCGGTGAAGAACTACCTTGGCGAAGCGAGCGCGCAAGCGAAACTGGAACCTCACAGTAAGTATCATCTTATACTTATACAAATTCTTGGAGTCGTAATTTGAAAATATTCCAGCCGAGACACCGATCTTCACCAAAACCCTGAGCAACGCGTCCATCAAGGACCGCGACGATCTGGAGTTAAAGGTCCGGATCACTGGCATCCCCAGGCCCACGATCAAGTGGCTAAAGGACGGCCAAGAGATCAGAGAAGATAGCCGTCACACGATCAGCACTCACGTGGATGGCATCGTGGACAGCACCTACTCTATCAAAACCTTCTCTCAAAGCGACGTCGGCACTATAAAATGTCAAGCAACCAACGTCGCCGGAAGCGCCCAAACTGGTTGCCAGTTGAAGATGGAACTGATCACACCCAGCTTTGGTCAGTCTTTACCGAGGTCACTGGACGTCGACGAAGGGGAACCCTTGGAACTCAGAGCTAAAGTTGATGGCAGTCCCATGCCAAGCGTCGCTTGGTTCAAGGACGGAGAGAAGATCGTTCCTGATGAACACGTGAAGCTCGAGTGTCTTCCGGATGGTTCTATTAAGCTTACCATCGACAACGTAAAACCTACCGATTGCGGAGCTTATAAATTGGTGATCACTAACTCAACAGGGGAACACACATCTCTTTGTGCTGTAGCTATTAAACGTGAGTACTATAAAATGTCTAGGTACTCGCTTGAAGAAGACATGATACTATCATTGTTGTACTATCATTGTAGCTCAAAGAAGGAAACCATCTTTCTCGAAGCCCCTGGAAGATACCAAGGCAGTGGTTGGTCAACCTCTGAAGCTGGAGGCCCAAGTGGTTGCCTTCCCCAATCCTCAGGTGCAGTGGTTCAAGGACGGACTACCACTGCGACACTCCAAGGAGATCTATTTCATGAACGAGCCGAATGGACTGATTGGTTTAAGAATCGACAATGTTCGCCCGGAGGATGCTGGCACCTACTCCTTAACAGCGTCGAATTCGCTGGGCGAGACCTCTGGATCCGCTAAAGTAACCGTCGAAGAGAAAGAGAAACGACCAGAGTTTATAACAAGTCTGCAGCCTCTGACCGTGGTTGAAGGCTTCCCAGTTAAGATGGAGGTCAAGGTTCTAGGGAAACCAGCGCCGCAGCTTCAGTGGTTCAAGGATGGCGAGGAGGTAATCCGATTACAGTTGAAATCGTGGAATTTGGATTGATCTTAAAGCGTCGTAAATTTTCAGATTAAACCTGACGGACAACGTATAAAAACAGTGAATCTGCCAGATGGAAGTCAAGCTTTGATCATCGAAAGAGCCACGCCGGAAGATGCGGGCGAGTACCAAGTGATTGCAGGTAACACGGAAGGCACATCCTCGTGCAAGGGTACCATCAGCATCATGAGCAAACTGCAAGAGGGAGTTCCCGAAGAGAAACCCGGTTTCGTGAACCCAATGAGGGACGTGTACGTCGAGGAAGGTCAACCTTTACATCTATCTGCCTCGTTCGTTGGCAATCCCGTGCCAGATGTCAGCTGGACCAAGGATGGTGCGCCTGTGTCGTCTTCTGGTCGCTTGACAGTGACCTGCGACGGAAAGAAGACCGAGCTCGAGATTAATCCGTGCGAGCCGAAGGATGCTGGTGTCTACGAGTGTCGCGTAGCCAATCCGCTCGGCGAAGACACGACGAAGGCCACGGCTAACATTAGAAAGGTCTACACACCGCCAAGCTTCTCGCAGAAGTTCACAGACCTCCAGCAGCTTCCCACCTTCGACGCCAAGTTCCCAGCTCGCGTCGCTGGCGTCCCGAAGCCAGAGATCAGCTGGTACTTCAACGACAATCAGATCTTGCAAGACGACGACAAATACAAGATCAAACGAGACGGCGACGCTTGCTGCTTGTATGTGAAGGACTGCACTTACGATGACTCCGGACTGTACAAGTGCAAAGCGGTCAACCGCAGCGGGGAAGCGGAGTGCGTCGCCAACTTGGCCGTGGTTGACAAGATGTACGCTTCTTTGGAACGATTCAATCATTATCAGTGTTTCCATATTTTATGCTTATCGTTTATCTATTCTATTTTCAGAGGAAAGATGCAGAAAGTCGAACCACCATCCTTCATGAAGAGGATCGGCGACTGCGAAGTGTACAGAGGAATGCCAGCTAGGTTCACCGCCTGTATCACGGGCTATCCGGAGCCAGAGTTTGAATGGTACCGCAATGGCGACCGAATCTGGCAGACGGACAGGATCAGAACAGAGCAAGAAGGCAGCCTGTTGCGTCTTGTCATTTCCAACGTGGACGAACTAGATGCAGGCAAATACGTCCTGAAAATAGTAAACCCTCACGGTTCAGACTCGTGCACGGCAGAGCTGATCTACGAATGTAAGAATCTTCTCTTCTTGACCTCGTTTAAATCCAATCATTTTTTGATTTATACAATCCTCTCTTCAGCACTGGAACCACGTCCGAAGAAACCGCTGGCAGACCAGTACGCAGACTTCGACAAGTACCGGAAATCCGGCGTCCCGCTGCCGTTGGCCGACCGTCCAATCATTAGCAGGATGATGGATCGTCACTTGACGTTGTCCTGGAAGCCGTCCATCCCTATAGGTCCCCGCATCCCGGTCACGTATCAAGTGGAGATGTGCGAGCTGCCAGATGGCGATTGGTTCACCGCCCGCTCAGGAATTCGCAGCTGCGTTTGCGACATCCGGAACCTGGAACCCTTCAGAGATTACAAGTTCCGCATCCGCGTGGAGAACAAATACGGGCTGAGCGACCCATCGCCGTTCGCTCAAACGTACCGCGCGAAGCTAGAACCCGATCCTCCAAAGTTCTTCCCCTATCTGCCTCCCGGCATCGATTTCCGCCCGGAAACAAGTCCTTACTTCCCGAAGGACTTCGACATCGAGAGACCACCGCACGATAACTATGCCCAAGCGCCCAGGTTCCTCCGACAGGAACACGACACCCAGTACGGCGTAAAGAATCACAACTGCAATCTGTTCTGGTTCGTCTATGGCTACCCCAAGCCGAAGATGTCCTACTACTTCAACGATCAGCTGATAGAATCCGGTGGAAGATATGATCAAAGCTACACCAGAAACGGACAGGCCACCTTGTTCATCAACAGGATGCTTGAACGAGACGAAGGGATGTACGAAGCTGTAGCTACTAATGAGCACGGCGAGGCTAGACAAAGAGTTCGCCTGCAGATCGCAGAATACCCGTCCTTTATCCAGAGGCCGGAAGAGGTGATCGTGATGGTCCGAAGAACCGGACAACTGATGGCCAAGGTCACCGGTGTACCCTACCCGGAAATCAAGTGGTACAAAGATTGGAAGCCTTTGACTTCTTCTTCGAGGATCAGGGTTAGTTCGAAAGTAATCTTAATTAGTAATATTGAGGTACTAGGGTTCTTACATCGCAAAACTTGTTTCTGTTCTTCCAGATCGAATTCACAGAACCGGATACTTCGATTCTGATCATCAGCGACACCATAGTGAAGGATGAGGGTCTCTATTCGATTAGCGCAGGGAACGTGGCAGGCTCGATATCCTGTTCCGTGATGCTGCACGTGGAAGAGAACGAGCACGAGTACGGCTTCAGGACGTACAAGAGGAAGAGCGACATCAGAACACGTCACGATAGACCGTATGATGATTACTATGACCTTGGCGACGAACTTGGCCGCGGTACCCAAGGTGTCACTTATCACGCTGTGGAGAGGTGTACAGGAAGAAACTACGCGGCCAAGGTCATGCACGGCAAAGGAGATCTCAAGCCGTACATGTACAACGAGATGGATATCATGAACAGCCTGAATCATAGGAAACTGTTGCGGCTGCACGACGCTTACGAGACCGACCAAACTGTCACGTTGATTATAGAACTGTATCCTTCGCTAGAAATATTTTTATCGTTTTATTACCTTCTGTTTTCATTGTTATTGGTTTCTTTAAGTGGCTTCGTGATCAGTTGCAATGAAATGTTTCTTAACCAAATATTAGAGCTGCCGGTGGTGAACTCGTGGACACCATGACCAAGCAAGCGTACTACACAGAGGCTGAAATCGCTGGTTACATTAGGCAACTACTCTGGGGATTGGAGTACATGCACGACAACCACCTTGCTCACCTTGGTCTCACGGTTTGTTTCCTTTGCAATCAGTCTGTTAAATACACGACTGACAATGTGGTCTATCTTGAGGTCGAAAATTTGTTTGCAGCTCGGAGACCTGTTAATTTCACATACGGGAGGCGACGACCTGAAAATCTGCGACTTCGGCCTGTCCAGAAGAATTACTCAGAACAAGCTGATGACCTTAGCATACGGGATGCCCGAGTATGTGGCTCCTGAAGTGACAAACAACGAAGGAGTATCTTATGCCGCGGACATGTGGTCCGTTGGTATCATCACGTACATCCTCTTGTCTGGAATTTCGCCCTTCAGAGGCTTCAATGACAAGGAGACTCTCCTGAAGATTAGAGACGGAAAATGGGAGTTCGATGACCGCTGGCAGAATATTTCCGAAGATGCGAGAGATTTCATTCGTCTGTTACTAATGTATAATTGCGAAAGGAGGATGGACGTCAAGGCTGCCCTTGCTCATTCTTGGATCACTGGTTATGCTGACAGGCCTCCTACTGATTTGTACAAGATACCATCCGAGAACTTGAAGAACTACTACAAGCTGTATCGGTAAATTTCATAACATAAATGACATTCGTGTCCAACGGGTCGTTATTCAATCGAAGTATAATTATTTCAGCGACTGGTACAACAACGCATCCTGCCGCACGTGGTTCCGCAGACGCAAACTGGAAACTGCTTTCGAGCATCCGTCCAAGATGGTTTATCCACCTGGTCATAAGTACACTCCTGAGCCCAGCGACGACAGAATATACAGCCCCTCGAAGAAACCATCCGCGAAACCTTGGGACACTCAGATACCCTCAAGAGAGCCAATTGATACTGAGATTGGAGTCATCAAAAGTGAAAGCCAGTGAGTAGGAGATTGAAAGATACCTCGGACTTCGAAAGCTCATATTCGCTACAAGTTAAATCTTGCACTGTAATAATAATCTATACTTATTTGTCTTTGTAGCTATCAGAACGGACCAGATACCTATCTTCTTCAACTTCGGGACACTGATTTCCCTGTGCGTTTGCGCGAATACATGAAGGTTGCTTGCAACCGCAGCCCAGGGTTCTCCCGTACCATCGCCGAAGAAAACTTCGACTGGAGGGTAATTGGTAGCTCTTAATTCAAATCGAAGGCTTTATCTGAAAATTCTCGATTAACTCTTTCTTCAATTCAGGCACCAATTATACGTGAACGTCGCCGTTTCACGGACGTAATGGATGAAGAGATCGACGACGAGAGGCGTGCCAGGATCAGTAGATATGGAGCTCCCGATAACTTTACACTGAGGCGTTTAAAACGCGAATTGGGAACGCGACTCGACAGTTACGCCGAAGCTGAAGCGATGCTAGAGTCCAAGAAGGAAGGACATCTTCCATTCTTCCGTGAGAAACCGCAAATCAGACCGATCGAAGAAGGAAAACCTGCTCAGCTGGTGTGCCTAGCTGTGGGAAGTCCTAAACCATTGATTCAGTGGTTCAAGAACGATATAATGATTCAAGAGACAAGCAGGATAAAGGTCACTGAGGATAAGGACGGACGGTCTATACTCAGCTTCAATCCGACGAAGGAACACGACGTAGGTAGCTACAAGGTTGTAGCTAGGAACACGTTGGGGCAGACTGTCGTTCGGTGCAGACTGGTAGAGGCTGCCGTGCCTTCGGGTCCTGACTCGCCTGAGGTAACAATCATGATTAATGGATCATATGACACTTTCCTAACAAATTGGCTTTCCAGGTTTCCGACCTATCGGACACGGAGATCCTTCTACGATGGAAGCAGCCCAAGTACGACGGCAATTCTCCAGTTCTGTGTTACAATCTTCAAATTAGGGATGGCGACGGTATCGAGTGGATAGACCTTGCTTCGAACATCGATCACGAATTTTTCTTGGTGAGGAACCTAAAGCCGGACTCCAGCTATAACTTCCGTTTGGCGGCTCGCAACCGCATCGGCTGGAGCGAGAAGGGAATACCTTCGAAACTGATCAAGACCAGGCCAACAGGATGCCCGAAAGTTCAGATAACGCGAGCAATGAGGCATCTTCAAGAGTTAACGGAAGCTGGACAAGTGATCATCCCCGAAGAGGATAAACCGCACATGGATTACTCCATCGAGGACCATCCGATCGAATGGTCAACCGAGACGAATCTGACCAGCAAGTATAGCTTCATCTCCGAGATAGCTAGAGGCCAGTTCTCCGCTGTAGTGAAGGGCTTTGATAAGACCACGGACCAAGTGATAGTAGCCAAGATCTTGGAACTGAATTCGGACACCGAGAAACAAGTGAACAGAGAGTTCGAAGCTCTTCGTTCCTTGAGACACGAAAGGATAGCGATGCTAGAAGCAGCGTACAAGTCACCAGGAGCTCCAGTTGCGGTGTTCATCCTGGAAAAGCTGCAGGGTGCAGATATACTCACGTATTTCTCGAGTAGACATGAGTATACGGAGAACTGCGTGGCGACAGCTATTTCGCAGATCCTGGATGGCCTACAATACCTCCACTGGCGAGGATACAGTCATCTGGATATTCAACCCGACAACGTAGTCATGTCCACTGTTAGATCACTTCAGATAAAACTAGTCGATACAGGTTCGGCCCGATTCGTCAGCAAATTGGGCACTTCGGTACCTAAGCTCGGCCACCCTGAGTACAGAGCACCTGAGGTCTATAGTGAGGAACCGGCACACCCTCAGACAGACATCTGGATGGTCGGTGTCCTGATGTATGTCCTTCTGTCCGGTATCTCGCCGTTCCGCGGCAAAGACCCTGATGAGACCAGACAGAATATCCTGTTCGTTAGGTACAGATTTGAGCATCTGTACAAGGAGCTCAGTCAGGAGGCCACGAGGTTCCTTATGCTGGTCTTTAAACGGGCACCCAAGTACGTAGTGATAATTGAAATATTTTTGGGAAAATTTATTGTTGTACTGTTTATAACTGTATTTTGTATTTGTTCTTTAGTAAAAGACCACTGGTGGAGGAATGCCACGAACACAGATGGCTTCAGCTGTCCGACTTCATGATCAAGAAACGCGAGAGGGCTGTGTTCTTGGGCAACAGACTAAAAGAGTACAGTGAGGAATATCATGAAGAGAAGTCGAAGGTGGCATCCGATAGTCAAACGTTGGCAAGCGAAAGCCTATTAGGTTCGACGCAGAAACTGATCAGATCGACTAGCATACAGGAAGAACTGCTCACCACGTTCTAACGAATAAGATACGATTAAGCCACGATTTTTCCAATTTTCTTTACCTAACGTGACCATAAAACTTCACGCACATATCTAGTCAGACTTGTGGAGGGCAAGGAAACAGTTACCGAGGGGGGATGAAACACAAGAGCTTTTTTCTCCTCCTTGTTCTCATTTTTTTTTGTTATTATTTATTTGTTACAACTTTTAATTATTTTAACAGATCGGTAACATGAAAGATTCACGAACAAGATGGCGAGAGGAATGATCGGTATACTTGAATGTAACTTAAGGCACACCAGGTTTTAACGAGTCAAGGTACAAACCGGAACCGTTTGAAATTGTACAAAAATGATAATTATATTCTAATAAAATTGCCAATAAATGCTAAGTAATAAAGACAGAGTAGATGTACATTTAAACAAACACAAATATTGTCCCATGGTGTTCACGAATAACGCAATTAAAAAATGTCTTATTATTAAATATGGAATTTATTTACAAATTATCTTCCATCGTTACAATGCTCTATAAAGAGAATAAGCATAATGTACAAATGACACACTTTTCTGTCCTCGTTCCTTGTACCAATAATTACAGTATAAATTGTATCGTAGCCGCAATGAAATATCAGAACAATCGAAAGCCGCGTACAGTTAATGAAACGGAAGTACAACGAACACAATCTTTCTCGATGAAGAAGGCTAGTAGCAAAAAATTGAATATGAATTTGATCTATATCATTTAGAAAAAAAGAAAGAAACGCAAAAAACTGTCAATCAAATTATAAATGTCTGTCAATGTCAGATATCAACTCCATAATTGTAAAATTACATCATAAGGACATTATTGTCTGATTCGAATCATCTTTTCGCATACTGCATAACGTAATCTTTCACCTTACTCCGAAATGATTCCTTATCTTTTATAAAAAGGTCGGCTGCATCTCTATTCAAAGGATCGTCAAAATTTAAGAGATCCTGAAAAAGAAAACAATAAGTTATTTTTGATACAGCATTAAAAATCAATGAAGCTTGTATAATTGGAAATTTTTGGATTTATAATGTCATGCTTTTGGACTCACGGTGAAAAGGGAATTCAAGCCCCATACAACATCCTGAAGCTTACGTGTTGGTGCCCATCCCATTCCATCTATACTACTTTGTCTTAATATTGAAAGACATACATCACCGTCTTCACTTATATTAGGATGCCACAGTTTTGTTAAGCAATTGACTTTTGGAGGCTGTAAAGGCAGTTTGTTAGTAACTACTTTGTTGTAAGTGATTATGTTATAGATATTAGTGATGTATTTACAGCCATGTTATAATCTTCAGGTATATAAATCTGGAAGTAAAATCGACCTCCCAACCAATACCCTTCATCAGGAACAATTAAAAGAGTGAACTCGTGAAGACAGTGCGGATCATTAAAAGTAACTTGACATGTACTAGGTAAAGTTTGTTCCATTTCCTGAACCTAAATGGATAAAAAGAATAAAAGTGTTAATTAAGCTATTATACGATAGTCAGTCACAATTATTTCGAAGTGATTAATGTAATTCAGAATTCTATGTATTATGGTATACACTATACCTCTTTTATGAGTAATTTGTCGCGGACAGAAATACGTTTGTTATAATCTTTATTTTTGGAGTTCGCTAAGTCACCATCCTTTTTTAATTTTCCTCTAAGGGTAATCATGTTTTCTGCACTTAGATCTGTAAATATATAACACAGGCAATCGTTAAATACTGCGGACATAATTAAAATTGAATAATTTAACAATTTACGTAAATAAAAGCAAATTTCGTCAAACATGTAATAACATATTATTCTTGCCAAACAATAATTTTCCAGTACAATAGAAAAAAATAAACTGTTTTATTGTGATCGAATAAGGGAAGTTATTATACAAAAGTGTAGAAATTACAGTATTGAATACGCTTTCTCTGTTGACAAATATCATTTGACGTCCAAGTACAGTTTAAGGTTAGGTCATCACATATATGTACTCGAAATTTTTGAGAAACTGTACCTTACACGAAAATTAATATTGTAGCACCGCGTAAAATGTTACTGAATGCGGTTTCTTTACTGATCACGCATTTCGTTAAGTTGTGTATAATATTCTCCAACCCCCAGCCATTTAAAAGGAAACGGTAAATATTTAAGTACACCGAAAGTCTGCCTCTCTTACTGCAGATGGCAACACTGATTAAAAACTGGAAGAATGTGTTTTGTATTATAAAAGCCAACATGCTGGTTCGTTCCCGAAAATTTATAAGAAAAGTTTCTGCTAACAACGTAGTGTATCAACTTACATTTGGAATTTATTCAAGAAAAGTATGTCAACGAAAAATATATTCAAATGTTATACGATCATGAAAATTCGAATAACAACTTATAAGAAAAGTAATTAAAAATAACTTCTAATCGTTGTTTAACAAGAAGGAAAAATACTTCTTATGAGTTTTTGTAATTTTACAAATTATATTTTAATAAAGTTGTATTTATAAGTTTCTCTACGAACATTATTCTATAAAAATGCTGGAAAAACATTACAACTACCATTTTTATGCAAATGCATGCCATGTTTGTAAACAGTATGGTGAAAGAGTTTCTTTGAAAAGATGTGGTAACTGTAAAATGATTGCTTATTGCTGTAAAGGACATCAAAGTCAGCATTGGCCACAGCACAAAGATTTATGTAATGTTATATGTAATATCTTGAATGATAATCAGATGTCTAATTTTGTAAAAAGTGAAAAGGATGTTAATACAGAAGTATGGACTGAAATGAAGATGAACTTTATGTTATTAGTAGCACTGAAGCTTCCTAGAAGATTAAAATTTTATGAGGAACAGATGTTTAAATTCTTTAGATCTTGCACAGTATGTCACAAACGAAACACAAAAGAACTTGTGGATTGTCTACATTGTCCTGCAATCAGTTTTTGTGAAAAGCACAAAAACGGTGCAATGCACCTAAGTGTCTGTAATGAATTAAAATTGTGTTTCAAATTAGATATGGCTTCAGTAATGCATGAAAATGTAATACCTAAATTAAATTTACCACACAACATAAAATGTGCAGATCTACCAGAATATATGGAGGATTGTATAAAATATTATGTAAATAAAAGAAAGTCTTTACACTTGTTAATGGAAGAAGAAACAGCGATTGATTCAGAATATCTGACAAGACCATTGACATTTTTTTATGCAATGAAGAAGTTAAACATTTTCTCGTGGGAAAAAAATATAACTATTCATGTAATTGGAGCTAATATGGTAGAAGTTAGTTGTATACATTTTTGGGAAATTTTATTGCACTGGTTACCAGAATCGACAGAAGCTAAGATTGTATTAATAGGGCCTGAATTATATTCGGACTTTGCGCCAATAAATCTTTGTGCAAATTGTCTATTGGACAAGAAACAACTATCAATTCAAATACACAATGTATTTTATAAAAATTATGTAAATAGTACTTCATATGTGAAACCAAATTTTATTATTGGATATAATGCAGGCTTTAGCGAATATGAAAACTTTAAGCTTGAAAATGATACATGGGCACAATCTTTACAAACAGTTGCCGAACAGGACTGTCCACTTATTTTAACATCTTATACATTGTCAGAAGCAAGGAAAGAGCAAATAAGGCTTGAAGTAGTCTTAAATCGTAACTTAAAGTGTTCATTTTTAGGACAGAATCCATATTCTGGTTTAAGACCATACAGAGATTTTGAGACTGAGGGAGTATATTATCAGAATCAATATATAATTATTTACAAAACATTGAGATTATAATAGTCTTTGTACATGCTTATAATTTTATATCATTGTATTTATAACATAAGTATAGTAGTTTATGTCTGTAAATGAAACTATTGTTTCTAGATTTGATACTCAATTTTATGTACTACAATATTTGTGTAATTTTACAGTTTAATAAATCACAGAAAAAGTATTAGTAATTGTATTTTGTATTGTTTCAATGTGTATCTGAATTTGATTTTAATTTCAAAACTACTTGAATACAGTAGAATTCTGATTATCCGATTGCAGTAATGGGCCCTATTCTTGCACACCTCCAGGCTGCAGCTCGACCCGTTAGCGAGGGTTAATATAGAAATTTTATTTGCTCTGATTGGTTGGTGGTTTACTGGTGAGACAATGCTGCCCTCACAGTCAAAGAAAAAGAGGGAAAACAGCGAATGAGAAAGAGAGCATGAAATCAACACGACTACATGTGAAATAAGTCACACCGACGAACGATGTAGCTCTGTCTCACTCCACCGTGCTTACGGTCTTACTCTTTTCGCGCATCCATTTGGTTGGCGCGAAATTCAATTTTTAAAGAAGCTTCGAATAATAAAATCTGTTACCTTATAGGATTCTCGAAAACGTATTTGCGAAGTCTATTTTTGCATCTATTTACTATTTGAAAAATCCATTTTACCCCAACATTACTTCACAGCCATTAGCTCTACGTAATTATCGATTTCAAATTAATTATAGAATGACCGACCAAGTTCGTGATAGGGAAGCAGAGATCATACTAGGTGAGTATGGATTGGCAGCACGTGGCCAAATTCGACATTTGAACTAGTATACCAAGAAGACGGACAAAAAGAGACTTGGTATTACACCAATCATGAAGATCTTGTCTCTGATGTACACTTGCTCATTTCAACTTTCCTCAATAGAGGGGTAATGATTCATAATAAGTCTAGCAAGAGATTCTCTTGTATTATAGGGATAAAGTTATGTTCAGAATCTGTACAGCGCCAATTAGTAAATGGCAAAACGCTGAAATTGCTAGCCAAATAATACCGACAGAGTAAATTACACCAGTAACAGTGGCGTCTCTTGCAGCAAATTCTTGAAGCCCTATTCAGGGTTCGTACAGCGCCGATTAACTTAGTGAAAAAATGTTTAAATCGTTCGTCTAAATTACCGACTCTTGTATGTATCTCATCTATGGTGCTGTCACATTGTATCATAAAAGTATACAGATGTATAACCTCCAAACACACGAAATGCTAACTTTTTCTTATAATATATTTAATTTTTTCGCACACAAATTTTTGAAACTCTTAACAATATTTTGTTAATAAGAGAATTTAAATTACAATTTATGTCTAGCTGACAAGAATGTTCTACTTCAAGTATTTAACCTAAATTAATAGAGCACATTTGTATATTGTAACAATCTGTATTTTATTTCGTGAATAAACAATGTCTCAAGCAGCCAATGAAAACAAAATCAAATTAGAACCTGCTAATCTTTCCGAGGGCGAAACTTGTAAAAAATGTGAAAGTTTGTGTGATCCGTATAAAAAACCAGCGTTGCGATGTGGTGGATGCTCAAGGAAAATTCATATAGGATGTTTGAAAAGAGGAAGTGTTCCAGTGTCCTTTGTGGGAGATGTATTCTTTGAATTGAATTGTTCTAATTGTAATCCATTTGGCGAGGAAACGGTAGTACGTAACAGAATGCCATGGCTGAATGTAATTGTATTGACACTGTACAATTTACGAGAGAAATCAAGTGGTATCAGTAAAAGAGGATATTTTCACTGGAAATCTGATATCAGTACTTTTGTAGATCGTAATTGGGATTACTTGTTTAAAAAGACTGTGTAAGTTTTCATCCATATTCTAAAGAAATATATTAATCATCAACTGATTCAACTTCTTATATTTTCAGTAAACGGAAAAAGAACTGGATTGGTACCATATCTGGAACTCTTTCCCATTATAGTGGAATTTTTTTTAAGTCAGGAACAATAGAATTAGGAGAATCTGGATGGTGGAGGTTGATAGACAATGAACCACCTGAAATTCTCATTGCCAAAAGTAATTATAATACTTACAATATTATATATAATATTTAAAAGAGCAAAATTATATCTGTAACATTCAATTATAGATGAAAAGATGATATTAGACCGTAAGAAACAAATTGGTAATCAAGCAAAGTCATCAGGACGAATATATAGTAGTCCAACTCCATCAGAATCAAGTATATCAGTTGGCGAAGATAATACTTGTGGAAATGAGTTACCAAAAAACGAAGGATGCTCTGTGTACTCGCAACCCTATGCTCAATCTAACAAAACATTATTCGATCTCTTACTCGATGAGAATGAACTAAGTACTATATACATGCATACAGCACAAGCAAACATGACTAAATTATAAATCTGTTCTTCAGTATTTTTTAATTCCAGATATGGATATCGAAGATGATTCGATACTTAACGAGCAGAGCGACACCCCGTCTTTATCAGATTTGATAAGGGACTGCCAATACCAATCTAATAATTTTCATTTCTCTCAACTGTTGGATGATTTTACAACTGAATGGGTATCTAATACAGATACTACATCTGAAAGTAATAGTAATTTTAAAACAGATCAGATCAAGGAAGAAGAAGAGGAAGAAGATGAAGAAGGAGAGGTGTTGTACGAAGCTGACAGTACCGATAGCATGAGCTCTATTCAGGAACAGCCACCAACTTCTTTGTTTAATGTAACAAATCAACGTCCATGGCCTTGGCAAAGGAATCATATTATAGGTAACCACATAATCCTTTGGAATTTCCTTTAGCTGTGACATTTTGCACATTTATATTTATCTCCTCATTTTACAGATGAAAAGGTACCACGCATGACATCTCAAGAGGAAGCTTACTTGTTGCAGCAAGTAAATAAGTCTGCGCTCAATTCTGCGCCTCCAGAGATCAGGCGATTTTACAGAAAATTAGCTGTGAGAAAATTGAAACGTGAATACGGTTTACCACTGTTAGACGTTGATAATTTTGGATTTAAGGCAGAAGAACCCCACAAATCGTTAAAAGATTCCGACAGAGTATTAGACCGATTCTTCGGCGATGATTTAGGATTATTTGAGCAAAGACTGCAAGGGTACAATGAACCCACGTCTGTACACAGTCCGTATACTAACAGACTTCTGAAGCCATTCATAAGAAGAGATATTTCTTGCCGTCCATTATGGGTAAGAGTAATGGAAGAACTTCGTACTAAAGTAAATAAGTCGAATCCTAAATGGAAACCGCCGCCGACAGCACCGATTGATTATTCTTACGTTAGACCACAACACATACCCGCGATTAACAGTCTGTGTAGCCAGTTCTTTTGGCCTGGCATCGATTGTAAGTAAACATAGCAATTACGTAACGATGTCGCATCATTAATAATTATTTTTATATATATCAATTATACGTACAATTTCTTTCAGTAACAGAATGTTTGCAGTATCCTGACTTTAGCTGCGTCGTGCTGTATAAGAAATTAGTCATAGGATTCGCAATTTTAGTTCCTGACGTTGGTTACAATGAAGCGTACATTTCATTCTTTTTAACCCGCCCCGAATGGCGCAAATCGGGCATCGGGACATTTATGTTGTATCATTTAATTCAAACGTGTATGGGGAAGGACGTTACATTACACGTTTCGGCGACGAACCCTGCGCTGATTTTGTATCAGAAATTCGGTTTTAAAGTGGAGGAATTCATTCAGGATTTCTATGACAAATATATGCCTTTAAACTCAAAGGAATGTAGACATGCATTATTTTTACGACTGAGCAGATAGACGCAAATTGATTCTGCGCAATACACGTGAAATATACGAAGTACTAACTTAAACAGTTGCTATTTTATCGCAACGATGCCATTGTAATTACATTTATACAATATCGATTTAATGAAATCATATCGCCGTAATGTCATCGCATTATACTTATTACTACTTTACCATCTGAGCTTTGACTGTGTTGCGAGTTCGATTACAGTACACTTTCTAGAACAATTGGTGACCTTTTATTGTAGATGATTTATATTGTAAAACAACTGCGGAGATTACGTTTGCCGCTGGTCTAAATAAAATCATCAATTTGGTTTGATTTCGTGTAACTACTAGAATAAGATTTTGCTATTTATTGTTCCTTTATAAACATTAGAAAAATGTGCATATGTACAATGACTAAATCTATGAAGACTTGTCAGCTTGATCATAAGTCGTAATGCAAATGGCGGCAAAAATCATTTGATTTTTAAAACACCATTCTTATGAATAGTGCTGCCCTTCGTGACGAAATCCTGAAACTCCTGAATAAATGCAACAAGCCTTGGTAAATCGGTGGTATTGCGAACGAAGTATTTATATACGATACGTTACGGATTGACTGTGACCAGATACTTTTGTTGTTAAGTATTATTTTCACGAAAAGAAAGAGATATCGATTCATTGTTGAAAAGTGATATATGATCATCCTAAAATTGATTAAATTATTTCGGAACACTTAAATGTTGTTTCACATTTGGGCCAAGCAGCGGCGTGAAAGTGCAAGGAACTGATACCAGCATTTTGTTTCACTTTACGTCACAAAAACCAGAAAAATATAATTAAGAAATCATAAAACGCAAGAAAAAACAAAAATTTTACGAAAAGTTCTCACAGTGTACGAATAAAGGTAAGCAATCGATTCCGTTAATCACACAGACATTCAATAAATTAATGATCTTAAACTACTGATACTAATAATCGGGGTTTCCTGTAATACACATTAATTGTTTAAAGTGCAAGTTTTCTAGCATGGTTGGATTTCACAAACACTGTATACATATATGCGTAGAATTTTTACGTTCACCCAGTATGTATCAATACAGTTATCGACTCACTTCAGACTGTAAAGGAAGCAACACTTTCGTCGTGAATTTCTTACCTTCACCGACGATTCTTCAAAATTATGATCTCAGAACTCTGAATAAGAAATCAATTCTACCAGTAAAATTAAAAATTTTGACTGTACTGACTTTTCATCGGCGAAACGATTTCAATATTCGAATTTCCCGCGTTCAGCCGATGCTGACAGTTTCGATCTTTTACAAGAGAGGGGTTACTGACGTCAT
Source organism: Augochlorella aurata (assembly GCA_028455555.1). NCBI lineage: Eukaryota > Metazoa > Arthropoda > Insecta > Hymenoptera > Halictidae > Augochlorella > Augochlorella aurata. Next base: position 7,797,191 of record CM052162.1, read on the forward strand.
CAAATAAGCGCTACGGAACTGCCGTCAAGCCATTCTCGAAAGTTCCGGAAGCCGCCAGAAGGAAAGTTTGTATATATGGACGGCGCAGCTTACGCGACACTTTAGTACGTGACGAGAGGTGTTAAATGTTGTCTCGACTGATCTGTCAGAAGCGAGCATCTCTTTGGTCATAGTTACGTTTCACGAAGAGCCCAGTGAACTCAGTGCCAATTGGATTTTCTGATTCGAACGATTACAGGAACGAAAGTAGTAAGTATCGAGCTGGAAATGTGAACAACGGGATGCGGATTCCATCGATAGATTCTGTGAGATGTTCACGGAGGGGAAAAATATGGGTGGCGGGGATTCGTTCGCGTAGGCACGACGTATCGTTTTACTACAGTGGAAAAAAGATTTTCAAGGTGGAGAATCAGAAACAGTGTCGTGAAAACGGATGAATTTATTTTTATGCTCGCTCGAAATCGTTGTAAGCTTGTAACAGCGGACACGTTCGTGGCTTATACGCGCTCATCATTGCCAGAAATAGATATCGGTGAGATATGTACGTGGGTGTGCGTTAGAACGATATCCATGCGATCCTTTTTCCATGCATATATCGAGGAAAAAAGTGGTGAATCGTTGATATCGTCTTACTAGATATCCTCCGTCCGGATGCACCTCGATTGTCTCAGCAACGAGGCTGCTGTTTCGTCGTGAACGACAGTCGACACGAGAAACGTCGTCTCGAAACTGCGAAAGTCATATCGTTAGCTTGTAATTATATAGTTGTTTCCATAATCGCAGGAGATACACGTCGCGCAATCCAGTCACCAGTCGATGTAACGTTCCAGCACGGTTGAGAGAAAACGGAACAAGCTCGGAGAAACGGTCTCTATTAGAAATTTCGCGTGTCTTAGGTTGGTAAACTTTAGTCTCGTGCTAATCGTGCCACATACGGAAGAATTCTGGATTTTTTAGTAGAACAAGGAATGTAACACCGTCTACGGAGGAATTTCCGTGACCATACGCGGGTAAAAAATACGTATTTCCGTGCCCGATGGTGATCCATGTGAGATGAAAGAAAAAAACGTTCTTCGCCGTATGACGTCGAAGTCGTACTTGAAACTTCTGAAAGAGCCGTACTTTTATGGTCACGTTGCGTTAAACGCTGTTTCCAAAATCGTCGATGTAGGATGTCGCACTGATCCCGAAAAATATGAATACAGTGATGTAACAACATTGGGACTAGAGGAGATATACTATCTGTGTCGTGATTTCGATATGTTCGAGACCGTCTCAGATGGGATCAATGAATTTTCAGTTTAACAGGAAAAAACGCGCGGACTCCAAATTATCTTTTATGTCTAACAAAGCCGTACACGATTTAATAGAAAACAATTAAAATAAATTGAAGCAAGTACATATAATTTAACTTCGCGTCGATTTGAAGGGATAGCATATAAAGTGATTGAACGTAATTTAACAATTAAAAAGTAATGATACTTTTTATATTTCGAATTTTCGAAGTATTCAATCGGAGTAGCTCGTTAGAAAATTGCTGTTTGGTTCATTGAAAGGGGTTTGGTTCTTTGTATGCTTTATAGTTGGTTCATTGTTCTCGAACGCAAATTTATGTGCATATTAAGTATTTGTTGTCACAAAGGCAACATATCGATTTTATTCTTTTTTCTGATTGTTGCAGATTATTAATCGATGGGGAAGGACTACTATAAAATATTAGGCATAACAAAAAATGCCACAGACGACGAAATCAAGAAAGCCTACAGGAAATTAGCTTTGAAGTATCATCCTGATAAGAACAGAAATGCTGGGGCAGAGGAGAAGTTCAAAGAGATAGCAGAGGCTTATGAAGTGCTATCCGACTCAAAGAAGAGGGAGGTGTATGACAAGTTTGGTGAAGAAGGTTTAAAGGGAGAAGCTGGATCAGCTGGAGGAGGGGCTGGTGGAAGAGGACCATACACCTTCCATGGAGATCCGAAGGCGACCTTTGCTCAATTCTTTGGCTCCGCGAGTCCTTTCAATTCTTTCTTCGAGTTTAATGGCCCATTAGGAAACAGTGTATTCAGTTTTCACGACGATGATATGGATATCGATGACCCGCTTGGTCTGGGAGTTGGACCAGGGCGTACACGAGGACGTGCACAGAACGCCGGTGGGCCGGGTGGAGCTTTTCGATCACATTCGTTCAATTTTGTTGGACCAACGTCGGGCAGAGGAGGATCCAAAGACCGCGCTCAAGATCCTGCTATAGAACACGATTTATGTATCAGCTTGGAGGAGATTTTAACTGGATGCACGAAGAAGATGAAGATTTCTAGGCGGGTTGTGCAACAGGACGGAACCACCAAGAAGGAAGACAAAGTCCTAACGATCTATGTAAAGCCAGGATGGAAAGCTGGCACAAAAATCACTTTCCAGAAGGAAGGTGATCAAGGCCGCGGAAAAGTACCAGCAGACATAGTTTTCATCATCAGGGATAAGCCACATCTACAATTCAGAAGAGAGGGCAGCGACATAAGATACACTTGCAAGATGAGCTTGAAACAGGCGTTGTGCGGCACCGTTATTGAAGTTCCTACGCTAACCGGCGAGAAGATCACCTTAAATCTTATGGGAAAAATCGTGAAACCGAACTCGGTTCACAGGATTCAAGGTCACGGCCTACCATTACCTAAAGAACCATCAAGGAAAGGCGACCTTCTGGTATCGTTTGATATCAAGTTTCCCGACACGTTAACGCAAAGTGCTAAGGACATATTGTTCGATACTCTGCCAAATTGAACACGTAAATCGAGGGAAAGAAAAAACCATATATGGATAATTGTCATCACAACGACAGTCCTCTAATCGTCCCGATTGATGAGAGTAAACACTCGTGTACGTTCTAGTACATAACGTGTGGTTAGAGAGCTGTGAAAAAAATATTTGTTGAGGCAAGGCAAATAATAATAATTTCGTCTCATTGTTACGGAAAAATGTGATTTTCACGGTAGTCAGATGTAAAAAAAAGAACAAAAGAAAATTACTTTTTCCTATTTGTATTTGTGCGCAAGTTCGTATTTTCCGTTAGAGATCTCGAACGAAGAAATGAAGTATAAAATAATAGGGGATATAAATTGCTTTCCTAGTACAATGACAGGTACTTTGCCTCTTCACGCAGAAAGAAAGATCCTAAATACTGACTAAGATTAAATATATTACATTAATTTAAATGCGATTTTTCGGCGAGAGTTTGTTGCAGTGCAACTACGTGTGAATGAAAGTTTAAATTTGTTCATTCTGTACATTCAGAGTATGTAGTCTATTGCGCATGTGTTGGAGCGAATGAGACGGTGTATGAATGGTATGTATTATGTTAATAACATAAATGAATGGAAATGTCTGGCCACATGAAAGTGACAAACTCTGCGGAATATGACAAACGAGCCACTATCGTTGTTCAATCATTGTTCACATAGCGTAATCATTCACTTCGATTCCCATCTAAATACAAGCCCCCAGGTGATGGCAGCCCAAACGACCGTGGTTTCGAATTATTTAAAAGTGAAATTAGCAAAAAAATATCTAATCAGCATTCTTTGCGCGTTTGACAACGATCAGTGAAACGTTCTGTCATATTGAGAAGCAGTCGCGCGCGTCAAAAAGTAACTCTTTGTAATATCGAGCTGATTGTTTTTCTTATGTCGTGCGTTTTCTTAATTTTAATGGTTGGTTAATTATTTGTACGCTAAAAATAATATCGATACAATTAAATCCATAGATACGTTCCATACGTTTTTATTTGATCCTTTTGTCTCTCAATACTCGCTTCTACACTGGATATAACGTCGGGACACTCTTAAAATAGGCCCCGAAGTGGGTGACGTCATCATCCTATCTCCCGACTCCCGAGATACTTTCACACACAGTTGCATGGGTGAAACAGTAGAATCCCAATGCAAAATACGTGCACGCGTGTATTTATATAAACTCACGTTTCCCCCCTCGTTTTTCGTTTGGCGCGCGCTACGCACGTAAACGATTAGCGTATAATTCCCGGCGTAATCATACTTGCACTGCATGCTCGAGCGGCGGATGGGGTTAGATAATAATAACTCGGACACCGGAACGCGGGAGTAGGTGGACAGGTCAAAAATACGCGTGTATCGAGTCTTTGACACGGGCTCGAATCGCAATCAACGGTTTCCAATCGAATTTCCTAGCAAATAATTGTACCGTTACGAACGTTGATTCTTAAATATACGTACGTGCAACAATAAAAACAAACACCTTTGAATCAGACTAATCACTTCCATGTTAAGAAAGAACCGCCGCTATTTCTTCAAGTATTCCAGGTCGAAGCCAGCCTCCAGCGGCGAATTCGCCAACTCGACGTAGTCTTTATCGATCCATTCGTCCTCGTCGGGCGGAAATCCAATACCGCGAGACAAAGAGGTCAAGAGTGGCCGGCCGTCCGGCCCCAGGCTGAAATACTTGATCACCTGGTTGTTGAGATGCAGCCCGTCTTTATGCGCGTTCTGGGGCCCGAACTGAGCATCGTCCCACAGACGGCCTTTCAGCGTCGTCTTTCCAAAACGAAAGTTCTCCGGCAAACAATGATGCTGCCGACAAAAATAATTTTGTCCCTGTTCGGCGTGGCACCATGTACCATCCGGGTAGTATGGGTCAAGGCCAAGGTCGTTTAATTCGACACGCGGCGTGTAATAAGACGCTATGTCTTTTCGTCGACAGAATATAGCGCAGGCCATCCATGGCCTTTCGGGCTCGTGCGGTGCCTGCAGCCCGCCACCCTTGCCGTCCAATTCTGGCAGGCTTTCGCTGAACTCCGCGCACCTAAGCGTCGCGAAGTCCACGCTACTCCTACGCTTCTTCTTGCTACAGAGCTTGTCGTCCCTGCAGAGGACGACGTCGTACCGCGGCCCCTGGCAGTCTGTTTCCGCGTTCTCTGGTGTCGGGCTGTTGCAGAAGCGGCGCCTGCTCCTGGCACCACTCGACTTCAGTAGGCAGCCGCTGCTACAGGCTCCTGGGATCCATTCGCTCCATCCTACAGGCTTCGCTTGGGGCAGTTCGGGCCCATAGGGATCTTCTCCTGAAGAGATCTGCAACGCATTCTTACACTCTCCGCCCCGGCATTCTTTTCCAGGCGCACAATAAGTCCCATCCAAAGCTGGCCCAGCGATATAGTAACCGCTTCTATGGGGCGTCTTGCATTGCAACGCCTCACAAGCGTTGTATAATGTTGCTACTGTGGCATCCTTGTCCCGTAGCAGCACCTCGCACTGCTTCTTTGCCGTCCACACTCTTCCGGGTAGATCGAAGAACCTCGCATGGTCCAGCCGATTGTTTGGCCGGTTGTAGGGTCTATCTTTCAGGCAAGGCTTCGTGTAGGTCAGCTTTTCGGCTACCTCCCGGCTGCATTTCGACCAGACTGTCTCGCCGTGGGTGCCCCTGCTCGGCGACATTATGTAGCCATCCTTGGGGCACGCGTTCCCTGTCGAATCGTGATGCATCCCTAGGCTTTTTAGGAAGGAGATCATCTTTTGTCCTGGTTTTATCTCAAAGGCGATATTCGATACTTACTTGTGACCAATCTCATGCGCGGCAATGTAGACAGATGTAAATCCCGCGGACGGAAAGGGCTTGCCATACTGATTGGTGACACCCAGTTCAGCTATAACGCAGGAATACTGATCGATGCACACTCCGCCGACCGTTGCAAGGCCCATGGTAGCGCTGTTCTTCTGCCCAGCTTCTACAGCATAGAAATCCAATCCAGAGACATAGAGCCCCATGTCCCAATGATCAGGATGGTATTCGTCCTTCTGGTTCTTCTTCATGGCGTAGTTGCAGAAAGAATCTAGCAAGTTACCCCTCTCGCCGTTGAAATGGGGCAAATCTCGAGGCTGCTTCTGCATAATCTCTAGCCTCACGAGGGAGATATCGATTAAGATACCTAAACTGGGGTGATGGTAGACTGCTTGAACACCGTTCACGTAAGCCAACATCATATCCCGGATGTCCTCGTCGTTCCTGTCGAAGAAAGGTGAGAAAAGGTTGTAGCCAGGTTCATCGAAAAAGACTGCCAGTTCCAAAGTTAAAGCTTCTTCGAGGTTGTTGTTTCTGATCTTTTGTAGTTCTTCTTCGTCGAGGACATTGTTAATGAAACTATTGCGCTTGTTATGATTTAGTTCATCTTCGAAGAAGATGGACGGAGCTTGGGCCCTTTTAACGATGTGCGGTTCTCCAAATGACTCTGAACGTTCTTTGATATGATGGTCATTGAAGAAGGAAATATCCTCGGTTTGCAAAGGCGTTATTTCGAAGGTGACGTTGTCCAGGAAGACCAGACCATGCTATGACGACAAAGGACATCACTGTCAGAGACCTTTCTCTTTGTCTACGCTTAATTTTGTTTCTTGGCATTAAAAATGCAATACTGACCATTCCGCGTGCCTTGCAGAGACTAATGGCTGCTGAACTGTAGTCGTTCCTGTGCAAATAATGACAAGAAGACGGTTCCCTCAGATCCTGCAACTCTTCTAGGTCGTCATCTTCGTTGTGCTTCCAAACACGAAAATTCGACGCCACGATTTTATCGTTTCTACGTAGTCTCAAGTTAACGGATCGATCGAAAGCCTTAAAACTTAGCGGTACCTGCAATTTATTTATGCAGGGAATTCTCAGAAACAAAAGTGAACAAGAACCGTGAGAGAATGAATTCAGTGACGTAAGTATCATTCATTATTTCTATTGAGCATTCATTATTTAACACTTTATCTGCTGGCGGTTACTTAATAGTCTTTAAGCAATCGATCGTTAATAGCAAACAATTCCTTAATAAGCAATTTCGTCTGTAAACCAACAAATTATCTCAACACATATGACCTAATAGTATTTTTTAAAGAAATTTTTAGCAGAAAGGTCATCGAGCTTCTTGTAGTTACAGCATAGTCCTTACTACACGATTCTTTGAAACTTTTAATATTTGTGATTTCATTATCTCCTTTATCGAACTATTAAATCATAACGGAAAGCAGAGAACTCCAGTTCTCCATTACCAGTGTTCAGAAATAGAAAATCAAGTGACAATTGGTAATTGATAAATACACGAGTCAAGCTGTACTCTAATTATCTTCAAACAAACTGCGCGCTGTAGATTTTGTTCTCATCGTTTCTGTACGTACGTCTTAATCTTTACCCTAAATGGCCACAGTGGTAATGTTTTATTAACGAGTACGATCGTCTACCTCCGCACTGTCTTCCGTGTTCCATAATGGTAGTAGAACGATTTCCGTGTCCCCGGTGTCCCACCTCGCTGCTGCGCCCAGCGAAGCCAGCAATATTGTTTTTAACGCGAAGGCCATATTATGGTCGTTAGATTTCAAGTTCAAGTACGCGCAAGAATGACGGACATGTTCTTATATACTCGAGTGGGTGCATAACGCGTTGCGAAACCCGTATGTCGTTTATCATTGCAAAAACGTGCACAATATGAGCTGCATGCTGGCACCTGTATCACGGGGTCGTTCACATCGAGATCTGAATGAATTAAACAATACTAGCTCTAGAGTGGCATGCATCACTGACTTTTACCCTCACCAGTTATCTTTGATATGCATCACTTGAGAAGACTATTAATAGAATTTTCTATGATTGCATCATATTTACAGAAGCTAATTGTTTCTCTTCTAAATAACAGTCATACAACAATTTCGGATGATTCCATCTTCTAAAAATACAAAAAGCAATTAACTTTGACAAATTGGAATCTCTTTCAATTCTACACACAGTCTGCATATAATTACATGTCCAGGACCGTTTCGGAGGTTTACTGTAGTCCCGTGCACGGCTTCTCTAAGTCCTTTATCTTATCTGCGAAAAAATTGCATAGAAAACGCTCCGAAATATGCACATCAATTTTGAGCAAATAGTTTTCTTTACAATACATGAAGAAACAAATTATTCGATAGTTTAACAAACATCTGCGCCAGTGTGGAAATAATGTAGGAATTTATGCAACACCAGAATAGTGTAGAAAACATTTTTAAGAATACAATGAGCTCATTGTGATGGATCGGTTAAGAATGTAGTGAGTTAAATGAAAAATGTAGTATATTTGAATGCATTTGTTGCTCGACGTACAAAACTGATGCTATAGGAAATATAATCTGTTCTCAGGTAGAACTTTGTACTTTGCTGCATCTTGCATTATATACGTATCTGCATGCATACATATCTAAAGATATCATTTTACCGCTTTTCTAGAATTTTTCGGCGTCACTCACTCACATGAAAAATGAATTATTACACCTAGACGTAACTAGATCCATTACAACAAAATTCTTCATATTGTATCGATTACAACGGGCATAATCAAACAACATCTCAATGAATGATATACGCTTAAAAATGTGTCCTCCGTTCTATGCTTGTGTTTGTCGATTCTCTTCTCGTCGCGCTCCAAATGGAAATCGAAACAAAGAATTGTTTAGCACACTAAACAAGTTTCCTTATTTCCGCAAGGTAACCGTGATTCGTAAAATTCTGTGTCGTCGTATGACAATAATTGTAATCGCCGGGAAGGTGGGAATGAAAGAGAAAACTATCTGCATCTGCTTGTTACAAAAACCTTAGTATTAAAATATTTCAATAAAAACAATAAATAATCATGATCAATAATAAAATTAATAGAAGATTCGGCAGTGTATATAACACGCTAAACTTGGCAGGTGCCTACATTGTTATTTAATCGTTTATGTGTTAATGTATACGTTGGAGGGGGTCAGGAGGATCGGGTGGGAGAAGAGAGGATTATTAAATAATTCGATAACTAATTACAATTATATACGGCGAGCCGGTCAAGTTATTCTTTTTTTACAAGGTTCATCGAATGACGATTGCTCGGAATTGTGTTCTCGTTTTTTCCTGTTTTCCTTGCTTTTTTTTATACAACATTCCGATACTGCTATATATACGACACAGTGACTAAAAAATCTTTTATACATAGACGCGCATAGTCGATGTTGCGTCGCATCTATTTACAAATTCATTCTCGAATTCGGCAGCGATCGTTGCTATCGATCCGAAGAGCACCGCCGACAAAACACCTGTTTCCACTTTTCTACTCGATAAACACGCAGAGATCATTCTTTGGATGCATTCTGCACAATCTTACAAATCAGTGGGTAAATTTGTGCCGAAAATGAAAAAAACGAATTAACTTTCGGTGAAATGACTATTCTTTTCACTGTCTGCCACCGTAACGTTCTATCAGCGGCAGTGAACACTTCAATATAAAACCTTCCTGAAACGATGGAAGATTGCTGATGGAGGACTATCGCAGACGACACTATTAGACTTTTACAAAACTTCCTACATGTACAATTTTAACTCTAATGCTAAGAATAGATCTACAAAACATTAGTTGTTGATATACTGATTTTTAAAGAGCTTAATTAAACTGTCACTCTACATTGTTATCTCAGAATAAAATTCGTATTCATTCAATACTTCTGCAATTCGACTACAAACCACCGAAAAATATCGTAAAAGTATATCAGACATTTTTCGTCACTATCCGTATATAAAATACAATGTAATGTCTGTACAACAAGTTTTCTCATTATTCTTGCATTGTATATTATGTGCTACTATTAAGAAATAATTAGAACACTTGAAATACTAGCTGGGATAATTTTTTGGCATACGATTAGATGTGCTCACATTCTGTCACTGCAACCTATCTTATTATCATTATTTATTTGCCCAATTCTTGCAGGAATATCTCTTTTTCGATTATTGTGATCCCTATCGAGCAATTTACATATACAATTTGCTCTTAATTTTACTTATCCTCTCCATTATTACTTACTTAAGTGAGCAATATATTGAGTTCAGAAGATGGGCCCAATGAATTTGACTGATTTTCTGTTAGTAACTGTACCTTCAGAACATTTTCAAGTGGTTTGTATCTCAATCGAAACATTTTAAATAATTTAAATAGAATCTATGTAGTTTTATAAAAATCTAAAGCGCACCTGGAACAGCCTTCTAATGAGAGCCGCGTGTATAAAACTTACGGCGAGTATTTGCTACGAACACACATAGGTTTTGGTAGCTTCTGTCCACATTGTTTCGTTTACCAACTATCGTCAACGTGCAGCATCCATAATACATGGCACATTCTTTGCACAGCGCATCTCTTCTACTTTCTTTTTTTACTGCACTACAAACGTGTGACAGCGATGTACCATAATTACAGACGCGCATTACAAACCGTTCGATTATCCTTCTGGGAATATAATCTCTATGGTATAATAGCATATATTTACGAAGGCAAACACATTCTCACCGTATGTCATATATCAAATAGTTAATATTTATCCCCTAGACTCGATTTATCTGTTTTTTTTCTTCACCCAGAAAACTGCAGTGGGCTAATAATATTAAGTGTTAAAATGCTTATCAGTGAGTAATGTATAACAGTGTGACTTCGCGTTTTTTCTTCACCTTCACGTCTCTTCGATATACGCGGGTGTATACAGCTAAATATTAAATAGCTTCTTTACCATTGAAATAGATTTTCAATTTCGCAGTACATTTAGCCTCGTAAATTTTCTCCACAGAAATAAATATATATTTCTTCATGAAATATAAAGAAATAAAACAAATTACCGAACTCTCTGTCTTAGTTCAGACATCGTGTTCTCCAGCACGAAATAATGATCTAATAAAATTCGAATGCGATTCACCCGTATTCGAGTCAAGTGTCGAATGTACTGCAACATTGTACGCATTATTTAATAATAATAATAATAATAATAATAATAATAATAATAATAAAAATTACTTTAACCGTACTACAGGGAGCAGGGGAGAGTAATAACATTGTTATCATCAAAAGAAATGATACATCATCCGCAATCAAGAAACGCAGACGGCATTCTCTCAATTCTGCAAACCTAACAACCGTAAGAGAAATCCTTAGTTAAAAAGCTTCATACTCAATGATTACAAGTATAAAAGTCGGATTAAGATTGTTCGTCATTCGAAGGCCACTGTCCTGAATGATTCCAATCCCAATCCTTGCCTTTAGGACGAAACTTACTGGTGCCTCCAGAGTTATTCCAATCTCTATGAAAAAACTTTTTCTTAAAATGATGCCGTTCAGGGTCGGGTTGACGTTGATACTTCAGCGGCACAGAGGATGCGCTGTTACTGGTGCTGTTGGTGGGATTTGGTGGTCGAGGGCTGGTCGGTGAAGGAGTGCGAGGAGGCCCTAGCGCTTCATCCGGAGAGGGAATCACTGGTGGAGGTCCTGTGACAGCACTATCAGAACCTAGTCCGCTGTCAGGACTCGTGTTTACTCCCTCGGTAGATCTTCTTCGTTTGTCCAGCTCGGTAGAGGCGAACGCAACCAATCTATCAAACCCAGAACTGATTCTATCCTGCCAATCCGCTTCTCCGTCTGAAAAACACATGTTAGTTAGTCATTTCATCAATTTGTCTTCACAATACTCTGACGAATTTTCATAAAAATAAGCCAAGAACATTTCTAAATTGCAGTAAATCTACTGTCAAGTAGTTTGTCACACATCAATTTGTATGCATGTGCAGAAATATAGTTGTACAATGTTCTGTATCGGAAAAATCATAAAAGGAAGTATGTTGGAGGAGTGGCATGTAAGAAATAGAGAGAAGATTAGTGTTTCTTGTTATGTGCACTGATGGAAAAAAAGGTTCGAAGAAAGTGAAGAATATTGTGAGAGTAAAAAAGTTTTATTTATTTAAGTGTAACTCTACTTAAAGTACAACTTATGAATTACATATCTGCTGCATATGTACATGTTTACAAGGAAGGAATATATTCATGCAAGAAGAACGTGCACTAAAATTACGAAAACCCATTGACTAAGGTAGATTGTTTCCCATGGAAATCATCAGCATGCTTTGTTTTTTTCTGTCTGGGTTTCTTATACGTACTAGTATGCTGTAATTGTTAAACAACTTTTTTCAAAAAGACTGTGTGTCCGAGTTTGGCTTATTTTCATGGAAATATTTCTTTTTTTTTGCTACTATTTGGTATCCTCGTTCTTCTATGAGATATAATTGTGGATAAAAATGTTATGTTTTGCAATGGCTGTAATAATGATAATTAAAGAAAAAAAATTGAAAAAAAATTTTGAACAACCCCTGTGGGACAACTCACCAGCAACCACGAACCAACCCACAGGCAGCCGTACATTTTCATTTCTCCCTCTGATTTGTGTCTCAATCTCTAATAAAACAAGCTTCAAGGGTTGTGAGTGAGATTGAGTATGTGACAGACAGAGCTAACCAACAAACAGCTACAGTGCATCTAACAAATACAGCAAACAACAACAAAAATAAATATAAATAAAGATCGGGTACCAGCTCCATAAGAATAAGGTAAACCATAGACAACAATTTTAAACCATTAGTGCGTCAAAGAAAAAGTGATAGGAGATGCATAGCAGAATCTAACAGTGTGTGGAAAAAAGATAAAGCGGAGTATTTTTAGTAAACGGTTTGTAAAGTACAGGAATATAGAAAAGAATAAAAGAGTACTAGAAGAATAAATAAATCATACTATAGGTGTAGGATCAAACTACTGGTAATAGAAGGTAAAGTACAGAGCTTAACTTATTTTTAAAAATTTTTCTAGTCTATTACTAGCTTTGTAATTCATTTCATTATACTGTTCAAAACCAGTATATTATTTCTTTATAAATAGATCATGGATATTTTGCCAAAATAAAATGAAATACAAAATAAAAGAAAAATGCATAGAGATCCACAATCTATTTATACATGTAACATCAACTTTACGTTGTCATTTCACCGATCAGCCAATACAGAAAGCATATTGAAAAAAAACTTGAGTGTATACATTCCAAAGCATTTCCTAATCCTGCAATCGTAGGAGAACACGTTACAGGAAATGTAATGTGAAATTACGGGATGTTGTTTTGCTTACCATCGTCGCCAATACCGTTTCGTTGCCTTTGCGTGGTCATTTGGGGTTCATCGACTAGTGGCGTAGATGTATTCGAGTGCGGTTCTACCAGAGGACTCAATGGTGCTCCGCTTGTGCTTATTGACGACACGACCGCCTCTGTTTTCACTGGCATCGAAGGCTGTGATTGACAAATGGCCGTTACAATGCCATTCGTAGTCGTACTACCATTACTGTTACTACTAGTTGCATATCTAGGATATGGTTGAAATCTACAGCAAAGGAAACATGTGTCATATATTGTTCTTAAAGTATGAATGTCATGAACGACTTGATGAGCAAAGGAAAACAAAGATTTAGCAGAAGTTGCAATACCTTCGACTTGTAGAAAGCATTGGCTCGTTTTTGGCGTTATGATTATTTAATATGCGAGCGTGTAAGGATGCTGCCAGTCCTTCTACTGGTAGAACTTCACCGTTCGATCCAGCCTGAGACGAATGCAAAGGTGGTGGGGGATGGGATTGTGCAAGATTTTGAGAAGGATTGTCAGTGAAGTATGATTCATGGTATGGTTTGATGTCTGCACGAGGTAATTGAACCGGTGTGTATCTGCAAAAAATAAAGGATGTAAATTATAGTGGAATCTCTCCGGGTTCATTTTCAGGCATACATGTACAATACCTCTGGGCCTGTGTTACTGGGGTGAATAATACAGATGATCTCGAAGTGGCAGTTGGTGTGCAGGTTGAGACTGCAGAAGAAGTAGGTGCATAACTTGCTACGTGCGCGAGGGTCGATAAACCAGCATCACCTTCCGCGCTAGCAGGTCTACTGATGGGGGAATACACGGTTTCCGGTCTTATCATCGCGCTCATGTCAACGGCAGCATTTATTATCGACTGATTGGAAATTTCTAGCGTCCTCTCTATTTCTCCACTGACCAAATCGCCGATTGTCCTAGTGCCCAGCAATCCATTTCCTCCTGCTACAATACGATTGTCATGACTCGGTTGCCTGGAGTCGATTGTTGGCCTATCAGATGGTGTTAAGTGAGATGAAAGGCGTTCTTGGGAGAGATGACGGCGAAGTGCTAACTTTGCAGGTGAAACCTACAATGATATTCATCCTTGAGTAATTCCTGGGACTATGATTCTTTGATGAAGACACAAATAATGGTTATAAAAGAAATATAGTGTCACTAGTTCTAACAAATTACCTGTGTATAATCTGGGGTTGAAACATTCTGTGGTAACGCGATACGTTTTCTATCGGGCTCAGTCTGATTTTGTAATTGCATTTGTTGCTGTTTATTTCTATTTTGTTGATCTTCGTTCAAGACACTTGTGATTATACTCTTTAGTCTATCCTCAAAGTTCGCGACCCTGGGTGGCTCCTGGGTCCTATTTGCTGTTTCTTTATTACTCGTTTGCGGTAGTGAAGATGATATAGATGATGACGAAGTCGTAGAAAAGCTAAGAGACGCTTGTGGCAGTCTGGTTCTAGAATTACTACTTGTATTAGTATTTTGCCTATTTAACATGCGACCAGCTTCTATCTGCCTGCCCGTTTCCAAAATTTTTTGCGCCAATATCTCCGGATTATTTTCTTGTATCTTGCCGATGTCTGGAACATCCGGCCACTCTTGTGATCTGGATCGTCCCTCTCTACTCTTTCTCGTCGATCCGCTTTTGCCATTTTGCTGCTGATGATGGTGTTGACTTTGTGAATGCTTACTACCCGCTGCTTCCCTTTGCTGCTGGACTAATGCAGCAGCTTGTTTTTCATTACTTGCTCTTTCCAACACATTCAGCTCATGCTCCAATTTGGATACCTGTTTAATAAGTTCAAGTTATAGATCGCCATGTGTATTTTCCTAATCTGTTTGTATGAATATACATACCTGGCAGTGCAGTCTTTTGCGTTGAGAAAGAGTCGCTGATATCTCTTTCAGTATATAATCCTGTGTGAGTGGTTGAGGCGGATTCGATATACCATTAGCATTCGTCAAACTATTGTACTTTTCCTGCAGCTCTTGGTGTCTAAGCGCCGTTAATCTAGATTGTTCACTTTCCATGGATGCAACTTGTGCTTGTAATTTACTCGCCTTAGCTTGCAACTGCTTATGTCTAAGAACTATCTCCTTAGCTTTGGCAAGTAAGTCTCCGGGTGACGTAGCATTTATACCTAGCTCAGTCATTCTTGCTTTTAATAAAGCTACGCTATCGTCGATTAATACTTTTATTTGTTTTTCTAGTTGCGCTGCTCTTGACTGCAATTTCGAATTTCTCTCCCTTTCTTTTGCGATGTCTGTATTCACTGATACTCTGTACTGAGGAGTTCTCATTGATTCTAGCATGAGCATGAATTGGTCCCTGTAAACAAAAGGACCGTCGTATGAACATATGAACGATAAACGTATTGTACCCACTTAAGACATGAACAATACCTGTACAAGTCCAGAAGTATCTGTAAAGCATAAGGAGTGGCGGACGGAGCAGGTGGTATACTAAGTTCTTCGTGTACAGAGGTGGAATGTGACTGCAAAGAGAGCGATAACGAAGATAGCTGTTGATCTACGCAACCAGGCGCAGGAGGCGGTTTCTTCCCTAGAGCTTGTGGGGACGTGCTGAGTAGCGTTTGACTGTGCAGTAAGTCCAAGCCAGAGATATTAATTGCCTTCTTGGGCTTGGACTTCTTTACGCCTCTGCCTCTCTGTCTACCTCTAGCAGGAGGTCTCGTAATACCGTTTGTTTTCCTATTCAATTTCCTACGAATTTTATTTGGCTGCCGACGACTTTTAATAGTGCCGTCATCCGCATCCGAGTCGCTATTTGTCCCTTGCTGCTCCGAATGATTTGGACTCTCTAATTGCCGTGACAGATCACGCTTAGCTCTGTCACCTCTCTCGCCTCTACTTGTTACCTTATTATTACTGCTGGCAGTGTTGTTTATCACAGAATCAGAGTTTTCGTCGCCACCTTGTTTGTTATTCTTTAAACGGTGGAAATAACGTTCTAACTTGGTACGATCGATTACATGTAAATAATAAGACACTGGTTTACCAGTCCAGGAAACAGAACCCTTCAGTGGTGACATTTCCGAGACGTGCATTATTGTACCAATATCTGTGAACAAAGAACTCGTATTCGTGACCAGATTTTTAAGTTTTCATTTGTATGAAATTCACAAATAAAATATATTACCACTGAGATTTCTATCCGTTATACGAAAGTTAAGGGGGCAGAATGATTTCGATGATACTATACGTGCACCGTCCCGCAAGTCAGCAAACCGTTCTTTCAGCTGGTGGTCCACCGTTGGACCAAACGCAAAATTATTGACAAACACTATTGTTGATCCGGTAATGCTTTCACGATGTTCGTCAGCTAAAAAATCGCCTTTTACCAAACGATACTCGCCGCATCTTTTTCCGTACCAATTCAACCATTTACGAAAGTTTACTTCCATACTCTAATGTTTGACAGAAATAAGAGGCTTATACATATCAAAAATTTGTAAAAATTCAACCTACACATTAAAAGAATGTCATACTTGTGCATATCTTGATGGTACATCAGCTCTTTCCACACCAACACAAATTTTGCACAATGTTGCTGCTGCCATTTGAAGAACTACTTGGCCAACTCCAGATCCCAGGTCAACGAATACATCGTCTTCTGTTATTTCAATCTGATCAATCATTTGACACACAAGTTCATAACTGGTTTCTCCATAAACTTCTGGTGAAAAAGGTTCATACTGATTCAATTTATCAGGTTCTACTACAGCCTGATTATATGTTTGCTGAAGTATATGTCTCAGTAAACCTCGACTAGGTCGTTTATTTAGCCTTTGAGATGGTAAACTAGTGCCCTTTTCCTGCAGTAAGCAAATTTCAGGTTTTTCAAACAAAAAAATAAATTGTTACTGAATTATGCAATTGTTAAATATTCTACTTACCAATTGAACTAAACTATCAATTGCTCTATTGAATTTGTCACATAAATTTTTCATACTCTCATAATCTCTGGTATCATAATCACACAAAATGTTATTCTCGAGTGGTAATTTCAAATCCGGCAAATCTTCACAAACCCATCGCATTGTTTCAACAACATCAAGTGCGCCATCGTGTCGGTCCTATAAATAGTTAATAAATATGATGTATTCTTACTTTAAATAGAATTTGCTATTGGATTTTGAGCATTTCCTTCTTTTATTTCAAATACAATGATAAATTCTATTTAAAATAACAAATTTATTGCTAGTACAGTACTTTGGTACAAGCAGTAAAAAATTTTTCCTTCAATAAATTTTACAGATGTTTCACAGAGAGAAAGTGTCCTCAATGAGGGTAAAGTAATATAGCAATAAAAGTTTACAGCATGCTATAAAGTATACCTTCTTGACATTTCTTAAAGTCATTAATCACAATACCTAAATTTATGACTACAATACAAATTTTCTGTGTCATTCACCCAATGTGTATGGAAAAAAATGTCCTAAAAAAGTATACCTATTATCTCTGTATATCAATAACCATGTTACTATGTAGAACTCTAGAAGAGAAATTTGCACAGGAATATAATAAAACAATGCTTTTATCAGATTACAATAAACAAACCTATTTATTATTTACCATTTGAAAAACAAATATTATTTTACTTCTATTTTTCCTAAAATATTCTCTCATCTTTAATTATAGTAAACATGATAGCATAACTGTACTGTGTTGCTTTATGATGTTCATCTATGTCTAATTACAAACAAAAATTGTTTTATGGCTTTCCATATGTAAAATTAATTTCACACAATATTATCTACATATGAAAACAAAGTTAGGTTGTAAAAAATTAATTCTTTGCAGTTGCACTTAATTTATGAAAATTAAAATTAAATATGAATGCTGATATAATTAAATACATAATAATTTGTATTATAATATTTCCCTTTAAAATCAACAAGATAAACATTATTCCATTTAAACGGTCCGTTGCAAGTTACTCCACTGTTTTTTTTTTGACAGGATCTAATAAAGAAACCATGAGTACATCCATTTAAGTTTTTAAAAGTAAACAATTTTTCTTATACTACGAAGTAGGGTCATTTTACTTTTTTATTATATACTCAACATTTCAAGTTCCCGAGAGAAGACCGTAAACGGCTTAACGGCGACATCATCAAAGTAAAAACATGTGACATGTCGTTCTGGTTTATAACCGCAGAATTCGCGTCGCGCGATGAACAGTACGATCAGCTGTGTGAGAATGGGGGATAAATGGCAGGGTCATAGGCGGTAGGCGTTCGTGGCGGCACATTAACGTGCAGCCATCGGTTCGATTCAGAGAGGAAGAAAAGGAGAAAGAAAAACAGAATTAAATAATTGCACTCACGGATCCAGATCCGGAAGTGAGGGGCCATTGATAGACGATCGGTTCTGCTCCGGCTGGCGAGTGCAGGCGCAGCTCCATTTTAGCAGGGCCGTCGTCCTCGTCCCCGTCGTCGTCGCCGTCCACTTCTCTGGCAAACCGTTTCCTCCGTAAGCTCAGCTCTCAGGGTCGCGTGACGTAACCACTTGGAACGAGTACCGTTCGCCGTTGCTCTGGATCTTTGTCGCTCGTCCTCCCCGCACTAGGACACTACCACCACGTAGACGACGCTCGCGGAGGACCCCCCCGCTCCGCGGTCACTTCCCCGGACATGAAAACGAGACGAAGGGGGCCACCTTCAGCGACCGTCGACCCACGAGGATGAGAGCGTCGCGGCCGCGAAACCAACCATCAAATCACTTCGAGACGATCGGACTGAGCTACGGGCCACGCCGAAAACGGCCACCAGGAACACGGAACACGAGGCGCACACAACAGAAAAACACTGACAGACTATTGTGCTAGCTCGAGAAACAGCGGTTTGGGGGGGGATGACGACATCAAAACATGGCGTCATGCCTCTTCCTTCTACCGTGTCGTGCTCGTGCGGCAGCACATCCGGGTGTTCCGCGCCAACCCTGGTAATGCGCACGCGCCAGCCTGAACCGTTGAACTTTCGACCGCGGATACAACTTTCTTGTTACGTTAATGCAACTTTATAATGCATTTGGCGAGTGCAACAATTTCAATGGACTCCTATACAAATGAATCCCACAAAGAAATAATTGTATCTTACCAAAAATAATTTGTTTGATTAACTACATAGTTGCCATTGTTTGTAATTATTATATTTTATAATTCTGACAGTTGTTTCATTCTTCGTTCACGATCTTTTTATTTAAAAATGAAAGCAATTTAACATTTGAACGTAATATCATTAAAAATCATGTTTGAAATGTGTAGAAATTGATATGGTAATTTGTTTTAAATACACGCAAAGTGATATCTTAATGGTGTTTATCTGACATATTCGTTTAAAGTAAAATTAATCACTATTTTGCTAAGAACATGTAATACTTGAACAAGATTGTTCATTGTTGTCAAGAAATAATAATGGTTGCACCATCTATCAATAATCTCACGTAATTACATATGTATACATATGCAATATGTAATTTATACATATACATACATATTTATAGTAGAATTTCCATTCATCCAACGCAATACAGAAACTCTTTTAAAAACGTTACAATTTTTATTTAACATATAATGCAGTTCATCTACTTTTTACGTAGGAATACAATCTTTAAATTCATTTCCTTTTCATTACATTTGTTTAGTTTTATTTATAAAAAAGGACTGTATTAGAAAAACAATGTTGTTACTATGTATTTGCAACTAGAAGTTCTATTCAATTTAGAAATATAGATTTAATCATACCATTGAAACTCATTTGATTAATATTTTGACGATACCTGTATTACCCACTGTGCGATAGATATACTTGATATGTACATATACCGATATCGATATTTCTAGAAGCGCAAAGCGCAATTACGTTTTCAGGATGACCTATTGGTAGTATGTACATGGTATTTGTCACGTAGGCAATCGCAAGCAATCTTATACAAGACTCAGCGCCTCTGTAGATGATACACAGAACTTTCAATACTAATTAAGACCGTAGTGTCACCGTAATCACGAGGAAAGTGTATGGAACGCCGGATGCGCGATCGACGAGGATTTAAAATATGAGATCAAAATAAAAGAATTCGTGCATTTGCAGAGAAAAATGGTGTCTGCTAAATGTTCTCCAAACATATGAAATCATCGGCCAATGTTTTGATACACCACACGGAATTTATACGAACTAAAGAGTACAGTTATCGTTGAATGACGTGTTGCGCATATTTCTCGTTTGTAAATTGTAAATATATTGTAACTAGGTTAATTAGGTAATATAACGAACGTGTAGCCATGGCTGAGGAACTGAAATTAGACCACCGTGCAAAAAAACGAATCAAAGAGGTTAAACGGAAGGCAAGGCCAGGTAAACACGTCATAACCTAACTTTCTAACCTGTACGTTGACGTGATAATGGGCGTAGAATTAATTGTAACAAACAACTGTTCTTCACGATTTATTTTATATTGATAGTATGACTAGAAGTAATTGTGACACCGTTTGTCTTCTCGTGACGCTCGTCGTTATATACTGAATTTGGAAAATGCGACACAAGACCGAAACTGTCTTTGCCGACCTTGGATGATGTAACTCCAAATTTACTGAAAGTATCACGATAACATATATGTAACACTGTAACATGACGTGCTTACAAGTAAATAGTTTATCGTTTCAATCTTATGTATAACGATCAATCGATTTTTTTATCATGTAATGTCAGTAAATAAGTAAACAAATTTGGATGTTCATGAGACTTTCAATGTTTTATGCTATAGAGCTTTTACATTTGTGTTCTTAACGTGTCTCTACCCAAGCTTTGGAACATTGTTTTCATTACTTCCAAAACAAATCCTTTCTTATAGAACTTGGAGATAAAGCAGCATGGACTCAACATGGCTACAATAAAAAGTTCGAGTCCTTCTGGAATGTTAACGATAATGTAGATCGCATTGAGGAATCCAAAGTATCTACAGAAGAATTTATAGAAAAATACGAGAAACCCTACAAGCCTGTGATAATTCAAGGTGTTCAAAATGGCTGGAAAGCCCAATGCAAATGGACTATAGAGGTTCATAAGTAGTAATGCTCAACTCATATTATTCAAAAACAAAGTGCTTTGTAGAAATCTATTGACAATATTATTTTCTATTGAACTGCAGAGATTAGTAAAGAAGTACAGGAATCAAAAGTTTAAATGTGGAGAAGACAATGAGGGATATAGTGTTAAGATGAAGATGAAGTACTATGTACGTTATATGCTTAATAATGAAGATGATTCACCTTTGTACATCTTTGATAGTTCCTTTGGTGAACATCCTAGACGAAAGAAATTGTTAGAAGATTATGTTATTCCTATATACTTTCGTGATGACCTTTTCCAATATGCTGGTGAACATCGAAGACCACCATACCGCTGGTTTGTTATGGGACCAGCAAGGTCTGGTGGGTATTATTATTACACTTAAAATTTTGAGGGAAATATAATTCATCATTTCATAAAATTAATTAATGAACATAATCACAGGCACAGGTATTCACATAGATCCATTAGGGACCAGTGCTTGGAATGCACTAATTTCGGGACATAAACGATGGTGCCTCTTTCCTACTCACACTCCTAGAGAACTTCTCAAGGTGTCCGCACCCGAGGGTGGTAAACAGAGGGATGAAGCTATCACGTGGTTTTCCATTATTTATCCTCGCACAAAGTTATCTACCTGGCCACAGGATTGTTTGCCAATTGAGATTTTACAAAATCCTGGTGAAACAGTATTTGTTCCTGGTGGTTGGTGGCATGTTGTTTTAAATCTTGATGAAACTATAGCGGTTACACAAAACTTTTGTTCTCGTACCAATTTTCCAGTAGTTTGGCATAAAACGGTAAATGTTTGGATCTTAAATATGTTCGTAAAATATAACTGATTATTTTTAAAGTTTATCGGAAAATATTTCTAATTCTTTATAATTATATTCTAGGTACGAGGAAGACCAAAATTATCACGTAAATGGTTAAAAGTACTCAGGGATAAGGAACCAGAACTGGCAGCCCTAGCAGAAACAATAGACGTGAAAGAAGATACGGGCGTTGCTAGTGATTCTTCTAGTGGATCATCAAGTAGTTCTTCGAGCAGTAGCAGTAGTAGTCAATCCGAGGACGAGAGCGCTGATGACAGTGGTCAAGAATCATTGACGGCACACAAAAAGAAGAAGAGGTATATAATACCCATATTTTGTGTTATTAATCCATTTATTCTTTCATAATTATAAACATAATTAGACATAATACTGTTTTTAAATTTTTTAGAAGAAAACTAAATAACAGCCAACCCTGACAATATCAAGCATTTGGGACCTACAGAGACCTCAGACTGTACAGTATTAACCAACAATTATTGTTTGTACTAAGAGTAAATATAATTATTACCACCTTCATGTTCATAATAAAATAAATGCTAGATAATACCAAAGTTATTCTTATTAAGTAAATTCGTTAAAATCCTATGCTTAGGCGGTTTACGATAATGCACGTAATCATTGCTGAACTTTTATTTTAAACTGTTACATCTTTGGATTAAGTAATATTTTTATCTAACATAGAAAAGATCTGCTGGTTCATCATTTAAAATTCATTCACTTATAAATTCTATTCTTATTCGAAGCCTATATGCGAAAAGGCAGTAAACGCGCGCGAAACTTAAAAGTTAAAACGAAAAACATTTAGAAAACAAGAACATACTATTAACGTTCAGGAACATACAAATATTGTTATTAATGTCTCAGCAAGCAACAAGTCAGGTGCATTATCACTCTTGGACACTGGTTATTCACTCTTTTTGTAATAAATTAACAAATAAATAGAAAAAAATATATAGTTACGAAATAAATATGAATATTTAAATAAATGTATTAGCTTTTCAACGAGTTGCTTCTCTGGAAAGTTCTTGCGTCTCTCTTATAGTAGCTCCATAGTCTCACCGTTCCGTCACTTCACGTTGACACGGTGACCATGCAAAGCACCATATTGGAGTGTAAACAACATAGAAGCAAAGTAATAAAAAAATTAAATTAAACTCATGTTCAATAGATCTAGAAGTTTGTGAATTATTACCTCAAACTAGTTCATTCGATTAAACACAAAACACTTTTTACATACACAGATACATTCATAACTGCAATCACACTATCAATGACTTACGAACTGGCATTAGTTACGTTTCAAAAAGCAGTATTTCATACACACAGTTTTGATAGAAATGGAAATGAGTAGAGTAGGACATTAGATGTTAGAGTGGAACTTTAAATCTGTGCTATTTCTTAACAAGATATACATACTCTAGTCTATCAACTGTTAATAGCAAGTATAGGCGGAAATGGAAAAAATAAATTATAGATGTAAATGTGTAATTTACATTTACGACTTTTAGGTTGCATATTTTTGTTATTCCATGAATACTTAAATATATAAATGCATTAAGGTTTAAAATGTTTCGAATACCCAAAAATCATGTAGATGAAGAAGCCAAATATTAAATAGTAAATTAGTGAGGTAGCTTTATCTGCTGTTATTTGTAGCCGTCAGTTAGGCAATTATTTTCAATGACGACAAACATGTTAACATCTTGAGAACTACAAAATGTATTTAAACGAACATGCGCATTACCACATTAACAATCTATAAATGCAAAATAAGTATATACAGCAATATAAAAAAATAAGTTAAAGGGAAACTGCGGAAATGGACATGGATATTGAGGGATCAGGGACACGCCACAGCTTCACCTCTCCAGAGCTGCAACCAACATTCAAGATGTTATTCTATTCAAGAAAGTATTTACAGACACTGAACCCAAGCAGACATTTTATATAATCTACATTGCTGAGTATGCTTAGGATCAGTTGAATAAAAATAATGACACTGTTCAACATCGATTTTGCGTTTCAGTAATCAATGGGCGACTCTTATAGCGCAACAAAATCCATAATAATCGCCTGTTGGATAATGAAGTTAAAATATGTCGAACAGTGCAAAGTTAATGAAACATACTTACTTGCTCGCAGTAAAAACATGCTGCTGATTAGTTATCACAGCATTGATAGCGGATCCATGTGCCCGAACTTCCCCAATTGGTGCACACTCGCCACCTTGTTCCTTTGGTACAGACCACGCTTTTAAAACTCCTCCTCGACAACCTGAGACCATGATAGTTCCGCTATTAATCATGCATAATCCCAAAATCCAATCTTTGTGTGCATTGTTCAGTGATTGGACTAGTTCCATTTTATGTAGATCCCATCGTTTAATGCACATGTCTCTTGAGCCTGCAATAAAGGACAGTTCTGTACTCTTTCCTTTTAAATAAATGACAACTCATAAATAGAAACTAAAAATAATGGAAAGTACCAGAGAAAAGTGTAGAATCGCACGCGGTTAAACATTGAACCCCATCATAATGTGGTGGTGCCAAACACACTGACTGACCAGACATATTAGGCTCAACAAGCGATATCAAATGATCCTTACTACCAGCTATCACTCTACCATCATTCGCAACAGCCAGGCACATTACTGCAGCCGTATGAGGCGTACTCAATCTTCCTATGTGCGTCAACTTTCTAAGATCCCATACTCTAACTTTGTCACTAGCTGCTGCGTACAGTTCTTGTTCATCAAGACTAAGTACCAAATCGTTGATAGCGGTTTCACCCATTGGAAGTTGTGTTGATAATGCAATTTGTCCACTTTGAGCTTGGCCAGATGAGAACAAAGTTTTTACGCAGTTGTTGGCTGCTCTTAAATCCCAAACTTTTACGTAGGCAGAAGTTACACTGAATAACAAGTTCTGTACTGGTGAGTACTTTACTGCAACAACGTTGTTAGGATGACCAGTTAAGGTGAGATTTTCAATTCCTGTTCTTAAGTCCCATACTTTTACAGTTCGATCTGAAAGCATTACATTATAACTCGTAGAAAAAAGATTTACAGAAATTTGTATTGATTACTTCAAAGCTTATACCTTTCGATCCACTGAATAATAGATCTTCTGTCACACATATAGCTAGAACGGCTTTACTATGCCCCTCTGCTACGTGAGTACATTGCAAAACGGCTCTCGGTGGCGTCTGAAAAGTTTGACAACTTGTTATGACCACCTAACGAACTTTGTTGGACTTCTATTACTTTTACCTTGCCTTGGCATTGAGAAATGATTCCTTTCATAGGCTGTGGGTATGTCGACGCTGGTTGCCTACTCGCTGTCAGTCTGGAGAATACATTTTCTTCCCTACTGTTGAACCGGCGATAAGTGGTCGGTGATCCAGGAGGTGATGACACATCTGTATGTGCTACCTGTTCCCTAGTTGAGGGTTTGTTATGTTAGCGTGTTAGTTAGCCAGGTTCTTGGCAATTCTAATCCAGGCTAAGTTATCTTGGTTCGATACAAATAATTTTGGATCATGCAAGTGCACTGAGACAGAAGGATAAATCGTTTTAATTAGTGAAAACATCAATCAATAGTAAGTATATTAATGCTTGTAATTTTTTGTATTATCTAATATATTAATACAAAAAACTACTGAATATTAATCAGATAATATTAAATGTAAATTATGGTTCATTAAATGAGGTAATAAAATAATTTTAACAAATAAACAGTGATCCACTGAAGGATCCTCGTGTGTATTGCCGTAGTACAGTGCAAGTTAAATATTTGTGCGTTTATTTATTAACTGACATGTATACAAAATATCTGCTTACATATATACAAACTTTATCGACTTTCTTACGAAGCTTTGTGACATTTATACATATTTATACTGCAAATGCATAGAAATATATATAAATATAATACAATGAATTGTACTTTGTTGGGTAAAACTTATTAGAACACTTAGAATAATAATTGTAAAACAATATCATAATTACTAGCAACTTGTCCAAGAATGAAAAAAATTTTGAAATAAATTTCAAATATTGTATCAACTTGTATGCAAATCATATACTTCTGCTTAACATAACAACTTATTTAAGTTAGTAATCTTACTTAACAATTTATTAACTTAAACAAAACTTAACGATTTGAATTTTCCTTTTGTAAATTATAAAACAATTTTATTATTAATGAAGAAATATATTAGCTTTTTGAATATTTTTTCATTTGTACTGCGATGCATGCGATAAAGACTGTATCGCAATAATCTAACTTTTTTGGCTACAGTTCAAGAGATGGTACAAGTATAATTTTTGGTGAAGGCACCGATAAATGCACTTGTTTCAAATGATACACATCTTTTTTTAAGGAAAGAATTTTGCCAGTAGTGCGTAGAACAGAGCATCAAGACAAAGATATGTAAGAAATACAAATATAAAGATGTGCTGCAGGGTTATCACTCACATGGAGCCTCCACCAGGATGTAATGGTCGTCGGAGCGGCCTTGGTGATGTACTATCGCGTCGACTTAAGGTCGGGGATCCTCCAGTAATATTGTGCTGACTTCTTGTCAGTACCAATCCTCTAATCAACAAGAATATCGGTTATTTTATTAAGATATTATCTACATATAATTTTTTCCGTTTATGAGAATTTATACTCACTTCAAACTACCTGGCGCGCTAGGTACCCTCGTAAGTGGATGGTTATGGTTCTGACTTTGTTCTTCTGTCTTTATATTATCTGGATTTGCTTGCACTCCGTAAAGGAGTTCTTGAGGTTGTGTAGTTCTTCGCCTCACTTTATTGTTACGTTGTCTTTCCTCTCCCATAATAACTTGACTATAACTTTCGCTAATATTTTAAATTACAATGAAAATATTAATAATATACAATTCTCGATACATATACATTAGCATTAGTGTATTAATCAAGACAAGTAAAGTAACTTACTTGTCCGGTGAGGAGCTCCTCGAACTAGGAGGGCTGTAATTCATTGTATTATTGTGATGATTATTCGTAAGAGATAGGAGATCTCTGTCCCTCAATACATGCTCCAATAACTGATGCTGCACATCGCTTTCCTGTGCAACTTGGTTCAGTCGTGATTCCATGTCTCGTACCTCAAGCTGCTTCTGAGCTGCCACGCAACTTTGTTCCACAGTGAAAGCCAACATTCTTTGCAGTAAGTATTGAGCTTCGTCCACTGTTTGAACTGTTGATATGAGAGCTTCAACTCCTGGTTCGCCCTCTGTTTCTCCATCACCCACTTCCATCATATCTCGTTGGCATTCGGAGATGCTATCCTGTGGAGATCATCTTAAAGAACACAGTAGAAACAAATAACGTAATATAAGAATAAATACTCACCTGCAAATAACTAATTTTACTTTTTACATTATCAATCTCTTCGTCAACGTCACTCGGATCTCCCCTTTTGCTTGTTAAGTCATTCCTGAGTTTTTGGAGCTTCTCAAGCTCTCTGCCTAGTTCTTCGCGTTCCTGAAGGAGTCTTTCCATTTCTCTCTCTGTTTCTGCAGCTGCCTGTTTAGCCAGTGCTTGCTTTGCGATTGTTCTTTCAAACGTCTGCCACCTTTGCTTCAACGCTTTCGGATTAATCGGTTTAGGTGGCGCTCGACCTGCTACCTTCTGACTGAGACCTCTGTCTCGTTTCCTGAGCGCTGTAACTTCTTCTTGTTTACGTCTTAGCACCACCTCTTTCATCCTTTTATCAGCTTCCAGAGTCCTAATCATGTTTGCATTCTTTCTGCTTTCTTTACGCAATTGAGCGATTTCTCTATTCCGCCTCAACTCATTCTCCTTATGTCTTTGAGCCTCTTCTCTCATTTTATTCAATAGCTTTACTTTAGCTCTCTTCATTTCTGCAAGTTCGTTCCGCAATCCTCTTAATCTATTCTCGTTTTGAGACTGGCTCTTTAGTAGTCTCGCATGCTCTTTTTTAGCAGACTGTAGAAGTCGCATTTCTTTTTGCATCGCGGTCAGTTTCTTCTCGTACTCATCACGCAGTTTCTTCACTTTTTCCGTCGGCGGTGTTGGCTGTTGTTGAAGAGAATTTAACACTTTGTCCCTTTCTTCTTGCGTATCTTTAATACGAGCCTGCAACTGCGCGAGTTTATCCTCGTAATGCTGCTTCATAGTTTGTAGTCGCCGTTGAGAGAGTTCTAACTCCTGAATTAACCGCTGCTTCATATCTATATCCGATGTTAGAGCCTCTAACTCACGACCCATAGCTGCCTCCTCTTCGTCTTCTTCTACAAAATATTGCACACCTATTACAAGTGTGTTCATTCAAATACTGCTATTTTGATAACTTCTGGGTTATACCTTTTCTATCAGAATCATCATCGGAGTCATCTTCGCTCGCAGAATCTTGAACAGCCTCTCCATCATCGCCTTCTCCTTCCTCACTCACTTTATTGGTAGTATTGCCGCTATACGTTTGCTGCTCTTTTAATGCAGACAGTGTTTCAATCTCCTTCTGTAACTCTTTTTTGGCGTCGCTTAATACTGATGTAGAATCATTTTGAAATACGTATCCAGAGTCACCATAAGGATTTGCTGCATTAACCTGCATAAAGTAACAATTATATCATAAAATGACTAGTTATATATTATATTTAAATACGTTAATTATGAATTTGAATGTACCTGCAATTGTCGTTTTTTTAATTGTTGATACATAGCTTCTGCTTCCAAGAGACGTGCTCTTAGTTCCTCTATTTCTTGAACGTATCCTTGTACCAAGCTTGTAACTTCACCATTTCCACCTGATGATATCCACTTACCAGCAGCTTTTTCTGTTAGAAGAAGAACGTTCTTCGCAGTTAATGCTTCAACGGTCTCTGAAAGAGCTTTGACTCTAGTACGCAGACTTTGTAGCTCACTATTCAACATTTGATTTTCGTGCCAGGCATCATTAACACCATCTTCACCAACAACTCTTTTGCCTAAGGTAATACATAACAGATTAGAATCAATATATAATCGTTTTACATAATATTTTAATTATTTCATGTCCTGTGCAAACACCTTGTCTATACTCCATTAATTCTAATTGAAGTTGTTGTATCTCTCTTCTTAAAGAAGCTATAGTTCTCGAACTCATGTCTTGATTAATTGTAACCTTGTTCTTTATATTTCTTGCTCTATTTGCATACTTTAATGTACTTAGAGTTTCCATGAAATCTCTGTCACTTGGTGACACACAGGCTATCATAACAGTCTGACTATTCCCTGGAAATATCAAGCATAATTAAAAAAATATCAGGAAGGTGCTTGTGTTATGTAGGACATCTTGTATATGAGATACTATACTACCTCCAAGAGAATCTTGAAGTAGTCTAGTCAATTTAGAATCTCTATATGGTACATGTAAAGCTTTCTTTGTTTTGTCACCGAGTGCTGAAATCACATTACCCAAAGCCAACTATAATTTTTTAAAAAAGAAATAATTATTCAAATTGCAAATACTATTTCTTTTAAATAAGAGAGCCATCTAAACCATACCAGTCCACAATTTATAGATATTCCCTCCTTCGCTCTATCTCCTGTAGCACCAGTTCTTTTTAATCTTTCTGAGCCAGCTAAATCTACAAAATGAAATTTTGCAGTTAAAGTCTCAAACTCGTTTGCTGGTTCTGTTCCACTTGTGTCAATATCAGCATCTGGATCTTCAACTTTAACGCATCTTTGCTGCCTTATGTATAAGGTAAATATTGCGTGTGATCTCGATGACTGAGTATTCATTTGTGTGGACCCAGTTGTGCGCGATAATGCTCCTAATCGTAAATAATCGAGCGCTTGTTCCAAACTAGTTACAACACGTGGTTCAACACCGGCTAAGTGAATGTTGCCAGAAGTGTCTTCATGAATACGGGCTCCACCTCGTGGTCCACCTGGTTCCAGCAGATCTTTCAAGTCCTCATTATACAATTCTAAAAATTGTGCAGTAACCTGTTGGAAAATTAATATGAATTATAGTACCAACAATGTTTTAAATAAAAAAATAGTAGGGACTATTACATACCTTAAATTCAGGAGGCATTTGTGCACGTTCCCTAGCATGCTGTTGCTTTTCTGCTATTCCATCAAATAGATGCTTAATTGCTCTAGGAATTATGCCAATAACAGATTCCTCAACTTCCACATCAAAACCTGTACCCATTGTGTAAGTTTTGCCAGAACCAGTCTGGCCATAAGCTAGAACTGTTGCATTGTATCCATCTAAAGCACCTTCTACCAATCGTGCTACACATGTATCATAAATTGTGCCTTGTCCAAAACCAGTATCAAAAACATAATCATATGTGAAGGCCTTGTCTGGTCCAAGAAAGACCTGGGGTTCTCCTGGAGGTACTTGAGTACATATTCTACACATGTCAATCACTTCACGTGCTACCTGAGGCCTTATTCTGTAATTAAGGACAAAACATTGATGCATATAGTTGAAATAGTATTTTAAGTTCAATTATAAATCAATAAAAGATTGCTTTATTTAATAATTATTTTTTTAAGAATATAAATTAGTTTATCGTAATATCAAAAAGATTAATTTACAAAAATATTCGAATTAATATTGCGGTATGCATGATAACACAATCAGGCCATTAATATTTCAAATTCGAAATTTTTTTCGAAATATTGATAAATATTAATAAACCATTGATTTTGCTTTCGGACAGATTTAGTCATACAACTTCGATTATTCATAACTTATGCATACGAAGCACAATCGACCGGTGTAGCTATATGAGAGCGTATTATATCATTTATAATGTGGGAGATATTACAGCCTACACTGTGTGCATCAGCTGTTATCGAGTGTCATTCACGGAAACCCCGCGAGAATCACTCAAAGGTAAAAAAAGAGGGGATCAGCAACGCGAGATAAATAAAAACAGATACAAACAGGTGCAAGAAAAATGCAAACAAATGGATGCCTATTACCAGATTACGCAAAAGCGAAGGGTAATGCGGTGGGAGGTAAAAAATTCATTCATCGGGAATCGGGATATGCGTACATTATACAACCGGTAATGATGCCTACGCACCTGACTCTTTAAAAGGAGATATTATGTGATTGAAGTTTGCAACAAGCTACTGCGCAGAGAAAACATACCGATCAAATAATAGCAGTACATTTTATCACGAAAAATGGCTCGGTATATAAAACTAAAGACAGAGATAAAAATTTGATCACGGTGATTTGATTTGATGTCAATATTCAGAGCTAATAGCCAGCAACTTCGATCTGAACAAATGTGTATAAACGTCGCAATCCGCATAATTATTCTGCTACGGTTACAGGGAACCCGGAACCATTTCAAAATTGCGAAACGGTCTAGATAGTAGAATTTTCTAAAATCGTGAAAGTGTGACACGAGCCGATACGTTTCACAACTCTAATTATTAAACTGGTAAAAACAGTGGTATCGATGCAAAAACATACAAAAAACAAGGGACTAGATAAGATATACCGGGCAAACATGTCCAGATAGTATGTAAATTGACATGAAACAGAATGATAATTAAAAAGCAAATCGTCACACTTTGAATTCGAACGATATTTCGCGGCAGTCCCTAGATTATAATTAACCGAATATTGCTGGCAGTAGAAGCTGTCACCGCGTAAAACGTCTTAGTCCGCGATAATGCGGCCTGCTCGATGGAAGAACGTCTTCTTTCAAATTTGTTGAAAACAAGCAGTACTAAGTTATTGGTGATACTTACCGTACGGCGACGCGAACACTCGTGTCATCAGCCATCTCGACGACGTTTATTGTGCAATTCTTTAAGACGTGACAGCGTTTGAGACTTCGACGGGGAAACGAATAAGAACCTAGTGCGATTAGGCCAAAATAATTAGGCGACAGTTAGAATTTCTCGATACGCGAGTACTCTGAATGCGCACGCGTTATTATATGCGGTGCCCGTGAAAATTCCGCATTTTTTGTCGTGAACGCGCGGACAGACGACCGTGAAATCCACTCAAACATCTCTCATACTCAACGAAAGGAAAATCGCTATCCTACTCGCGTTGGTCCAAGAATCCAAGGACTACACAGATCTTAGACTGAAACTGAAATCAGACGTGACGGACATCTTTGATTCTTTACGGTAGAAATGGCAGTTTAACGTCATCTGTCGACAGCTACAAGAAGTGCAACAATGCAATCGATTGATTGTTACCGATCAGTAATTTTTCTCATTGTTGGTAAGAAAATTGAAAACTTTTGAGCTACCTTTCAAAATGCAGCAAGTGAATTTATATTTAACCTGTTCATTTTTACCACATTAGTAAAAAGAAATAAATTTTGCATTGCAGCATCAGAAATATAGCGAAGCAATAAATGTTTATCTGAATCTGTAATTAGTTATATTAATATACATTAAATAATCATCAATATAAATTTAACATGTTCCGTGCCGAGCCGATTTTTCTCTACTCTTTACCCCACCCATTTGATATTGTGACTAAAAATTGATGTATAAGAATTAAAAAAAACTTATAGTGACCCATTCTTTTGGTGTAAATTAATACTTCAGTCCTAAAATTGTTATAAAATATCTTTTTAGTGCATTAAATTGATATGTAAGCATCTTCCACCAGTGGTACGCATATAATAATCCATTTATACTTGATTTGATTAAAGTTCTGTTGCATGTTATTTTTTCTCGTCTTCACTTCTATTGTTGTTAAAAGCTGATTTTGAGGAGAATATATAATAAAAACACTTGTCCAAAAAGTTATACTTTTCTCATATTTTAATATAAAGTAAACCTGGGATATTTCTTAAATTATTTAAAAATTCATAAGAATAAGTGTAACAGATAAAAGGAAATCATGTCTAATTGTTGCCTTAACTTTTTCTCTTGTTGCATATTATCAAACCATCTTGATACATGCACATACTGAGCCTTTTCCTGGTAAGTCAATTTTTGCTGCAACAAAAAGAAGAAGGTTAAATAGATTAGATTGATCTGTGTAATCTACTAAGGATTCCTGTCCTACATATCATATAGTGCTCATTTCTATTACCATTATTGAGTGTAGGATATAATACAATGTTATGTCAGCAATAGTTTTCTTTGTGCCAGTTAGGTATGTGTTGTCCCTCAGAGCAATATTTAGTTCCTATGTCAATAAAATATTTAAGAAGCTTGCACTTTATACAACTTCTGTTCTCTTCCATTATAGTTACATAAATAAGCGGATCAATATTACCTGTAAAATCCTCTTCGTGTTAGAGGGAGTATCAGCATAATTAATACAGACTACAGCATACTCAAGCCATTGACGTGATAAAGCTTCCTCCTCGCTGTTATTACCAAATATTTCAGGGCATTTGGAATTCTTGATCATTGATTGAATTATCGTGCTAAACCCTTTAGTCGTTTGTTCCGTGCTTACAACTATCTAAAAAAGGAAAAATTAAATGAAACGATAACATGAATCGCCTTTAAGATTCAAGAACAATTTTTGTAAAAATGTGTTATTCACATTGTCATGCACTTCTGACTGTACTGGTGATACATCTAAATAATTTGAAATCTTTTCTAAACATTGAACGTTACACAGAACCATGGTTGCGAATTTTATTTACGCCTAGCTTCTGAGCTTTTCGTGTTCACCTACGTCGGTCGTAGGCATAGGTTATGTTTGAAAAAGTGTTAGGTTAAGTTTGGAATGAGCGCGAAATTTGAATTAAAATATATAACTAGAGAAAACTACGTAGTAGAGACTAAATAATAGTCTTACAATCTTACTATTAATTGAGACAACCTTGGATAAGGACGTAGAAAACTACGTAGTAGAGACTAAATAATAGTCTTACAATCTTATTATTCATTGAGACAACCTTGGCTAAGGAATACATATTAGATAATTATGATGAA
Source organism: Augochlorella aurata (assembly GCA_028455555.1). Taxonomy (NCBI): domain Eukaryota; kingdom Metazoa; phylum Arthropoda; class Insecta; order Hymenoptera; family Halictidae; genus Augochlorella; species Augochlorella aurata. Next base: position 7,831,065 of record CM052162.1, read on the forward strand.
ACGCAATAGATACCTTTCAACGTTAGTAATGGGTTTATTTCAAATATACAATTTATTTTAACAATACCAGTATAAAATTTCAGAGTTATAGATAATACAAGATTGGAGTAATATACTTTCGTTAATCGGTGTATTAAACATTACAAAATTAATTGACTTAGTTTAAATATTTGGACCTAAGTCTGTTATTTTGAAAAGATAGTTCATGTTAAATGAGAACCATAAAAATATATTTTGATAGTTTACATTAAAAAGACATGATAAATTAACATAGAAATCTAGGAAAGTTGGTTTTGTTATTCTATGATGTAATAGGAATGAATATTCAGCTGAAAAGTAATTATCCTGATCAACTATCTACTTTTTAATGATCCCACAGTTTGGCATTTCTTCTTTTTGCTATATTTGTCTATATGCTAACGTTATATTTCTCTTGCCGCATTATGAATATTCAAAAAGTAGTTCTCTTACAAGATTTAAAGACTTTCATTAGGATTTTATTAGAAATTTTAATTAGCAATTTTAGAGGCTCCTTAATAATTATACATTTTTTGAAATATAAATCAGGTACAGTGAATGCAGCAAGAAAAAATATCTCGATGTTGTACAGTTACAATTTGTTTTTGCATAGAGTAGAAGCTGTAGTATTGTGTAATTTGTAAACTGAATAAACTACTTAAAGAATGATATACATGTATATGTGACAATTTTTTGAAACGTTAGAGACATTAGGTAACTTAAATTCTTTACAGAATTTCATACTTCCATAGATAGTGTACTTTGTCAAAAATAAGTCGCATACTATTTTCTGTACACATGTATACATACGAAATATGTACTTATACTTCAAACAAAGTCATGTAAGTACATGGTAAAACATTTTATACATAGAATTCTAGTTAAAATTTAAAATGAAGTGTGTTATGTATAATAATCATAAAATACATTTCACTTGTCCACTATTAAGAAAAACTTTTTTTGCTAAAATATGAGTAATCTGACTCCTAGTAAACAATTTCATAACATCATACAATTCGACAACCAGTTCTTCAAAATTGACAAATTATATGCCATTAAATGCAGGTACCTTTTCAAGTCGCTCATGTAATATCTACATAATTAAAACAGTCGTTTTTCATATGAAAAAAGACCATGAACATTTCCCTCTTGCTGAGCAGAATGTGTTCTCCTTTCAAATTTCAAATCTCCACTGTACATCATGGTTCGTAAAGCAGAAATAGATCTAGCTCCTATATCTTGACATCCATGCTTAATTCCACATTGCAAGTAAGGCAAGAATTTTAAAACAGTTCCTTTATCTACTATTGAACCACTAACACCTTGAGCTACCTTCATTTTGTCCATTTCATTATGGAAATATCTATCCATTGCAGAACCATGTGCATCTTTTCTATTCATGGCTTCCAAAGAACCCATTCCTCTGTATTTTTTAAGGCGCACACCATCGCTAAAGAAATATTCACCTGGTGCTTCCGAAGTTCCAGCCAACAAAGACCCCATCATAACAGTACTAGCCCCCAAACTTAGTCCTTTAATGATGTGACCAATGGATTGAATGCCACCATCTGCTATAACGGGTACTCCGAATTTTCTTGCGTACTCTGAAACTTTATATACAGCAGTTGCTTGAGGTCTCCCAACAGCCATAACTTCCTGAGTTATACAAATAGAGCCAGAGCCCATTCCAACACGTAGGGCATCAGCACCAGCTTCTATAAGATTTTTAGCTTGTGAAGTAGTTACAACATTTCCAGCAATCACTTGCAACTCAGGATATTCTGACTTAATGTACTTAATCATGTCAATTTGGTATTTAGAATTGCCCTGAGAGGAATCCAGAACAATTACATCAACACCTGCTACAGCAAGAAGTTGCAATCTCTGTTTATCAGAATTACGTGTGCCAATGGCTGCGCCAACTAACAGTTGTTTATTTTCATCTTTACTAGCATTTGGGTAACTTCGATTTTTCTTCAGATCAGTCCTTGCCATCAGAGATACTAGTTCTCCTTTGTCGTTAACAATTGGAAGCTTTCCCTTCTTGGATTTTTCAAGAATCACATTTGCTTCTTGCAGTGTTACACCAGCAGTTGCTGTGACCAAATTTTCTAATTTTGTCATAATTGTTTCTAATTTCGTTAATTGCTGATTTGGAGAACTCTCTAAAAAGTCAATATCCCTAGACGTGACAATACCCAATAGTTTACCCCCAACTTTGCCTGTATCCGTGATAGGGACACCACAAAAACCATGCTCAGACTTGACATTCAAAACATCACTAACTGCATGATGAGGTGACAGAACAACTGGGTCTCTAATAAATCCATGTTTATACTTTTTCACCTAGAAGCACAATTGAAAAAAAATGTCTACTATGCAATAGTAATATACTAGAAATTCAAACAATTCTAATGTTTACAAGGTCTATTTTTATCTCCTCCTACGTACAAAAAGGTAGTATAAACGTATAACCAGGTATAAACAAGATTAAAATAAATGCACTAATGACCCAACGGAAGTTGTTTTATAAAGAGATTTTCATAAAAGTAGGTTTTTGTAATTACAATATAAACAGTTATGTTAGCAATATTTTTAATTAGTGATCAACCGTCAATGATTAATATTTATAATCTGTAATCGCGACTACATTTATTGATCGATTGGGTCAATCATAATATTTTATGGTTAATTATTTTTAATCGTTAGCATGAATTGAAAAATTACATTAACAATGTTAATCAATGTTACTCGATTAGTGCCGAATTTTGAAACCTGTATCGGCATATGACTACGAAACAAAGACACGATATACAAAATGGTATGGTAGTGTTGCGCGGTCGTTGTCGAAGGAACGGAAAACAATTTGAATTTAAATAGAATATACCTTGTGCACCTCGTTGGATTGGTACTCAGGTGTGCAATTGTGATGTATAATACCGATTCCACCACAAAGGGCCATAGCAATAGCCATGTCGGATTCTGTAACTGTGTCCATGGGAGATGAAACGAGCGGTGCCTTGAGGAGGATTCTTTTGGTCAACGGCGACACTAACTCAACTTCGTCGGCGATAAAGTCAATGTAGCCCGGCAAAATAATGAAATCGTTGTACGTAAGACCGTCGCCGTTAGCAAACAATTGCGTTGCTGAAAGTCCGTCATCCGGTAGTGGTACATCTGCCGGTTTCGTGTTGCCGATCATATAGTCTGCCATTCTGTATGATTTTTTAATTATTTCGGGTCTTTCTTTTGAAAAATCGTTAAAATTATAATTGATAGACGCAACTAGCGTACGAATGATCGCCGCTCACGTTTTTTTGGCACAAATGTTTCAACGGTTATCCCACCGTAGTTACCCGCTCGGAATCACCAGGCGAAATGACCGAAATCGACGTGCGTACAGTGCCTTTGTAGTGTGCGGGTAAATCATGTTTTCGTTTCTCGTATACTGATGACGCTGCTATCGTTTGTAGTTTGATAGTGCAATGCCAGGTGGCTACCATGAATTTGTTGATAATCGCGTTCTGCAAATGATAATGAACACCCTCCCCCCAGCGTTTTGTTTGCTCTGTTCAAGAGTAAAGGAAGCTATTCTATCTTTACTGTCATTGGCTGATACAGTTAATCTTTCAATTCAAAAACTATATCTAGAGGCAACGAGGCTACTTCTCTGTTTCTCTTGAAGACCTACATACTATACACTGCTGGTTACACAACGAAGAATGGGGAGAGAAATACGCAGTTATGAAGGCCACTTTAATTGATTGATAAAGAGGGTTTACTTTATTTAAAAGTCTCTTTTACTGTTTCAGTTTGATAAAATGGTATTAAAAGTACTATTTTCAAAAGGTGATAGTAATAAGTATTGATTCTAGATAAATCAGTGAATTTTATTACTCTAAGAAATTTCCAACAATTGCCGCCAGAAAATTTTAAATTTCAAAATTGCCACCATTTCTCACAAAACTTTCCGAATGTAAACGACATTCAATTTATTAGTAAATGTTTCATTTTGAGTAAATGAGGCAAAGAATTTTGATATTAATGAGATGGGTTTATAGCATAATTATATTATATTATTATATATCAGTAAGAATTGATTGGGTGATGGTTAAAGATAAATTATCTTAAAACACAATTTTAATTGTAAATAGATACAAAAATTCAGGTACACGGGTGCAAACGCAATTATAAAAACATATTTCTGTTACAAAAACAGACATCAACTTATATCAATAAAACCATAGTTTTTAAGCTTCAGCATGGCACGATGATCATCGTTAATTTATACAATGTTGTTGCATTTGTTACATGCAGGCTAAAAGTGATATCAAATTATGTAATATTTGATATGATTAGTGTAATTTGCTGAAAGCGTACATATTATTGTAGTTTTATTTTTATTCTTACTGGGAAGAAAAAAATTTGTTTTATACCACTGAAGATGCCACCAAATGCTTCTTTGAACGATGATAAAATGTAATCCACTATGAATTCTAAGTAGCTCAAATTTTCATAATCATCGTACACTTCGTAATTGAAGTAATCATACAACATTGGTAAGAATACTATTAACATATACATCATGCCACCAAAAAAGACTAGAAATTATGTATATCAATTATTAAATATGCATATATCGTAAATAATAATAACTTGATACTTACTGATGGATTTAAGTTCCAAATATTGTCTATCATTTTCACTTGCTTTTTCATAGTTTACTTTTTGAAGTACTGTGTCGTCATTATTAAAACAGTTTGGAACCACATTATTTGTACTTGCATTTTGCGTGTCAACCAAGGGATCGGTTGATGGCTTTATATTTCCATTCAGATATAAGTGACTTGTTTGCACAGTATTGGACTGAAGTTTTGCGTCTCTGAAAACCATAAATCATTAATTAATTAATCGAATACACAATTTTTTATTGGGGAAAATTAAGTTTTCATATAATTTACAATGCTTTATTAATCATGCTAGACAAAGCCGAGCATTGTTGCAATGTTTGGAATTCAGGATTCAAGTTTAATTGTTTTTGAAAACTCTTATCGTATACTTCATCTGACTTTTCATTTGTAGCTTCTGGAATATCCATTGTTAAGTTATACAAATATTGTGATTCTATACTGTCTGTATTTTTTATTTTGTGTTTCAATTTATTGTAATACTCCCAATAACTTTTATTCAATAATTCCTGGGTTTTGGGAGGAATACCTTTTGGACTTTCGACTGTATCATTTGTATTTGTTCTTGGAGATATATCACATTTGCGACATGACTTTAGGTTCTGATCACTTTGAAAATAACTTTGTTTGACACAATTCAAATTATTCTCCACCTGTGCAATTGCACGGTTCTCTTGAACAGATAATTTGGCGTTAGAATGATGATCAATCTTTTTTGCCCTGTGATTATTATGTTTTTGAATGTTTGTTTGGCTACATCTATATTTATTGGTTTGGGAATTGGGGCACGCTGACGTATAATCAGAATCCATTAACGCAGAATGAGAATTTTTCTGGAGATAGAATCTTGCTTTTCTAGAAAGTTTTTTAGATGTCACCTTCTGCTTGAATGTTATATGAGGCTCGGAGCTTCTATAAAACTTCCTTGCATACTCATTTCTTAAAGAAGGTAAATTTTGTTCTGATTTATTTCTCGTTTTTGTTTCATAATTGCATTTCTTATGTTCCTGATTCGACTGATCTTGGTCAGAAATACCTTTATTTGATTGTACACAATCGTTTCTTTCTTTTGATATAACATTTGGTTGTTCATAATTGCACGTATTAATCTTGTGATGTTTCGTTGCAAGCTTATTCGCATTATTAGATTCTTTCTTTTTAACGTTCTTCAGAAAAATAAACTCCGAATCTGTTGTTTCACCTCCACTTGTATTACATATGTGTTTTTTTATGCCGGCATTTTGTAACATATCGTTGTGAAACTTCCTTTTAATTATGTTTGGAATATAATATTCAGAATCACTAGATTCTTGCAGTTTTCTATGTACTTTTGAACTCTCCAGTTTCTTAAATGGATGTATGTTTTTCCTATTTTCATGGGCTACAGCATTTTGTACTTCTAATGCGTCGTTTGCCTTACTATCACTAGTATGTTTTTCATTAGTTACGACTTTTTCGTCTTCTAAAACTAATGGTTTGTTTGTGTCTTTTGTTTGGTCCAATGATGTTGGTTTAATTTGATTTATCGATTTATTATCAAAAGCATGCACACCATGCTCTACTTCTTCTTTTAATGGAAATGCATTATCATTTTTCTGTTCTGAATTAGACGGACATTGTTGCATTGCATTGCTAGCCCCTATAGTAGGTATTGGAACTGGAATATTTTTGTAAGCGAGTATCGGAACCTGCACGTTATAGAATTGCTCCAAATATTCTTGAGGTACAGTAATCGTGTCAAGTTGTATTGCATTTAAAGGATGCGGTTGTACTTTTGGGTCCATCACAAAAAACAGTTGACCATTATTTTCCTAAACGTATTAAAATAGTAAGGGAATTTATTCTTAATGTTAACAAAACGATGCATACTTGCGCTGGTAAAGAAGTTACATCCACTTGTACTTTTGCATCATTCATCGATGTCCTCGATTGATGTTCGTTGCAACTTACGCTCTTCATAAATTCGATCTTGTCTACAAATTCAGTTTCATCACTTTTCTGTAAAATATTGTTCACATTCTTCTTTTGTTCTAACATTGATTCTTCATTACTATTTATATTTCTAATTGATTTAGAATTCTTATATTGTCTTGATGATAGCTTCTTATACATTCAATATTGATAAAATATTGTTAAAATTTATTAATACTAGCTTTTTAGTATATTTTACTTACCGCATTCACATTTGGATCTTTAATTTTGCTTGTATCATGTAATTCCTGTCTATTCAATTCCTGCATTCGATCTCTGTATTGACAAATTAATTGCTGTATAAAAATAATCACACATAATAATAATAGGATATTCTCAATTAAAAATTATATGTACTGATTAATGTTCCTCTCTGGCACTATCTTCGTCATTTTCTTATTGTCTACGGTCTCCATGTCTCCTTGGTTTATTTTCGTCTCTGGTAAATCGTGGTTCCTTTTAACATTTGTAACTCTATATACAAAAGAAATATAAATAACTTTTTAAATTAGTTATACTTAGTAAGTAAAGAGAAAACAAGATACTTTTTGAATCGAGGATCGACATAGCCAGGGAGTCTTTTTAATGTGCTTGCGCTCGAATTATTTCTTTGATGATTAAAAGAAGAATAGACACTATCCTTCGTTACTGCAGATTTAGGAGATCTAAAATTTTGAACACACAAGTTCATTTATCTCAAATTTGAAAAAACATAAAATTAATACTTACTGATTTAATGGTGTTTGGACTATAGTACGACTTCTTCTTGGTGATCCAGTTAAAGTGATTACACATGGAGGTTCAACAGTATCACTGAAATCGTCAACTAATTTGCGTTGTGGTATTTTTGGCCACGATGGATCAGCTGGTATGCTGAAAATATTTAAAATGATAGAAAACAAATTCTTTCATTATCATTAGAGACTTAATTTAACAAACTATACCGCAATGATCCTGCGTTGCACTTTTGTGGATGTGGTAACAAGTTTTCACTATTTACTAAAATGACACATGCGATTTTAGTATCATATTGTTAGTAGAAACTATAAGCAGATTGGATTCTGTTACCTTTTATGTTCAACTGAAGTGCATTTCGTTTATCTTGATATGCCATATTGAAGCAGTCAAACATTTCAAATCATTCTGATTTTTTGTTCAATACATTTGTCCAAATACTTTACAAACTAACTATTTAAATGATTAATGGTATAAAGAAGCAAAAATTGTACAGGCTTGACGTTAATTTCATGTTATATAAAATACTTGGATTGTACTTCGAGTTGAATCACACTTGTTTTCCTGGAGTCAAATGTTCTGAGTACATACAATGAAAAATAGTTGGTATTGAAACAAATTTCTTTTTATTTGCAATAAGAGTTCTCTGTACAAAAGGAGCTAAGGTGTTATTGTGATCAGTCATTTTTATTAATGACATATATATTTATATAATATGTATATAATTATAATCTTAATTTTAAAATATTGTATGTACAATAAATATACAACTGTAGTAGATGCAGGAACAGTAAACTATGATCTACACCAGTATTTATAGTTTGATTTATGATACACTAAATTGAAGTATATTTGCGCACCATAATATTTATATCACAATATAAAGCTAATATTATTATATTTATGTTGTGGTTTTTTTTTAATCTTTCATTTGCAAAATATTATATAAATTTTCTTAATTAAGAAATGTAATTTTTGATCATGAACTTATTAACACGTGTATATCTGAGAATCGTTTTTGAATGTTCATTTATTTTCATTTCCATGTAATAAAAAAATTGTGCGCGTTGTTAGTTAAAATATACTTGTTAGTATCTCATGAAGAAATCATATACTCAATATAATAAAGTACACACATTCATCCAGTATATGACTTGTACAGTGTATCTCCGTGAATAAATATATTAATTATAGATATCGTAATGTATGTAAAATCTACTTTAACAAAGGAATGTTTTAGTATAATTACTTTGACTAGACTTGAGAAAGATGATATAGTTATCACTCATACAAAAATTGTATGCCATAAAATTTATCAATTACTGTTCAAATTCTTTTTTTCTTTTGCCAGTATGTTCGACAGTATTATTGAATTTTAAATTGGTCCAAAATCTAAATATATTCTTTATTATTTCTGTCTTATATCATTAAAAATTGCACAAATATCTCAGACATTGTCCTAGAATCGAGGGCATACTTCGTACATTGTGTACCAAAAATAAGTACATAACAATTAACAGCTACTTTTAAATAACAATAAAGATTAGGATATCTTTCTCGAAATTATATAACAAAAATTATAAGTTAAGCTCTATTATGATTCTTACAGTTTTTCTGAGCGATCTTTAAAAACTAATACTTTATCAAAACAATGCTTAAATGATAATGATAACAATTCTAACGTAATTACAAGATATAAAATAAGTATTTTATTGTTTCTCAGACTTTCCTCCGATTACGAATATATTAAGTAATTTGTCTAAGGATATTGAGAAACCAAAGAGTGTATAATAGCACTGGTATTTCTATAAGCTTCTGTAAATACGATACAGCTTAGCATATAGAATGTAACTGTTCTGCAATGCATGGTGATTTGAGAAGTGTATAATGTTACTCAGAGAAACTTAATACCTTCAACCAATGTGTACATCATGTTAGTTGAAACATCACAATTAATATTATTTGCTTAATATGCTATCGAAAAATATACAATGAATACGAAAGCTAACTATAACTCATAATAGCTAAAATTCTGTGTTGCAGAAAGAAGCATTCAAACTCAATTTACTAGTTTTTTGTCAAAACATAACGTGCTGATGATGTTAATTCGATATACACGAACAAAAAGCTTAATGATTAATTTCTGTTGTCTCTAATAATGTGTATATCGAGTAAGCGCAATTATTGTCTGGCAGTTTTGTAGCATTCTGCATACAAACGAAATTTAAATTTTCTTTTATGGCAAATCAATAGAATAATATATGCATTACAGAAGATTATGACTATGTAACAACATTGTTTGGCACTATCTTCGAGATAATGCTTCATAATTAAATATACATAGATCATTTAACTTAAAAAATATGCAGAATCCTTTCATCAAAACAGATATTCATATCAAGAAGACGTATACACAGTACATTAATGAAGATTATGCTCGTCGATGAAGCATTTGTAGTTAGGTGTAGAAATATACATACATAAAGGACATTTATTACACAGTTTCCTCATAGTTATTGTCGAGTTAAGCTTCATGTTCACCGCTATTTATTCCTATCAGCGATTCGGTTTGTTCTGCTTCAAGATCTGGCATTCTAAAATTTTTAATGTCAAAGTTAACAACTCAATGTTAACACTTAAGTTCATTAAAATATTATACTTCAATTACAATTTCTTATTGGCAGTACCTTGTTGATCTGTTTTTTCTACAAATCCAGATGTAAATTTTTTTTAATTAAATCCATAACTGGATCCCAATTATCATAATAGGACAGAAGAGATACAGTTAGAAATGCTAGAAGCATCGGAACTGTTCCTAAGTAAAAAATGTATGGATATTCGACTTTCTTTAACAGTACATCGGCTATCATCGACATCGGCATAATTAAACTAACTGCCAATGTTGCTATAAGGGACGATGTTAAAAAACAACCCCTGAAAGTATAAAACAACAGTATGATCAGCATCGTTCATTAATATATAGTTTTAAATTCTTTCATGAACTTACCATAGCCAAAGTACTTCGCTTAAAACGGTACCAATAAGACCATTGATAATTAAAAATGTCCACTGGTGGGTATCTGGCCATTCGAATGCTTCCCAATGACCATAATGAAGAATAAAGAATAAAGGCCATAGAAGCGTCAAGTTAAAAAGACCAACGAAACCGAAAAACATTGGTATATCCATCTTATCCTCATGATCTACCTTTCTCTTTAAAAATACAATGTAAGCAGCATAGAAAAATGCACTGACTAGCGCTAATATTATACCAGTGGGTATCCTATTTGTTTCTATAGTTAAATCTGAAAGACCAACTAATACCTTAAACATTGAAAAACAAAAATAAATTATTTGTACTATCTCAATCATGAAGATTAAGTGAAACACGAGAATATACGTACTAGTCCAAAAATGCTGATGGTTACAGCAACTAGCTTAGACAGTGTAAATTTATCTCCTCCGTTGCTCGGGAAAAAAGCAGCAAGGAATAATGTGAATAAGCTAGAAGTCGATGACAATACTGTTACAACTCCCGCTTCGGTTTTTGCTAACGAGATCTGATAAGTATAATTCGCCATAAACCACTGCAATATAATGGACGAGTGTTAGCTCAATACTTATACAATTGTTATAAGTTGCTAAATTGCTACATACAAGTAAACAAAACATAAGTGCAATCTTAGCAACTTTTTGCACAGAAAATTTATTGGCTTGTCGCCTCACATGCTCCCCAGCTCTTAAGCTAGCTTGGTAACTAAGTCTCGCCAATAACGCTTCCGTGGCGTCAGTTTCTGACATATGCCTGACTTCTGCTAACTTACTAAATCGGACAGAACGTATTGATGAATCATCACTTTCTGTGCCTGAGGAACGATCACAATGATCTGGCGTTTTTATTGGGACAAATGTTGGATCACTCTGCAATGTTAATTGCAGTTAATTGTTAATCAGCTTCTGTTAATATTAATAATATAATAGTGAACAAAAGAATGCTTACCAGGCTTGTATTGGCTTCTGAATAAAAGTTATCATCCTCAACATTAGGATCTATAAACTAAAAAAGAAAATAATAAAGCAAACGTAAATACAATTTTCTAAAAGGCTTATTTGTACGTGAGTTTACCATATATGTGGCAGGTTTGTTACATTGATCCCGCCATGGTGGCCAAAAACATAAACCCAGCAAATAAAGTGTGAACATAGATGTTTTTACATATGTACTAAAAAATGGCTTTTCAAATGCAGCTTCTCTATAAATGTACTGAAATATAAACCATATATTATTCGGTATAATTCATGGTGTATCATCTTAATGTTGAAGTTACTGCTTACTTTAGTTAATTCAGAACTGGAGACCCAAATTATATCTACCAGGAGTAAAACTAGAAGTCCCAGTACAAGTCTTTGAGATTTATTCATCATTGCTGCTAGTTTATGAGGATCCTCCACCATCCCCTGTTGTCTTCGCTGTCGTAGTTCTACGGAGCAGCTCATGATGCATCCAGAACCCTTCTTCTTTGATTATGACATCGTAATAAAATTGATTGCTGAAATGTCAACACGATTTGTTAAGTTATACAGCATATTTACTGAGTGCATACATTTATGGGATTTAAATCCTAAATTTACAATAACATTAAAAACGTAGAACAAATCAAATTTCTGTTGATACTTGTTTGTCAAGCACGACAATCAACAGAAAGTAAAAATCACAAACCATCTATATTAATGAAAGAATGATTCAAATATATTGTACTAATTTTTACAATAATGGTTTAACAACGAGAACTCACAATAGAAAAAGCATAAAATGTTGTCATATAAATCATTTGAGCGTATGTTGGAAGAAGGCAACAGAAAGCATGGAGACAGGAAGCAATGGATTAAAAACAGGAGACAAAAAAACAATGTTCAAGGTTTCCACTACTTTAATGTTCTCTTTTCAGCTACAAGTTTCTGTCCAACAGTGTTTCGATATAACGTGACATCGAAATTACGAGGACATATGCATCTGTAAAAAAGCGTTTGTTGGTTTCGTGATTGATAACAGGTGGATAAGCGGCAAATGTGGGATCGTAAAGATAACCTATAAAAATTATAACGGGGGTGAACAATGATGTCAGGACGTGACGTTCTACGAAAGTTCAACAGAGAATCGACTCACAATAGTAGACAACCCTCACTTTCGCAGCACTGGCAACTAATCTATGCAGTTCGCCTACATCTTGCTATCACGGGACCACGAGCATTGTATGCCCATCGATCAACTGTTCAATCGGCACTGTTCACTCGACGAGATACAGTTTCAACACCCCCGAAATGATTGAAATTAGTTTTCACGATAAAATCCCCCCTGCAATCGAAATGTTGCAGTTCTTTAATGTTTCCCTCGTTATCGTATCGGCGAAACTACACCAGTAACCAAGTTGATGCGCTGTAGACGTTTCGTAGTTTTTGTTATCACCCCGATGGCGCTACGAGTCTCGCACGGTGCATCTTTTTGTGTAGCCGACTTTTAAATCGAGTATGTAACCGGGTTTTTGTAATAAATCATTTTCCTCTTAATCGTCACATAAGTAGTCTTTTTAACAGGATTGGCGTCTGTAGAGTGCAGCTCTGACGCGATACACTTTTTATTCAGACATGTCAGAATTATTATTATGATGACATTACAGGTTATTGTATGGTTTTCCTTTGACGAAGCAGTAAGCAGATATATTAGGCTCTGCTATTTATTTTTAGACGCACGATTATTCCATTCATTTATTAATGTCTCTACAAAAGATTTAGCAAATATTTAGGGATTTAATTAATTAGATTAGGAAAATAAGTGGAAACCAAAAGATGTGTAGAAAGTTGCATTTTAAGTTAATGTAAACACTGTAGGTTTGTGTTAGGCCAGATAAGTATCGTACTAGATATCTAAAAATTTATCTCGTTATAATTTTGAATCAAGACAATTGATTAGATAGTCAGATTGTGAAAGAGGCTTAATGCAATGGTTGTCATGGCAAAGAATAGCAACACATACCCACTAATGTCATGCCACTACAACGGTGCACAGTTCGGGAAGGTACTGCGTGACGTTGTTTTAGTGTTCTAACAATGGCAAACAATATCCTTAGCAATGGTCGGATTCAACAACAAATGACAGCTCCGCAACGGCTCAGAAACGACAAAGGGAAGAAAGGTGGTTTTCTTTTAGTTCTCGCGTAATATGTGAAACGATCGCGCGCACATATGCTTAAAAGTTTGATTGACAAGACTGGATTAAATATGGGATTAAATTCAAGGCTGATAAAAGATAAGAATTTGCTTATGAGACGACGATGAAATCATTTTTAAGAATTCGTATAGTACCCGTTGATATCGTATCGAAACATTCGATCGACAATCGCTGATACTACTGCTTCCGGATTCGAAATAGAAACCATGAAACGTTGTAAATTACGTCAAAATTTATTATTATTATATTATTAACTTTCATAAATACAAAGATTCCAGACAAGTTAATTATTGATTAACCACAACATAGGTAAATAATAATTATTCTGATTGTTGGGTCAGCACCGGAAGTGCCAGCCATAGAGTGCAACAATTGGTTGCTGCACCGCCATTATACGCGGCACGAGTATAAAACCTGCAAGACCTTGATCGACCAGGAGCTGCTAAATTCAAACGGACACAATGAATATGCGAATTATTTGAAAGTATGAGAAACGTTCACGTTAGATCAAAATCTTAAATATTCAAACTACATGTTCTTTTTTGTCTTTGTGCAGGGGTTGATCCTTAGGAGGGAAGGAAAAGTTCAGGACTCGTTGAACTGTTTTCAGGCAGCGTACACCGTCAATTCAACGAACGTTAATACCATCAAGCAGATAGCTAAGTCACTGTAAGTAAAGAGAATGACATTTCAGCAACGTGATGCAGATTAAATTGGATTCGGACATTGCCGAGCGGTACTTGATCTTACTGGATTGTTACTTACACGACGTCACTTTTACTCGTTGAATTAAATTTCAATTTATATACGAGTCAAAAAATAAAATACATATATATACAAATGCTTGTGCGTGTTGAGGATAAAGCTAGGGCTAACTTCTGTATATGAAGTTATGATGTTTCAAGGGGTGGATAGAATGCAATGGGGAGGGGGGGGGGGGGGGGTAGAATTTTTCAAGGTCTTTTTATTACGAGATTTCAAGATCATTGGTATGTTTTGAAGATGGAATTATATACTTTTATTAGTGTTGGTAATTAATGTCAAGACGTATACGTATAACAGCATATCGTTTTTAATATTAAAACGAATATTTTACAGTTAAAAAATAATGTTCTGTACTAGTATTAATCTCTTTGATGCGACATGCTTCTAATAATACTTTGTTATCTACAGTTTGATAATGGGCAGCCATAAACGAGCAATCGACGCGTATCTGGAAGCTGAGAGGATGTCCAATCCACCGGACTGGGAAATTTATCTGAATCTAGGCAAAGCTGTTAACCATAACAAAACGTACAGGATGGTTTATCAAGATGCACATATTTTCACGCGCGAAATTAAGCCATGCATATTGATATGAAATTATTGTATACTCACATCACATAAATGAGCAAAGTTCGCAATGTTCATACTTACATCGTCCGCAGCATGAAATTTCATCCATCTACAATTAGGTTCTACATGAATTAATTAATATTATCATCATTCCGACCGCGTATTTATATTTAATTGACTGTACAGTAAGGGGCACTTGAAAATCATACAGAAACTCATGGAAAAATGCAGGGCATTAATTGGAAGATAAAAATGTTTTAAGCTTCTTTAGTTTATAATTTCTCACTTGCGGTTATTCAATAGTCTTTAGAAATCTATTGAAAATAGATACATGACCATCTATTGAAAAGATAACACAGTTATTGAAAATTCTATTGACTGAAAAAATGTTAAGCGATGAAAATTCTAAGAATTCATCATTGGACTAAAATCAATACAGTCTTCTTCATATTGTTCGCGAAGCTTGGGAGGATTCAATTAGAAAAGCTCCATGAAAATAGCATTCGTTTAGCAACGGGAAGGCATTCCTAACGATAGCATCATTGATGGACCATTTTGTAAATCGTAGGCCATCGAAGCGGGCGCGACTGCGTGCAGCCTGTTTCATTCGATTCCTTTTTCTACAGGGGAGTGTTATGCCAAGCTGAATGAGTTGCACGAAGCAAAAAGGCATTTGAAGAAATCGATGGAGCTAACTAAGGATGAGTCACCGTATATTGCTTTAGCCCGGGTCTACCTTCTGGAGGATCGTGTTACCGAGGCCCGGAACGCTTACTCTGCGGCTCTTAGGTAGAGGCTGATCAGAAAGAGAGATGAGAGATTTTAGTGCGTTTTCGTTTTAATGTATCCCGCGATTAACGCGCGCTTGACCTCGTGGAGATCTTACACGCACGGATTTAATTTCCTGCAGCCATCGCGTCGGCTCAAATGATCTTGTTTACGACATTAAGACTCGAGCTTCACCGTATTATGTTTCTGCTTCTCATCTCTCGTCGTCGGACCGCGGGTTAAAAGAACTTGTTGAGCAAACAGAAACGACGTTTAGCAGATAATTTGTCTTAGCTGTGATTACCATCGCGGTTTCCCGGTTTTTTTAATAAACGTAGATATCAACGAATGGAAAATTGAATATCACCTGAGCTTGAGTACCTTCTGTCAATTGTAAATTCTAGTTCTCCTTCAGAGAAGACAACGAGAGACAGAAACATGTGATAGGACACTTTTAAGAAAACTTTGTGAACATCGTCTCTAGCTATCGTTAATCAGGGAAAGTAAAGTTAAGTAACACTGTGAGTACTCCATTATGTATCATAATGAACCGAAATTCCAAGGAGATTCGTTGTGGTAAACATACAATGATAACATAATTGCTGTGTTGGTGGATATGAAATTGTAGTAAACTGTAGTGTGGAAAGCGTAAGAAAGTGAAAGAATTAATTTGCTTCAGTAGACCTTGTTATTTGTAATGCAGACCTCTATTATAAAATGGAAATTGTTTTGGTAAAGTGCAATGGTAAATTGAATATATTTTTATTATTCTACATACGAAGCAACAATTTGATATTCACCAACCAGATAAATCGACATGTATTTGTTCCAAGAGTTCGAAATTGTTCAATTCATTTTAGCGGTTCAAAAATTTAAAACTTCTCGTTTTAGCAGTAGGAAAGAATAGCGATTGCTCAGAATTGTTCAGCGGTATGAAAATTGAGCGAAAAATTCGAATCAGCTAATACCGATAATCGAATCAAGGGGGGAAACTAATAGTTGCTTGGGCATCGCGTGTCTTAATTTTCCCGACCGATTTTCCTGAGGTTTCAGTGGGAATCCCGAGTGCATCGAAGCCGCGAGCGAATTGGGTCTGCTTTACCTTAAAACCGGAGACGTTCAACGGGCGTTTCAACAATTCGGGACCGCGCTCGCTCATTCCCCGAATTGCACCAAAGCGATCCTGCCGATCGCCTACGTAATCCAGGTAAGCGTGCGGATTCGTATGGTATGCCGAGCACGAAGTGTTTCCAAAGGGAAGAGAAATTGTTTCCGCGTGTAACACGATCATTCACTCATCCCGTCCTCAACTTCGAGCGATATGATACAATACATACATTTCCGAATCGAAAGCCATGTCTTATTTGTGTTTTTACCTTTGGGCTGAAGTTGTTGCGAACTATTTGTTGATTTTGTAAATGTTGTTAACTGAGTGCCAAGTTGCCTGTCTGTTATAATTTCTTTAAAAAATGTCCCTATTTTTTAAAAAATAGACCCGTTCTGAATGTCTATTGTTAGCACACTTTACGAGATTTAACTTGAATACTAAAGCTCTAAAATTACTTACACATTTGGTTGCCAACACAAGAATCAAAATGATGAAAAAATAAACAAGACGAAAGATTTATATGTACGTGATTTGAAGGAAAACCAGAGTTGATAAAAAAGTATGATCTTGGTAAAGTAATTTCTGGTTACAATTTTCAGGTCAATGTCGAGGCAAAGTATTAAATGAACATTTCTTTAAGTCCCAAGTTTTGTTAATTTGTGGATTTTCATGCAGATTTTCACTTTCCATACGTTACGTTATAATAATAAGAGTTTAAGGAAAATTTTCTTCTTCAACTAAAAAAGAAAAAAAAACGCTTTTCACTATGAAAATTAAATATAGGATACTATTGATCCTAACTAATTTATGTGTTGCTCTGCATGTTACAAATCTGTGCATGCCATAACTGCACAGTCTGGTTATAAGACTTGGTTCGATTTAATTGATTCGATGCAATAGCTTGTTCAGTGATGCACACTGTCCCCTAGATTAAAAAACAATATTGTTACATACGTCTTGAAATAACAGCAGAAATTCTGTTTTAAAATTGATTTCGGTGGTGAAACGGCGCGCACGTTGCAAGCACACACCGATACCACGAGTAACAACATTCCGCAAAGTGTATTGAAATAGTGCATTAGCTAAATTTGATGTTATCGATAGTTTCCCACCCGAAAATTGGTTGTGCGGTTGTTATCTAATAGGCTTAATGGATTGTTCGATGTGCTGCAGTACAATCGTTGTTCACCATCTCCATAAACGACGCGAGGAACATAAGATATGTAAAAGTATTGCTTTCGAAAAGGTATCAAAGATCATTTTATAATATCATTTTTCCTATTAATTTTCAGCGTGTAAAGGGCTGATTAATAGAACAATATTAAAGGTAACTGTTGCAATTGAAGCCTTTCAACGTGAAATCAATTTCGAAAGCAGTATATTGAATATTTGTAGGTCGTGCTATTACAAACTCAATTTTCTGTTTTGATACCGAGCACGCTTTGAACACGGCGAGTCAGTACAAAATATGCTGGGCATTTCTGTAATGTTTATTAAGGATTTAATTAGTTTTATCGGTTGCGCTGTTTAAGCGGAATTCGCTTCATGCGATGTTGCTAAAATATTCATTCTGCCCTTTAGAATCACCAGGAGTACGACGTGGCGCTTTCTAAGTACAAGCTAGCGGCACAATCGATTCCGGATTCGCACGCCTTGTGGAACAACGTGGGAATGTGCTTCTATGGAAAGCAGAAGTTTGTCGCTGTTAGTATTCCGTAATGGACGTGATTAGCTACATAGTCGTTGGGCACACATTCTCCTCCTATTTTAACATTGGGTTGGCTACCTTTAACAGCCCTAAAGCATGGATTTTTTCAAACGCAAATTGTCTAATAATAGACATAGATAGAGTCAAGTCTTTAATTTATTTTCAATCGTCATTCTATTGTATTTGTCCGAATACAAAAAAAGTTTAATCATTATTTTTGTGGAAAATAAAAATTGCATATATGCATAATATGCATACTCTACAACTTATCCGTGAAATTGTAAAATACGTTAGAAACATTTCAAAATCCGAATTTTTTGAGACTTCAAAGGTGTTCAACCCCATTTGATGGTCCACTTTGTTTCACCGAGGATATTTGAATTCTTAGCAAACGAAACCTGAGAACCACATAGTCAGCATTCATGTCATTGCCGCAAACTTAAATATTGAGTTTTAAACTTCATGTTCCAACTGTCAGAGAACATATCTCAATATTCCAAGATCAATTATATCTTTTTCTGTCGTCTCCAATATTCGGGAAACTGTTCTTCTTTGTCGCTTGGATTTACAGAAGCTTTAATTTTACCAATTCTTTAAGCTTTAACTTTAACAGTTAAAGCTCAAAGTTAAACTTGTATTCTATAGATAATATAGTTTCTATATCGTTGCATGTATTTAGATGTGTGCGTTCAATATGTTTGAACCGAGAGAGGTAACTTTCGTGCACCAGTTTTTCGGGCATTTTCAAGGTAGATTGAAAGCAGAAGGTCTGAAATAAAATATTACCATACCATGCGATGGAGCAGACATTTTTCGTGCAGAAGCCATTAGAGGAAGCTACAACAGAGTTTCTATTTTGCATTAGAAAAATAAAACAGTTGTGTGGGACATTGTCAGCGATTTTCATCCAGGAGGATCTGTCAAAATCCTCTTTTAATTCTCGATGTACGACGTTTATGTTGAACAGTGTTATGAAATAATTATACCATCAATAAATTTATAGTTCATTCAAAGGCAGAAAGAACCTAATATACTTTGTGGGAAATATCTGCTCATTACAGAAAAAATCATTTACTATTTAAATCAAGGATATGCATCGGAGAAAATCTATTAAGTTACTTAGATTAAGAAGAAAAAATATTTACAAAGCGTTTTATCCCTTCCAAGGAAAATTCTATTAAAGTAATCTATATAAAAAATGAGTAAAATGCGCACTACCACGGTTACGAAAGGGAAACTAATTGTTGGAAGTGATCGAATAGTAGCGGTCGAATAAGCTTGTTCTTTATCCGTGACAAGAAGACACTGCTTTCGATTTAACGACGATAATTAATTTAAAGTCCATTAAAGAGGACGGTGCACGCGCGGCCCGGTCTCAGAATGACGGGCGGGACACACTTGCGTCCTGAAGGAACTCAATTAGGCTGCAAGATAGAGGCATCCAGTTACTGCATCGGCTGCAATGTGCTGCCGAACTAAGAGGGAATCGGTGATGTAAATTACTTGCCAGAGGTTCCTCTAATTGGAACTGTAGTTCACCCGAAGAAGACGATACTACTGTGCTAAACAGCATCGATTCTATCGAAATTTGGTTGAAGTACTCGCTACAACATCCTTTCGATTAAAGGAAGCAATTTTAAAAAAGTTCATTGGGTTCATTTGGGTTAAATACGTAGAAAGGATAACCAAGTGCAAATATATCTATATGTCTTCGAGCAAAGACGTCATCGAATCGAGGAATCAGGAAATCTGAAAAGATTCTACAACAGGAAGAAAATGATTCAGATTCTTTAGATTGTTTAGAATCGCTTTCCTGCGATAAGCCAATTAATTCCAAGGAAGGACGGCGTTTTATGAATCGCATGAAAAAGTAGTTACAGAAATAACCGATTAATTATAAGCCATAAGTCACTGCATGTGCCGATGTTATGTAAGCTGCTATGACTGAGACAGAGATAAATGAATCCATAGCGAAGCTTCGGGCACTGTTCAGTGTTTCTCGATCGCGTGGATAACATTTAATCACAGATTAATCAGCATGATTGACAAGCATCTGTGATCGTCTGAAGGCCGATCGAGGCATTTGCATCGAACTGATTGCTTCTTTCCAACTATCTCAAAGAGTCGAAGCAGCGCCTTCGACAAAGTGGTCCTCCTTGCGTCAATTACCGAGAAAAACATCCGGTCGATCGAATCGAAGCGGCACGATAAATAGAATTAAATCGCGAAGCATGATTAAATATTTCCAGCACCGTAATAAAGTTTCTCAATGGATCGAAAGCCTGAAAATGTTGACGAAAGATTCATCATTTATTATCCTACCACGTGCAATCTGAGGCGAAAGTTCCTTTTGCACGATGCATCAAAATACAAAGGTTCTATTTTAAAATGTACTAAAAGAGTCATAGACAGGCTGCAAAAACAGCATGATAGTTAAGGTTAATTGATCTAACAATTTAAATAGATCCGCGTATTCATTTTATCCGACGGAAAAAACGATTGTGTCAACTTCGCCGAATTTCTGAACTACCGTGAACAGTGAAGGGACCGTTTCCGAACAGTGGATCCGCTTTGGGAATGCAGGGGTGCGAGCCTGAACTTCCTTAATCCAGTCCGTTGTCATTCCGCGGAACGTGGTTACGCGTTAGTGTGCTAAGGTTCCGAAGTTAAGTGGATTAAGCTTGAAGCTCGGCTTTAGCTACCTTGTCGCCGATAAGAAGAACTCACGGACGTTGTTGGAGGTACGGGGATAAGAAAAACTAGGGTTGCCAGGTCACGCGTTCCGCTCGGTCCCTTTGACAGGTCCGTCTTTTATCGTCCGACCCGCGGTCGTTTGATAATAATCGATTCACCCCGCGTTGCATAATCAAAACGGCTCGCAATCCTGATTTATTAACAGAGGGCATCAGACAATTGCGTGTATTTACGTGCTCGACGACTGTCCCACGCGATTCACGCGAGGATCATTAATTTCCGGACAAAATCGGTTTAACGCTCTAATTTACTTACAGGCAATTACATGCTTGAAGAGGGCCCACTATCTGAACCCGATGGCCTTCATGCCTGCCTATAATCTCGGCATGGTATTACTGACTACCGGACAGCCAGCCTCAGCTGCTATTTATCTGTGCGCCGCGGTCAGTGCGGATGCCAAGAATCCCATGCCGTATCTTCTGCTAGGACGTAAGACGAATGTGTACTTCGATTGATTTTCGGCCAACCGAAAAGGGGCAGGAGGCAGTCAAAGATTCGATGCGATAGAAGCCCACGGTGTCCTTTGCATGTGCAACTTTTGGCCGCTGCAGCCATAACTGCATAGCGGCTTGGAGTTGTGTGACGTCTTTTGATTAATCTCGATATTTGGTATTTGCTATCGGTAAACATTTAAGCAGTTAGGTTCCCGCGTCGGTAATTCCACTGGAACAGGTCTTACAAATGTGGTTTCATTTTTATAAATGTTTCATTATCCAGCAACGAAAGCGATTTCTAGATGGTATAGGAGTTATTCTATGTTAATTTGGTCAAGATCTTGTTTACAATCAAGTTTGTTTAAAATCATTATTTCCCTGGTTTTATACTTCTTTCGAGTTCAGATAAAAGTTTGTGCTTGAGAATTGTTATCCTAATTGTCGGATCGAGTTGATATTTTGCACAAATCAATAGAGTCTGTGCTATTGCAAGGATTCCTGGCTTCATTGATAAATTCATACACGCTTTTCGTATTTAGTAATAAGAACGTTTTAAGTATCCAAATGATTATGGATGGCTAGTGCAGTTAATTCAATTAAAAGTGAAAACACCAGCAACATGAGTGATATAGATATGACTGAAACTCCAATTTTAGCGGGTGTCCCAGGGCAAATGTTATCTGCCTAAGTTCACCCAACTCGGCAGTATTTTGGAAAGTAGCCTAGTTTCACTACCATAGATCAGGTTTCAGGTGTTGTACGTTAAATCACCGACATGATGTGTATATGTTATGAACTCATCGATCATGCTTTACTGTAATTAGTCCAGGTAACAGTATCAAAAACCAAGTTCCTGTTCGGTTAACAAGTCATCAAGGATAGTTTATAACAATTGTTCAATTTTCAAGCGTTACACCTGAAGAATTTTTCAAATACCAAGGAAAGCAATGTAGCAGGCAGACGTCTATAATACGAAACGAAGAGAAAGATCAGGCTCAGAGTCACGAAGTTATTTATAACGACAGCCGTCGGCGCACGGCTTTTTCTCCGACCATACTCGGCCCGCAATTTGTCCTGTTTTTCTGTTGTTATGGCGGCGCAAGTTCTGTCGACCATCGCAATATGTCCCCGCTTTGTTTCGTAGAAGCAGGATGGCAAGGTTGCCGATACTGATACTGTACTATGTCATTGTCGCGTAGGAAATTCTAATCGCACCGTCTGCGCCTCCCCTCCTCTCAGCACTCGAACAGCACCACTGCGTCGACGACGTGTTTAATCGCTATCATGGTTGTTGCAGTCGCGTTGGAACGACTCGACGATCTGGAAGGCGCTGAAAAGGTCCTGCAGAAGGCGCACGCGCTCTCGCCCCAGGATCCACTTATTCTAATTAATTATGCGATTGTTCTGGATGCATTGGACAAGAGGAGCATTGCTACTGAACTCTTGACTGCCCTCAACGACATCACTGCGGTTTTAGACGTGGATCAGCAGGCAAGTCTCTGGAAAGCTTTTTAATTATGTACTTAGCAAAAGTGTAATTACGTCATCATGTTTTCTTCTAGCAAATTTTATGCAGACGTGTATACTAGGAAATGATAGGTAAAAGCTAGTGGGTAGTAGCCAAACCATTCTAGGAGTGTATAAGTCCTCAAACTATACCATAGTCCTCAAAATAAGTAGGTTTTTAGGAAATTTTATGTACATGAATATGGTATAAAATGGTATAAGCTAGCAGTATATAAAATTATTTAATGTTTAAGATCAGAATATACAGAGAACAGAAAGAGAATACATTCTAGAGTCCTCATATATAAAACTATTTAATTAATTCTTAGGATCAGAAAGTACGTAGAACAAAAGGAAAATCAACTTTAGTGACGTCAAGATAAGAAGGTATTTCTTAATGCCAAGGTCCTGTGTGTCCCCAGATAACGCAGACGGCGAAGAAGCTGTCAACGAAACTTCAGCAGGAGAAGGCGTCCAGTAACGAGGGCGCGAGGGTCCTTAATGAAGACGAAGTTTGAAACGGTAGAAAAGAATCTTGAGAATTTCCATGGAAACGAATAAAACTCGCTTACACGCGCAACTTACTCTCTTTTCAAAGAGTTTATGAAGATCATAAGCTCTTCACTCCGTGGGATCGTCTCCTTACCCTCGATACTTTTTTTCTATTCCCTTCAGGACCACCGCGAATCCTTGAATCATTCACTGTCATCCCTCTAGGTATAGTCATCGGCGCGTGAAGGGGACTTAGTTTTTTCATTTAACTTCCTCCGTATGACTCGTCGATTCGCTTGGTCTCGAAGGATGTACCTCTGGAAGTGTCAAGGATTCTCGAGGACAAGTAGCCTGAGATGGAAAGTTAATATGCCTTCGTTATGAGTGCATACAAAGTTACTCAGAACAAAATTATATTGCCTTGAAAAACTTTTGTCAAGCACGTGGAAGCATTTCAGTATTGTCTAATAGCTGATACGTGATAAAAATGAATAGATGAAAATAGATAAAAATTGTTAATAATCGATACTAAAGTTATTAAGGAAGAAATACATTTTTAGCCAATTCTTCTTTTTCATATCTTTTATTTTAAGACTGTTAGCATTATAAAGACTTTTTTTTTATAGGAAATGAAATATGAATAGCCAAATAAATTTAGTCTTTTGATTCTTACAAAACAACACATGTTATTAGGCACTTTTAATGCTTGGTAGGTTTAGTGTCAAATGTTTTTTGCTCGTAGGATGTAAGATAGCAAGGTAATAATTATCATTTAATCCTTTAACTGATTCCAAACTAACTAGAATAGAAAGGTCAATACGTTGTAACTTTGTCCTACAGGACAGGAGTTTTCGACTTTTTATCTTGAACACAGACCCAGCCTAACTGGTCTTTTGCTGCCTCGTTCCCACGAAATTTCCACCCTTAACCTCGACCCCCCCCTCTCATAATGCTTGCTTATCCAGTCGTAATCGCGGAATGAGTGCATTAAGGAAGTAATTAAACTGTCTCGTTTTAGATTGCCTATCGCACGTAGTGCAGGAGTATCTAGTTGTTCCGGATCGCCATCTATCACGCGGAAACACGTGATTCCGTTAACGATCTTGTACCTGTTAAGTTAAAGTTCGCACAAGTTAAACCTTGAGCTTCTGTTTGACACTTTTCATCAAAACTCTGTGGGTCAGGCTAATTTAGATACATCTTAATCTTCCTGAATATGTAATGAAGGTCACTCTAATGTTCTTTTCATACTCACATTCTCTCATTTTTTTTAGTGTAGACTAGCTTTGAAGGGCCATTTCCAGTCACGACAGAAACACAATTTTTGGGAATTTTTCGTTAAAGAACCAATAAATCTTCACCAGCAAATCCTTTCGTGTCTGAAAGACTGTACCTTCAAACATTCTGAGTAATTTTATTAGCAAGAAATATATTCTGTTGGAAGTCCTTCTTTTACCTAAAGAATATCTTGGAATTTAAAGATCGAATTTGTTTTGGTTCTGATTAACCATGAATACTTAATGATGTGTATCGACGGAGAACAACTAGAACTCGAGGTTGTTTTTAGACCTAAGAAGACGATGGTTATGCTAGCGTAGCTAGCGTGATAGAATATGCGTAAGGTACACAAAACGGATACGTACCAATTATTTTAGTTGATATATTATTGACAAATTATTAGTAGAATGAGTAATATAAACTAGAAATGGAATAATTTATTTCATATTTAGAGTCATGTACCTTTAAACTGAAGGAGTTGTGTCAACTGATCAGGAAAGGAACACTTTTTGTGAATTTTTCGTAGAAGAATGCACAGAAATTTTTCCACGAATATTATTGAACTTTATCTCTCATAAGTAATAAAATTCGCAGAAGTTATGAGCAAGAATTACAAGAATTAATTCACGAATGCCACTGCTAAATCTCTGGTGATCAGGTGTCAATGTTTTCGCCTATTCCATGCTGGAATAGGATTCTATAAAGAGACGTGGACAGCGGATCAGTGGCATTTAAACGTGACTTATATATGATTTAAAAGGATAATTGATTTAAAGCCTCTCGAAGATGGGATGGTTCTGTACAGGATGAAACGTGCGGGAAATCGCTCGGTGCATGCTTCTGTACAGATTTCCTCTGTTGATGAGCGAACTCAATTAAGATGAGCGATAAGCGAGGCGGGAACAGGAGCGACCGGTAAAATTGGCGAATGTAAATTGTCTCTCGGAACGATGGAGAATATGCCATCGATCGCGTCTATTTCACTTGCACATGGACCGCGGAGGAAGGGTCACTCGAAGACGTAAAAATTCCCAGAAAAACAGAATCGATCTGTTTTTCTGTGAAATAAATAGAACGAAGATAATATAATCATCCAGACTCATTCGCTGTCATGGAACTAGGATCATTGAGATTTACGAGTCACGTGAAGACCATTCGAAACTTGCGTCATAAAGGAACATTGATCGATTGGAAAATGTGTAGGTGAGTCCCAGCTAAAGTGATCCTTTAACTGCACGAACAGAGCTGTTAGGCTTTTCTGTAAGTCGTATCTTATGCAGTTGTGGCAAACATGAATGTAAGGTGTATTGCGGATGCAAAATTTGGTGTTTGATATTGATTACAGTTCAATAGAGGAAACACGTGTTTTTAGACAATGTTCCTAGTAGATGAAGAAGAATATCAACTCCGTATTCAAATTAATTAAAATTTGTATCCTATTGAGTGCAGTAACACTTATTACAAATCATAAACTTTTGTACCTTGTTTATAAACTCAACATTTCGCCAGTCGTCCATATTAAACGAAATGCAAAGATGTGGCTCGCAAAAAGTTGCAACAACGCAACAATGGAGCACGCGAAAAGTTGAGCGATGCGTTGAAAAATTTCGGTGGACGAGCTTTTCACAGAAATTTTTTTCCTCGGTGGTGGAGTTCGTAGGAGTGCTTCAGCAACACGATTTCTATACGCCATGGGAGTAACCAATGCATCGTCGAATCACAGAATCACGTTGAATATATTTAACACAATTTGCATGCAGTGTGGTCTGGTATTAGTCCGGATGACAACGCGTGGGATTGTGGCCAGTGAGGTATCCCTTGGTAATTTGAACTGTTCGCCGGTTTTCAGTAAATGAACCAGTTTTAGTTTTGTTCTCCAGGAAAATCACGATCCGTGTAAACTTGCTCGAAGGAGCAAAGACATTCAAACAATGGACTCTTTAATTTTATGGGATCATTTAAATTGCGAAACACACGTTTAACTTCGTTCTCGTATAAAGTGAATGTTTTAATTTACTTCGTGTGACGTAATTCATGCGAGGCTTCTCTCAAACACGATTTCATTCGAACATTATCAATAGACGTACGGTGTGATGCATTTATGGCAACAGTGAATGGCAAGAATTTGAAGTAATTAAAACATGAGGGACATTTTAATTTATTATTTACTGTTCTTTGTTGTAATCAAGGTAGAATTGTTTCGCCTGAAGACCACAAAGAAGCGCCTACTCATACTGGCAATATATGAGGTTGTTTATAGTTCGTTTGATGCTGTAGTTACTTGGTATTCCAGTGAGATAAAATTACGTTCTGCAAAAGGTCTTATCAAACATTACAATAAAAAGCGTTTCTATTTTCTTTATAATAACGAAAGGAAATTAATGCAATACAATGCTTTTTGTTCAAGTCAACAGCAGATGGTCCGATAAATATAAATTAATAGTTGCGTATAAAAAGGAGCCTAAACGAATGTCAGGAAAATGCATCGTGCATAAAATAATTACTATGTAACCTTAACATAACCCCTTTTAGTGTCAGCTATTGTTCCTGTTTATGCGGAGCAATCGCTTCGAGAGATACTTGCGAATAAAAAGATGCTTCTGCCTCGCTCGAAAGCGTTAAACATTTACGCGGAGCGTGCAGCAGCGTGGAGACTTGCCTTTCCATTAATTAAAACACGATCGCGTGTATTCGTGCGTGATATTGCTTTGACAGCGAAAACTAGGACCCGTTGACACCGAATTGAATAAAACGCGGCGTACGGCTGGTTCGCAAAACAATTTCGGGAAATAATTTTGTGTTCGAATATCTGAAAATTATTACGCGCGCTACCATGCACAAAAACTTTCCGGATTTTATACATAAAATACTGTGGTTTTATATTTATGGTAGGGTAAAATCGAACCCCATAATCATATTATTGTGTACACGTTCGTCGCGACTGTTGAAAAATTGAATAGCATGTTTCCTCTTATTTTCGAGCAATTATATGGAGAATGTTTTGGGTGGTATTAACGAGTATTTCTAGACTGTTGAAGGTTGATTATGGTCTTTTTACTGGCTGTCCAGTAATCGCTCGAAGCGTTCACGGTCCACTTTCCCTTAAAGAGAACAAAGGAACCCTGGAATCGTTTTTGAAGGGTGTCTTTTTTCTTTCTTGGGTCGTCTTTGAGCTAATTTCCGATAGAGATGCGCTGAACCAGTGAAACTGAAAATTTCGAGGTCGATGATGGTAGGGGAATTAATTAATTGAAAAGATCGATAGACCTGTTGATTTTCTTCGATGATATTGGATAATGCGATGTTAACGGATGGCATAATTATTCCCTTGTAATTAAATGTTAGATTATTAAACCATTATATCAAGTAACTAGGTCCATTGTTGAGATATTTGAGTAATTAATATCGAAATTTTATTTAATAACAAATTATGGAGATTTAGAGAGTAGGTTTCTTGCTACTGAAATATCAATGGAGATGATACAGCCGATGTTTCGTCAAGATTTGGTTGAACAGATTAATATACGATACAATATTTGATGGCAGCAAATATAGGAACACTGTGTAAGCAAACTAGAATCCAATCGTTGCAAAACTATAATATAAAGTGCTCTTCGTAGATCAATATCCAATTCTTATGAGTTGGAAACAAACCAACTTCAATCTTACAGAGCAAACTATGATAACATAGCTGAGACCACATTCGAGAAAATAATATTTGTAGGATGATATCATCCAGATATGTGTATTAGCTATATCATAAGCTCACGTAGTTTCAGGATGTTTATAACAGATGGAAAAGTTACAAGATTAAGAAGAGTTTAATCGACGTCCTTATGACGAGTTTTCTTCAGCAATTTATTAATTCAACTTTAGAATTGTCCTATAAAAAACTTCTAAACAAAAAAAAAGTAAACTAAGGATGTAAAAAAAGGTAATTAAACTTGTTTTCCCATTTGAGAGCATTAGCAGATAAAAGCTAAAATCACGGTTGGAATTAGACAATTTTTGAAACCATTCTTAACGAATAGGTTGTCGCTGAAAATATTATAGAAAAAGCGATTGAAGTTCTTTAGGAACATTGCCACGTGAAATTTTAAGTCACGCTCGGAAATATCATGTTACATAAGAAAAACTTTGGAAAAATAAAGTCAAAGGATGCATTTATCAGGAACAGAAGTAAATGGACAATATAAAGGATAAAAAAGACAGAGTCGCGTTTGATACGTAAATGTTTATTCATATTCTATATAAATAAATTCGACCTTAACGTTTACATGCATGGAAGTCGATCGACTTTCAGCTGGGCTCATTAGCCGAAAATCCATCGTAGCATTTCCATTGATCATACAAAACTAAACGCGAGCGTAGGTACATGGATCGTTGTTACCGCGACGGTCGCTCGGTGTCGTATTTACAGGCGCTACGTTTTGCGTTGGCACGATATATGCATATGCGTATCTCTAGTTCATATGTACGTATCTATATGTAATTGTACACCGATCCTGTTATTACGCGTGATCGTGCTACATTAATTAACGCGTCTGTAATGCGGCGTTTACACAAGCCTCGATAATTCTCGCTCGCTGTCGTTCGGCGCGCCAAAATCTTAACGATTCGTTGTCAAGTGCAGACGATATCGATCGATCGGCTGGCAAAAATGAACAAAGGGACTAACGCCGATACCCAGACCTGTCCATCAGGTGTAATTTCATGAAAATTTGTGTTGCATATAGGGAACGCCCCTCTCCGACTTCCACTGAAACGCGACTAGCGCGTAAAGCCGTACATCAACAACTGTGCCTTAAATGGTTAGCTCAGTGGGGTTTAAATAACGCTCTGCTCGCGATATTATCCCGGCGATTCCCTATGGCCCCTGCAAATACCATTACGCGAAAAATTTATATAATCCGATAAAGGTGTTATTAACAATAACCTTCGTGCGCTCCTCGAAAATTACTGCGAACAGGATTCCTTCCCGACTTTTTTCCCGATGCGAAAGGCAGCTCGTCTTAAAGCTTGGAGCCCCTGCTTTCATTATGCATCATTTATTTTCTTGAAAGATTTATTAACGTGACACGGCAGGTGAGAAATTGAGGATATGATTTTTCTCGATAATGCTACGGACTAAAACGTCTGTGGAAACGTTGAACAATTTTCCTCGTAGTTGGAACTACTGTAAATTTGAAGATTCGATCTTCCTCTTTACAATGATGTATTATAACATGATACATGATTCCGTTCTTGTCCTCTCATAGAGCTTTGACCGTAAGGTGTACCAATTTTATTATTTACCACCAATTTTATTTCACCGAAGATTTTACACAATCGAACTTACTGCACGTTTCTTTTTCAGAAAACAGCAACTAAAATCGTGCATAAATTTTGAAAGTGTTGTTGTAAAGGTGAAACTGTAATATTCTAATCCATGATGACTTAAACCCGAAGAAAAATTGTCTAATCTTTCTGAAAGCGTTTCAATTTATAACACTTCCAAGAGTTAGTTTCACTTCAGCCACGCCAAGCACAATCATCTTAGAAAACAAAGAAGGAACAGTGTATACGAAAGATAGAAGCTCCAAGCATTAAACCGAGTTCACATTTACTATTGCATAAATTTTATTAAGTAAACCCTAATACGTCTCCGGAGTCACTGTCCTAAACTCAGTTAGAACAAATTCCGAAGAGACGGTCCAAAGACTGCTGTCTAAAGATAAAACTTCGAAGAGCAGTTTCTAAAAAGTACAGCTCTAATATTTGGCTGTCCTTCCGAGCAAAGTTTCATTGAAATCGGAGCCGAGGCTTCCCGCTACCGCGCTTCCTAGAAAAAAGGAAAACGATTTAAGTTTCGCTCGGAGCTCCGACGAAGTTCGAGTAGAAACTCGCAAGTAGAAAAATTAATTGGAAATCCAGCCTCTTTGTTTTCGCCAATCTGCAATTGGCGGACGGTGCATGCTTGCACGGTCCCCGGTGCAATCATAATTTTCACTGTTTTATTTTCCCCTAGGAGGAGATCGCAGCACAGCCTTGACACAGTCTATTTGCTCCCCGGAATTGTCTCTTTTAAACTTGGACGATATAGTACACAGGCTAGCGTGCCACCGGAGCATGTCGATCAACGTAAAAAAGTGTTTATAGATACAAGATCTTTTCCTTAGATCAAGACCTCTTTGAGGTCCACTGTCCACAAGCTCGGTGGCCAAAACAACTCAGTATCCCCTAACACTGTCCAACTTCAAGGCCTACAATCGCGTGGTCTCCAGACCCTTCAGCCTGCATCATACGTAGGTGCTCTGCACATCTGTCTGCTGAGTGGTAGGCTGCTGCCACTTCTTCATGATCCTGGGCTTGAACAGTTGGCCAAAGGTGGTACGAAACTGTCTGGACATGGAGCAATATAGAATGAAATTAATGGCGCCGTTCAGCAGAGCTAGGATGTCCATCAGCTCCCCGAAGTTGTGGTAGCAGGTGCGGAAGAAACAATCACCCAGCACACCTGATAGAAGACCCAGGACACCCTGAGGTATCTCCGTGACCAGGAACAGCAGCAGCACGGCTACTAACATGTTCGTGGTCCTGTCTGCTCTTTTGTCTGACTTGCTCGGTTTCCGGGGAAGCAAACCGTTGCCCAAGATCACTGCGGGTTTACACTGGTTGTAGCTCTTCAAGGCCTGCTTTCTACCCTTCGCCCTGCAACAGAGGCAAACCGCAAAATTAAGGTAAATGGAATTAAGAGATTGTCCTGAAGTGACTCGCAGTTTTTAGATCTGTTACATTTAATTCCTTTATTTTAATATAGAAGGCGTTCCAAAATTATGTTACTTCCGGGAAATGAGAGGTTCCTGAGGTCATTTGAAGAAACTTTTTCCTTAGCGAAAATGCAATCCGCGTCTTTGTTTACGAGTTGTTAACGAAAAACACTGGCCAATAGGAGGCGAGCTTGGTTGGCATAAGGCGGCATGTTTCGCTCATTGGTTCAGCCGTTTTGCGCTGGCCGAGTTTGCCTCCTATTGGTCTGAGTTTTTCGTTAACAACTCGTAAACAAAAACTTGTTTAGTCAATTTAGAGAGAAAGAAAACTTTATAGAATGCAGTCAAAGTTACTTCGATTACATACACTGACCTTAAAACCGCAATTTATTTGTGGGCAACCATAGTTCCCTATCCTCATTCTAAGAGATCTCCCTAGCTTGACCGCAAACTATTCTGCAGGTGTTTTTCGAAATTAAACCGCAGAATATCACAATTCCAAATTCGACATATTTATTAATCACTTCTTGAGTAGCATACTCAAATTTTGTCAAACTTGATCAGCACGTTTCAAGAATACATTTTTAAGATATTAAACGAACTAGGGAGATCTCAGATAGTTTTCAGGCCTTAGTCAGGACAGAACAAGGTGAGTGAGATTGTTGATTTAACGCCGCGATCTGTGCATTTCGTTCCCTGGAAAGCAATTTCCTCCATTAATGGGATATTGCTAGATTACCTGTAGAGTGCTTTTATCAGCCAGCAGCTAATAACCGTGAGAATGACGCAGGGCAGGAGCTTTACGACCACACCTAATACCCAGAAGTTCAGCTGGTAGAAGAAGTCTTTGTGCCGGGAGTAATCCGCGTCGACGATGTACGCGATCTCCACGGTACCATTGTCATTCAGGGTCTGCTGTCTTATCTGATGATCATAGAGACAACTTGTTTTACGCTTCCATCCCCTTTACATCTTGTTCGAAGGGTATCGCTTAACCTTCACACCTTTAGTACCGTGTCTCTTTATTATTTCTCCAGATTTGTAAATTAATTTTCGCGATAATATAGGGTAGTGGAGTTGATTTATAATTCACTTTATATTTATCGAGTAACACATATTAAATTTTTGTATCAAAAAATAAACAAAATTAAAGAATAAAAAAAATATATATTGAAAATTTAGGAAACAAATAAGGGGCACGTCAATTGCACGTCAAATCCTTATTACATTAACATGTTGTCTATTCAAAGCAACCCACTATCTTGAAACTAGAAACTTTAATTAAGGAAACTGGATACTTAAGATTGATTAGAATGATTGCTTCTTGAATCCTATCCTACAAATTCTGATTCCATTTAGTCTGCTCGGGTACGTCACGACAGAAATGTCTAAATCTGATCAAAGGCCAGTTAACAACGCCACAAATTGTAATCAAATCTAGTTCGATCGAGTGCGTGACGACACAAAGTTTCTAAATGTCATCAAAAGGCAGTCAATGTGTGGCGAATCCTAATCAAATTTGGTTTCCTCGGGAATGCTACGATGGAAAGTTTCGAAATCTGATTAAAAGACAACCAATACACCGTACGGCCTAATCAGATGAGTTTGCTAATTGCGAGTATGTCATGACACAAAGCTCCTAGATATGGTCGAAAGGCTTGAATTTTCGAGGTTGCTACGTTGGCATTCGAACTGCTAAGGGAAGAAAAATCTACTTTAGTTTTGCATAATCTTGTGGTCCATCGCTTTTGAAACGTCTCTGCAAAACTATCAAGTCCGAATTCACAGCAGTGTCAGAGTTGTTGATTACAGAAGTGAAGTTTGAAATTTCAAAAATATTTTTACCGAAACTTTTGTTCGCTGCTGTATATTTAATCGACGCATCGTCCTAGTTACATGTACTGTACAGTATCAAATAAATATTACTCACACAGCTTGAAAATTGCTCGTAGATGCAGAATGCAGCGAGAATGCTCGAATGTTCAGAAACTTGGAAATCAACCTCAACGTGCACAGGTTTTCGTGGAATTCAAACTTTTGCGGACAAAGTTACTTTCACGGATTATTATTCTACAATTATTCTATTGTTTTATAATTACACGGTGGAAGACTTACGCCAAACACAAAGTAGCTAGGCGCACATGCGACGAACGGCGCCAGAAAGCTGCTCCAGAGGGCCACCTTGCAACGAGTGGGTGTGCACCATGAGTTGTTCTGCGGGAATCTGCTTCAATAAAACGATTCCTTATGAATTCTAAACATTTTATATTCCCTAATATCAATCTTGTTTGTAAACACATTCGCAGCGGTTTATTTCTTGCTCATTATTAAAAGATAACATATTAAACGTCTTTTCTTTTTAATTATTCGAAAACTCTGTCATGATTAAACTGTGGATTTTAAAATAATGGAAAGATGAAAAGTTATTCAATTCATAGAGATCGTTGCAAGAAGAAAATTCTGCTTGGCTCCTAGTCTTATAATTGATTTTTATTTTATTATTGTAAGTGAAATATTTTTTTACAGTAAATTTTTATTTTTCATAAAGAACTACGATCTGGCTGTATCATTTTTACAGAGAAGATAAAACAATTCACGTGCGTTAGTTATTTCAGTTTTAATAAACAGAGATGCGTAAATTGCAAGCACAACCTGCATTAGAAGTTATTAAAATTTATATAGGCTTGAACGACCACAGACAAAACGTAGAATAGAGAATTTTGACGTTGTTGGTTTTCCAAATTGGTTCTAAAAAATTGATAACTGCATTATGAATTTTGAACAATTCCAACACAAATCTTCTCAAACGCCACGTTCCACTTTTTGGAAATCCACAAATCTAGTCACGCGCAATACCAAAAGCGATTTTTCCGTCTCTGGCTTCGGTCGTA
The DNA here is from genome assembly GCA_028455555.1 of Augochlorella aurata. Taxonomy (NCBI): domain Eukaryota; kingdom Metazoa; phylum Arthropoda; class Insecta; order Hymenoptera; family Halictidae; genus Augochlorella; species Augochlorella aurata. The sequence goes on from CM052162.1 coordinate 7,865,729, forward strand.
TTTTCAAACAAGCAACCATCATGCAATTCTTGATTTCAACCGACGCCGTCCAACAATTTTTCCGTCGCATTGTTCAATTCTTATTCAAAATTTTCGAGGCCATTTCTGACGAGTATGCCATTTTGATATCTGGTTTGTGGCTGGAATTTCGCAGACTGTGATAATGTAATATTGATTTTAAATATGAAATTTGTTACAATTACAATATGCACTGTACGCAGTTGTGGCAAAATGGCTGGGCGAAATATGACATAGAGAAAACATGAAAGGAATTCGAGTGTAGTTCTGTGAAATTTCCAATTAATCGAAATCTTGCCACATTATATTGATATTTAATTATAAAATTACGAACGAGTCACGATGTTTTTACATGTAAATATATAAAATCTAAATCAAAATTTTGATTGAAATTTGTTTCTATAACAACTTTCAAATCGTTAAAATTTTCAATCAAGTTTAATTAATTGATTCAACCCCTGACAAATTTAATAACTTGCCATATTGCTACATTAAAATGTCCAACTATTTTACACGTTTCTGCATATTTCTACATAAAAGTTTCATTAAAATTTGTTTTTATAAGAATGTCACAGCGGGTCTGAAATTTGAAATTAAATTTCTATTCGATCAATTATTCCAGCCCGCATAAATTTACTATACAAACACAAAGTTTTTATGGGATCCGGGATAAATTGGAAAATGCAGTGGTCGGTGTTTTGTTAACGAATTCGAAACCAATAAAACGTGACAAAAACCTCTTCGATCTCACGTGCATCTCCGTCGCATTTGATTTGCAACAAAATCTCATTGACGTCGGCAACGGGAACCGATCGATTTTGTATAGAATGACACAAAAGCCTATCTACCACGAGGAGTGTTGCAACGTTGCTCATTCTCCAGTATCGGCGTGAAAACAGAAAGAAGAGAGCCTTCCAGGTCACGTTCATTTCCTAGAAATTGCGTCGGGGGGAGGAAAGTAGAATCAAAATGGACGTGGTCGGTGCAACGAAATTGTTCGGGTCGCCGGTTTCGTTAGATTAAACGTGTGTATCTGAGGACTCCGCGTGGAAATTTCGTTGTTCTCTTCGACGTAGACGGACAAGGGATTAATAAGACTGTTCGTGCGTGAATTTTCCCATTAAACAGTTAATTCCCAAGCAAAACGTTTTATCGATCTGAACGCGATCTCCATGACGCGGGACTTTCTACAATAAACATCGAAATTTGCATTTGATCCCCATAATCTCCGATCTTCGATCCCCGCAATACCGTGGATCTAGCAATATTCGCTTTAAGGTCCACGCACTGTCAACTAACTCGGACATTTTTGATCTTCTGATTTGTCACGATCCTCGGTTTCCCATTTTCTGCTGAAAGATTCGTCGATGTCGTAGCTTATTAATTTTTTAATTTAAATTAATATTTCAGTTTTCCAATTCGAAAACTGAAAACAATTTACAAAACAAGAGGGCTGTGTCGTCACCATTATATGAACCCGGGAAAACAATGTTACTTCACTTTTTAAACTGGAATAACTTTTTAGATTTTTGATAGAAATTTAAATTGTAACAGATTTTTAGGAGAAATCCAGTTAATGGAACAAGTTGACCGAATTTCCAGAATTTTATTGGAGTGCTTTGTTGTATTTTCGAAACGTCGGCCCTTTTGAGGAAAGCGACTGTTTGTGCGCAGGATATCGAGAAATACGCGCGAGATGTTTTTCCTTTGTCGGTCCGCGACGTACGATTCTTCCCGGTTGGAAATTCCCGGAAGAAAATCGGGCGATTCGTCGCGCTTTTATCGTGACACGTTTCCACGCGGCCGATAAATTCACAGTTATCGCTTCCTCTCGGCGCGTGGACACGTCCTTGGCCATTTCCCACACTAAATCAATGTAAGACGTAACTTCCGCACGATCATGGCCGGCATTTTACGAAATCCTACGTTTTTCAATCGTTCAGCTTTACGAGACGATTGAGTGCGCGCGATTTGCAATGTTGATTACGGAGTATTGAAAATTGAGAGGTATGTTCAGCTTTATGAGCTTTTTAAAGGGAAATAGACTAGTTTCCCTCTGACAGATGTTATTGGTTCTTGTAAAGTACATATTCCACGTATACCGGGAATTTTTTCATTCGAAATTGATAAAGCTCATGGGAGATATGTGCCATGGTTGAAAAATCGTTATTTCGATAACGTTCCGTCAGGATTTTGTCAATTTGGCGCTATATTACTGGAAATAACGAATTGTACCATTTTTAGATAACGTAATCTTTAACAAAAAAATTCGTCGATTTTGTTTCCAGAATATAAAATCCGGGTAAAAATGCACTTAAAGAATTCTGTATCTACAAAATAAACGCTCAAATATTGAAGCAAATTGATCAAACGGTTGTCGAGATATTTTCACTAGAAACGCAGAAATTTTGAAGCATTCGAGTAGGCGTACTTCTGCTGGTCCACCACCCCGGGAGGTCCCATGAAAACAAAGTAATTCGGTTAGCGAGGCTCTTTAATCCTCTTAGGTCCTGGAAAACCTAATTAAGTCAGCTTCGCGCAAACGTATTACAATCGAAAATCATTTTTAAACGCAGAGAACTATTTTAGTTTCTAAAAAAAATAATTGTTAATAGGTCGATATAAAATGGAGGCTATATTCACCGAAGTCATAAATTCAGCCACGAAAAATTCTCCAACGTTTTTGTGAACGTTTCAATTTTTTCCATTTTTAAGAAACGTATCATATTCGTTAAAATCGAATCCGTTATGTCACGTGATAAAATCTCGGAACAGAATCGTACGATTTACTGTAAAAGTATAGATTAAAAAGCAATGTTCTAGCTTTGAAATGTGTCCAGTTTGATGGCTGTACGATTTATTTTTACGAAATTACAACAATTCGAGTGTTACCAGCGAAACAGATATCAATTACTTTTAGTGCGCGGCGGATTGAAATAAAAAAAAACGTTTCGTAATAGCATTGAAAAAAGAGTTAAGCCAGTCGATGTATCGTTATTCGTTTTTACTCTAAATGCGAGAAGTTAAAAGTCGGCAGGAAGCGTCCGCCGGTGCAGTGAATATTATACGACCGTTTCGAAAGTCTGCGCTATTAAGTTTCATTGGTCGATGGTCGATTGACGCGTGACGAGCATCCGGAATCGGATTTATTCGTGTCTGATCAAAGCCTCTCCCATTCTACTGGAAACGACTGACCGGTGCAATCGGCCTGGATTCTGGATTAACGCGAACTACGATCGGTTCGAACCGAATTGTACAACAATATTCTCTATCTGGCAAGGGGATTGTTTCGTACTTTTCTTTCACACTTTCTAAAATTGCAAAATATTGGTTTAATTACGTACGAAACAAGGACCGATTAAATATACATGTGAAAGGGCGGACAGCAGGATAAAAGAGAAGTGTATAGCACTGTGATATTCGTCAATGAAACCGTTAGAGAAGGCTCAAAATATAACAATACGCTTTGATGCATGACGTAACTATATATATGGAAATATCCAATGATAACAGGAAGCCTTATTTACGAAGGCTGATCTCGTCCTTTGGATTGGCAAGATTAAGTCTCTCATTTTCTAGATTACAGGGGCCAATTTGGAATTTTTCGTGATTATAACGCGAGCAAGGATATTAAATTAAAATTTAACTAAGAAATTGTATAATACATTCAGATTATTCAACTGAAGATTTGGAACATCCTGATGAAGCATAGGTAAAAATTGAAGTGAAAAGTGGAAAAAGATTAAGATCATATATGCATCATTAATAAATCCTGAATAATTATTTACAATATATTAAAAATTTTATTCAAAAACTGTGAACACGTTTTTAATATAACACTCATTTCTTTTGATTACAAGTAGTACTTAGGTACATTCTTTTATGATCGCTAAATTATTTAAAATTTATTTCTATAGAAGAATATGATTTTTAAAATTTTTGACGCGGTCCGAACGGAAAGTATATCATTGTTTACACCAATAATACAATTTTCGCATGTTTAACCTTCTCGTAGTGAATTTATAAACAAACTTCAAATTATCGCTGTACTATTTACGGATGCTGTTGTTTGAAAAAGCTCGCGATAGAGTTTCACTTTGTGATCAACATTCTGGTAAACAAAAATAGTTTGAATTTCGATCCTTTTCACTTTAGCCATTTTTCGTGGGAATTCTGTCGGAACTCGTTTTAGAATTGTGTAAACACCGAGTCGCTGATAACAATAATCTCGTATTTCTATTCGGACGTTTCTCTTGGTTTGCCGAATTACTTCACTGGAGTTAGCAGACCTTTTGAAAAGCGGAGAGGAGCTTGTGTTTACTGTTTTTGCTTTCGCGTTCGAACGATCCTGGCTACCGTTGAGGAGCCTTCTCGTTTCGTAGGGAGCGCTATTCTTTCATTTGTTAATTTTGCACCGTCTTCGCAGAATGCTTCCCGATTGTCATGGAAATTCTTTTGTAACACGGCTCGCTCTCTTTATTCATTCTACGCTTACAACGGGCTCGGTGATGCCACTCGACTATCAGTGGTCGCAAAAAAAATGTTTAACGGAACGTAGCCGTCCTACAGTAAAACCAGTACACAATTTTCGTTTAATTTAACCTCTCGCTGGCTACCGCATACTTCATTATTTTTTTGTTATTTTCCAGTTGGAACATTTCGTAAATTGCATATCTAAATGGTAATATAGTTCATTATCTTTTCGCTCATACATTCGTCAGCAAGAAATAAAAGCTTTTGAGTTACAAGCACATTTACTGGTTCATTTAACAATTTCGTGGAACTTGTTTCTTTCAAATATTCCAGAATAATTTTAGATACAGTTTGCTGGAAAAAAATTGCACGCGTTAATGTCGATGAACGATTTTCGTTTGCAATTAATTCAGAATGTATTAGCATTTACGGTAGAATTAAATTAGTCCAGAATCATAGGTAATAAACTTCTGCATGAGCGTATAATAGCAAATTGAGAAATCGATACAGAAATTACTGCACGGTTTCGCAACAATGTCGGCAGAACAATAATTTAATTGGACATGTTTTATTAATGAGTCTACCGGTTTAACAAGCGACAAATGTATTAGCCGTTTCGTATTAATAAATCAGTTCTAATCAATCCAACAATAGCGTGGAATTGTTGGAATTACGTCCTTTTGAACGAGTAAGAAAGATGTTGTTACAATTTCTAAAGGTGCGAGTATATTGAAGATGTTGCTAGCCACGACGCGAAGGAGAAAGGTTTGATTTTTAATGTAAAACAAACATTTCGGAAGTTCCCTCGGTATCGATCTATAGCCGATAAGATGATTCCTGCGCCACTGTGCATATTCAACGAATAACATACACCGTTCACGAGAAAACATGAAAATCCGCTGTGCTTTATTCTTTCGTCTATATCTGCTGGACATGAGAAAAATTCGAACTAAAGTCTACAATCCAAATCTTTCACAACAAAGCGGCCCTATTTTCTCGAAGATGATCGCAAACATACATTTATGACAAAAGTCTTCAAACATAAAACAATGATAATACTAACAGAACTTAAAAGTACTGTTGTAAAATCTTCAAAGAAATAAAATAAACGAAGAAGAAGATAAATACAGTAAATGCAGGCAATTTTTATTTTTCACAAAAATTTGCTGTCTAGTCCGTGGAAGAGTATCTCTAGACCACTTTTTAAAATGATTGTAGAGAGGAGACAGTCCTAAATGGCTCTTGTTTATTGCAACAAACGGAGACAATTTTTATTTTGCACAGAAATCACGACGCAACTATACCGTAACTGTTCCAAGGTCAAAGAAGAAATAGAAAAATCATTCGGCCACCCTCGAGGCCTTCGAACAATGCTTCAGACCGGATTAACGGAGTCAGTCGTTTTTGCGCAATGATTCTTGCAGAAGCCCGGGCCAACTGTCGCAGAAAGATGCAATTTAGCAAACAGATAGCGGCCACTCGACGTGTCGTCCCCAAGGCTGAGCCCTTATCTCGCAGGTTTGATACTTATATATGTCCTGCGGTGAATCTTGCGTAACGACGTTACGCGAATTTTTTGCCTAGTCGTTTAGTGCCGCAGCGAAAGCAGCTGACAAGATTGCGGGGCTTCTGAAATTCCTATAGGGTTGTAAACTCGAGATGAACAAGCGTTCCGACGTGCTTGGATACCCTTCTAGCCTGAAGTACGCAGTAGTTGATCTAGCGGAAAAATATTTTCAAACTTTAAATCAGCGACGATGCTGTGGACTTTTCACCGTATTTCGCGAATGTTTGCATAATATCTAAAGCAGAGCTAGTTCGACAGTTTAACAATGTGGTACATAAATATCTGGCAAACCGGAAAATTTTAACCATCTTTGATGGCAGTAATTTTTTGAATTTTTAAAATATTTTAAATCAGGATTACCTTCCAGCAAAATTATATAAAAAGTGATAAAATATTTTGATAACATATTTTGAATTTTTTACTCTACTCTTATTTGAATCATCGAATTTTATTCGATTTGTATATATAGTATAATGTAATTTTGACAAACAGCTGTTGTGCTCCAAATATCGAGTTAACATCCAACAAGCAACAAGAAAAAGGAATATAATTAAAAATTATAATTGAACCTTGACATTTCACCCTCTAAAATGAGCGCAGACAGGATACTTTACGATACTCTTAGACGAAGTTACTGGAGTTCAAAGATCAACGATTTCTCGATCAAACTTTCGCTTTCTGCAGCAATGCATCTCGATTGAATTTTAATGCACTTCTACTAAACTTAACCTTGAAGTATTCACAGTGAAAATTAGTTCACATTTATCTTTATATCCTTGAAAATAATGTATTCCTTTATCCAATGAACTTGGGAATAAGACAGAGTTTGTTCGTTTAAAGTACGAAGCGAAACTGGCTGGAGAATCATCGGTACGGTATAAAATGAATAGATTAACGCGTATCTCTATTTAAGGGGTGGTTTCCATAGGTGTCGAAAAATGGACGGTAATGATAGCGGATAACGAACCTCGAAAATTTTAAATTTGTCAGAACGCTCAGGTTTGGGCATTGCTGCCATTCTCTTGGGCAAACGAGGCGTCCATAAAGCGCCTCGTCCTGAACCAAGTCGTGCCGTTTCCCGGAAATGACCTGGAAATATTCCGGGGCGAGAGGCACACTTAGAGCCGGTGAATTAAATCATCCATGCCGCTGTGTGTTCCTAGCTTTTCGAGGGGATCATCGAGTCGCCCGGGACACCGAAGTGTCGAATAAATATTGCGGCACTGCGTTAGCTCCGTCGCCCCATTGAATCTTTGGACTCCCCTCGTGTTAGAAACCATCTCGGGCACCAGTTTCGAAGACATCTCCGCTTATGGTTCGCTATTATGCCGAGGGACAGCGGCGACGAACGCTTCTGTGGGCTCCGGGGAAGCTTCTATTGTGCTTTTATCTTACGAGGAGACGCAGTCGAGGACAGCAACGTCGAAATTCCCTCGGCTCCGGCTTTTCTTTTTAATACCTAACCTCGGGAGAAGGGTGCTTCTGAAAGCATTATACTCTCGGGGAACCTGATTCGGTCGGATTCAGATTTCGAAATTGGAATAATAGCTTGGCTGATCTTGCTTCATACTTCAAATCAGCAGATTTTGTTCCTATTTCAAAGTTTACAGCTTAAGAAAGTACTTATAATATAAATATTTATAATCATAAATAATTTACTTCGAATCATGAATGACAATTTAAACTAACTTTTTAGATTGTCTGCATATTGCAGCTTATTGTGATACAATGATTCGATTAATTGTAAAAGCGTCGTTAGCTTACTTACAATTAGTTGTAGCTTTTAATTCTAGCGATTCGAGTATGTGATCGTCTGTTTGGAGGATTATCTTTGTTCAAGAATTCTTTTTAGTCGTCCATTTCGACGATCCCCAGACATGTTCTATGGTTATGGTGCGAGTCGTGAGGGTCATTCGCGCGATTTACGACATTCAAATCAAAGACGTAAAGTGCTGAAGACGTTAGAGTAAGACCGCGATGGTACGAGATAACGATAAGTATGGAGAAACGTGATCGGAAAGAAGGGAGCAAACGTTGATGTTGAATATGTATTCATGAATATCAATCGACTCGATGTCTGAGAATTCTTCTGTTCGATTTGATTGGTGTTTAAGAGAGAAAGTGGGGCATGCTTTAGGTATCCGCAGAGTCAAATTCGAATTTGGCCGTCGTTTAACTTTCAAATTATTTGGCTGGAATATCGTGCAAAAATTGTTAGATCTAATGGAATCTTTCATTTTGTTTTTAACTTCCTGTCTTCTCCATCGTGTTTTAAATGATAACTCCAAAAGGATGGTATCGATTTTTATTCACATGGCATATGTATATCAATCTTTATTGACATGAAATATCTATGGTAATATTTATTCTCACGAAATATTAATTTTCTTGCTTACGAAATATCCGTATTGATTTTTACATAGATGAAATATCTATGAACATGGAATATTAATTCCGATTAATCTCTTCTGCAGACTACGTCACAAAGTTTACTAGATCTATGTGAACTAATAAAACGAACATACGTGTTTTTCAAAATTTCTAAAAACAGAAACTCTTTCGGTTGATTAATTAATTTAGTTCAAGATTCTATATCGAGTTTTTTATTACTTTATTTGTGCTAAGCACTTGGAGAATTATTTCCAAAGAATTACTTTTCATACGTTATTCGCGCCATTGTTTATGTGTAATTCGAAATAAAATGTCCCCAACCGTATGTTTCACTTCTGTGTGCAAATGATAAGAGCGCTGCGCCGTATGAGTAAATAAATTCACGTAATAAATTCGCGAGCGAATGTAATTTGTTCGCGAGCAAATTTTGCTGCATAATATCACCAATTAATGCAACGAGCGTACAACTAAATAAAATTTTCATTCTGACAACGATCATGCAACGATAAAGCGCAAACTCAAAGTGAAGCGTTCTGACCTGGTTTAACTTTGTGTTAATCATCATATTCAAATACGCATTCTTCGATGTCGACGAGTGTATCAAAATTCGAAGGGGCTCGAAATCTACTCTGTAACTCTTGGAATTTAGAGATAGCGTGAAACTTGTCAGAAACAAATTGTTCGTGCGGCGAAAGCGGATCCTCCTCTTAAATTTGTAATTAAAATTCATGATATGTGTGTAATCTACTTATGAAACAGCGCCGTCACCGTGTAATCCCATGGCATATCTGACGTTCCTCTATTAACCTTAGCGTGACTCTCGTGTAACATCAGCGTTAAACAGGGATTCGCTGTAACCGTGGCAGGAGGAGAAACAAATTTGTGAGTCACGTTAATTTCTGGTTCTGTACTTTTACACGATTGCACAAAATATCGTTATAAATTTATTCGAATCTCCACCGAGGACACGTTCAATTGCAATTGAGGGTTAGTTTATTAAGTTTATTAAATTTTCTATTTAGATGTTGTTTTAAATTTAAATGTTTCGATAATTTTAATAAATTGTTGGTAATAAATTGATACTTTTAAACCCTTTTAATCTTTTACTATTTTATATTTTATCTGTTCCTTATTGGCATAAATTCGCAAGATCCATAGTTTACTAATAAATGTTTCGGACACTTTGTTTTGGACACTGCTACCTCACTTTAAATCTTAAAAATGTACATGGAAACTTAAACGTTGTAGCCTCAATCTTTTGTATTCAAACGCCACTAAAAATTACCATACCATAATCCCTAACTAGACCGCGGATTTTATACACTTACCGCAAAAATGATCGAATACAAAACAGTAAAAATATTAAAAGAATTATATTTAATTAATTTTAATTATATTTATTAAATTTTAAATTTAATTATATTTTATAAAGACACTGTTGCATTGTTTTAAGATGATTAAAGAACGAAATCAATGTCTATGTCTGTAAACAATTCTTACTTTGCATAAAGACTTTGAATAAAGTGCTAAAGATTTAAGCGTTACGTAGACTGAAGGAAATCCTACAGAATGAAATTTTGTAAGTCTGAAAAATTGTCTTGACTTTAGAGTGACAAGTGCTTCGGGTAAAGAAGATTAAAAATTTATAGTTAATAGACATTTAAAGTCAGGTGATTAACCGTTTGAGTCCCAAACAGCGCGATCGCACTGTTGAGATTTTATGTCGAGAAAACCCAGTACATTTGAAGTACATTACTGTACGTACCTAGTGCATTACAGTAATTTTATGACAGCTTTAGGGCATATTAAGGGCAGCTTTGAGGTACTTCTGCGGCAATTTTTGGGTAGTTTGAGGGTAGCTTTGGGGTACTTTTGGGATACTTTTGGGACAGTTTTATGGTATTTTTAGTATAATTTTAGGGTAGCTTTGGGATACTTTTGGGTTCGTTTTGGGGCAGATTTATGGCAGTTTTAGGGTAGTCTTAGGGCACTTTTAGGGTAGTTTCAGAGCACTTTTAGGGATGTTTTGGGTTAGTTTTAGGGCAGTTTTAGGATAGTTTTAGTGTAGTTTTAGGGCACTTTTAGGGTAGTTTTAGGGCACTTTTAGGGTAGTTTTAGGGCGTTTTTAGGGTAGTTTTAGAGCAGTTTTAGGTCAGCTTTGGGATAAAGTAATTAGTGATCAGTTATTAGTATCTGGTAATTGGTAATTGGTAGTAGGTAGTTGGTTTTTCGCAGTTAGTTCTTGGCAGTTGGTTTTTGGCAGTTGGTTTTTGGCAGCTGGTTTTTGGCAGTTGGTTTTTGGTAGTTGGTTTTTGGCAGTTGGTCTCTGGCAGTTGGTAGTTGGCATTTGGTTCTTGGCAATTAGTAATTGTAAATTGGTAATTGGTATAAAAACTACCCCAAAAGTGTCCTATAACTACCCTAATAGTGCCCTATAACTACCCTAAAACTGCCCTAAAGTTGCCTTAAAGCTAACCCAAACCACCCCTAAAAGTGCCCAAAAACTATCCTAAAAGTGCTCTAAATTTACACTACATCCACACTAAAAGTGTCCAAAAACTACCCTATAACTACCCCAAAACAGCCCTGAAACTAACCCAAAACATTCTGAAAGGTGCCCTAAAACTACCCTAAACGTGACCTAAAACTACCTCAAAAGTGCCCAAAAACTACCCCAAATCTACCCTAAATCTACCCTAAAAGTGCCCAAAAACTACCCTAAAACTACCCAGAACAGCCCTAAAACTAATCCAAAACATCCCTAAAAGTGCCCTAAAACTACCCTAAATTTACCCTAAAACTACCCTGAAAGTGCCCATAAACTACCCTAAAACTACCCTAAAACAGCCCTAAAACTAACCCAAAACATCCTTAAAAGTGCCCTAAAACTACCCTAAATCTACCCTAGAACTTAAGTGTCCAAGAACTACCCTAAAACAGTCCTAAAACTAACCCAAAACATCCCTAAAAGTGCCCTAAATCTACCCTAAACGTGACCTAAAACTACCCTAAAAGTGCCCTAAATCTATCCTAAAACTACCTTGAAAGTGCCCAAAAACTACCCTAAAACTACCCTAAAACTACCCTAAAACAGCCCTAAAACTAATCCAAAATATCCTTAAAAGTGCCCTAAAACTACCCTGAAAGTACCCCGAAACTTCCCTAAAAGTGCCCTAAAACCACCCTAAAACTGTGACAAAACTACCCTAAAACTGCCCTAAAACAGCCCTAAAACTAACCCAAAATATCTCTAAAAGTGCCCTAAAACTACCTTAAAAGTGCCCTAAAACTACTCTAAAGGTGTCCGAAAACTATCCTGAAATTGCCCCAAAACTACCCTAAATCTACGCCAAAACTACCCTAAAACTGTCCTAACAGTGCTCTAAAACTAAACCAAAACTGCTCTAAAACCACCCAAAAACTAACCTAAATCTAGCCTAAAACTCCCCTATCTCGAGCTATCGCGCTGCTTAGGTCTTTTCGTACTCATTTAGAGAAAGCGCGGTTGCGCTGTTTGGGATTCTTCGACAGTGTTTTTTCAATACCTCCTGGGACTCAAAAGGTTAAAAAAATTCCGGAAGTTAAAACTTTTTCTCTTCATTTACTCTGTCTATTACTTTTGTTATTAGTTCTTACTGTTGATTTTGGGAAATGATTAATTTATACAATAATATTCCCTATTGGAAGTTTTATCCGGTTTTTAGGCACCGATCGTCTGGTTTCCCGTTAAAGCACACGCTTAAACGCTTATCGTATCATGAATGATCCGACGTTTGATGAACAGCGTTATTCGCATAATATTTCAGTCGTGCGTTACACCCGATGATTCGAGTCGGTTCAGTTAACTTTATAGACATATAGCGCGAGATTTAATCGGTCAATAGGCATTATATGCGCCGCGATCAGCAAATTTTCCGACACGTAATTTTTCTCATTTTGCAGCGTGCCGCATGGAGTGCATTTCACGGCAGACATCAAATTACAGACCTATGTAAATAATTCACGTAAAATATTTCAACAAATTTAGGTTCGCCTTACTGTCTATTAGATCGATCAGGTGTCGAAAATAAAATTCTTTGTTCGCTCATAGTAATCAAAATCTTCAAAATTAGCGACAACAGAGTAATTATTAAAGATAAAGACAAAATGAAGAATTTTTATTAAAATTTTTATTAAACATCACGGTGTGAATATATTTTTCGGATATTGTTACATGGTAAATATATTGTTTAAGGTTCTCTGCATATGTGATTGTGTAAGCATCCGCCATTTTGCGTAACTCTCTCCGTATCTCTCCGTGTAATTGCGAAGATAGCATTGCTCGAGATTCTCCTATAATTGCGCACAATCTTCCGTGTTTTGTCCACGACAATTTCCGAGCTAAGCTTGTGGATTGAAACTACAAAAACTGCAAGCAAAATGGCGGCCAACTGTACCCGATTTGCATTACGCAACGTCGATGAGCCACTCGCTTCCTGCGTCATTTATGCGTCAAATTCGATCATCCATTTTGTTCGATAATCGATGCACCAATTCCATGGAATGAGATTTTCATGCTAAATTATTTAATTGACTTGTTTTAATTTACTCTGCGGAGAGCATTACGCCGATGTTCAATCGTCCGGCTAACGTAAATTACAACTGTAATCTGGTTAAAAGTACATCAAAACTTAGAAACAACATTACGTTCGCGTGACAACGAAGTCAGTTTCTTTCTGTTGAATCCTCGAGTCCCATCCGATTCGTTCGTAGACACTGCTAATTAAATGTTTAATTACGCGAAACCTGGAAATTATACCGGCAATTGCGTCATTTAAGGCACTAGAATTAAACGGGGAATTTAATGAAATCGTTGATGGCTCGATCTATTTTCGGTATAATTCAGCGGACTTCCCATTTCGAGCAACGTTCTTATAATATTTGTCCTCGCAATCTCTTTTACTCGGATATTCTGTATACGTGGGATGCTCTGCACCTCGCTTTATTTATTCTTACCCTGGATCGTGTAAACGCCCACTGCGAGTCAACAATTAAAAGCGTCCAAGTTCTCGAGTTCGGTTTGCGGTTGCAGAAATTCACACATCTTGAACCAGTAATTCGTATCCGGTATATTATTACAACAATTTTCGATATGTTCTAAACGAATATGTTACTCCTTCCAACCGCTTTGTACGTCCAAATAAAGAAATCTCACCAGTGAAAATAAAATTATATTTCACCACGGGCTTGTCGATTCGAGCAATTATTTAGTAATTGTTGTTTGCTAGCGTTGCCATTCTGTGCTACAAATATTTTGAAACATTTTCATGGACAGTTACAAAGATGTAATCCAAGACGAATAAAATTGACGCAATCAAGATTTCATTACTATCATCGCGAATGCAATATGCATCTTACAGTCACAATAAAGCAGAAAGTTCATCGATTTCATTCGAAGAAGCAAATGAAAAGACGATGGTAAATAATAACAAGTTGGACATTGAATTATTAATATGCAACGAACAATATGCATTATTCAATACAATATTCTTTACGCCGATATGAATGTTACGTAGTTACGTTGCTCGACGTCCGATGTACAACATAGAATTATTAATAACATTCCTGTTAAATCTGCATCATTGTGGAACAGGACGTTGGAAAAACGTGTTTACAGCGAAAGCATGAAATCCTGTTAGACAGAAAACGCCTCGAGGAAAATGTGATATAAAAGCTTCCCCCGTTTATTCCGTTTGCTCTCGAAGACAACCGCTTCTCTCGAATCCGAACAAGTTTCTAGTTTCAAGGGGGCGGTTGATTGCTATTCAGCGCAGTCTCGATTGTTTAAATTGAAAGACAAAATATTGTTTTTGGAAATTGGCGCGCCCGTTCTTTCCGCGTGTCCGTACAACCTACATGCAGCAATTGCCCGTTTCGCGCAGTTCATGAAACGGTGAAATGCCGAATAGCGGAACTGGTTCTGTACGATACCCGGATTATACGGAGCACATTTTCAATGGAATCGAAGATTGGCTTTGGTTTGACATCGAATAATGCTTTTGGAAAGAATATACGGGTGATCTTACGTGATTTCGATTCGCGGTTTATCGAATGGACGGGATTTTGAATTGTTATTGGTTTATCTTCCGTTTCCGGCTCGTGTACGTTTAAAAGGAGAAGCTTATCCTTTAACCTTCTGCATTACAAGTTATTAAAATTTAAAGTTATTAAAATGGTTAAAACCACAGACCTCCGGGTATAATTTTTAGTATAATTGTTTTAATTTGGTTCGTATGAAATTTAGCGTGTTTGTCCACATTGCACAATTCATTAAATATAAATCAATTGTTACAGAAATTTTCAATGTGCCGGAGTGTAAATGGTTGAACCATGTAGGACCCTCGGGAATATCACAAAAGATTACAGCATAATGGTTCTCATAAATTATGCCGCATGTTCCAAATCCGTAAAATATGTTTCATTTATAATTACACGGTATAACGGGTGGATCACCGGCTTCATAAATACGTAACGGCCATGGTATTGTATTTTTAATCAGGGTCAACTTCATCAATTATGCCAATTTTGTGCACGTAGTAGGTCAAAATTGTAACACTAAAAAAAGGTTTCTTTCGTTCGCGCTTTTCGAACCCTTTTGTGTATTTCCGTATAGACAATTAGCGAATTAGCGAAAGCGGACCGCAAATAGACAAATATAATCCACCTCAATTTTGTCGTTTCAGTTAATTAATATGGTTTCCATTGTTGTTACACTAGATTAATATTGCGTCATTCGCGGGGCTTCCGAACGATTGGGAATCACCAATGGAAATATCCGGCACCGCCATCATTTTGGTCATTCCGCTTAAATAATTTCTATTGATTCATATTACATAGAAATATATTCATAATCATACCGTTTACATAATTTCTATTCATTCATGTCACATAGAAATGTGCTCATAATCAATTTCTATTAATCTTCTCAACACAAGTTGCGCTAAAAACCAGCTTAAACGAAATATTACTCAATTAATCGTCTGATCAAACGAATAACCCAAATAAATAATATTACAATTTTCTCAAGGTCATATATATAAGACGTATTTTTAAATAGTTATCAAGGCCAAAGAAAACTTAAACTCGTCCTGGTCAAATTAAATCTGTTTTTCATAATCACTGAAAATCTAATTCTCTAAGAAATATATTCTTTACTACTTTTCAAGGTCATCGCTCTTAACGGGTTAAATCTATTTTTCTGACCAAATTAAATCTATTTAATCGTTTTACTACCAAATAGTGAAATACGCGAACCTGTTGCCGACAATATGGCGACGTTCATTCTCAAAGGGCTGAGCCTTGTCGCGTCTTCCTCAGACCTTTTGTTCCCCGATCTCCGATAACCGAGATGTTCAAGGTGATCGTGTTACGTTGTTCAGTATAATGTGTGTTAGTTTAGGATTGGATCTAGGTCATTGGCGGCCTAGCACCATCTATTTTGTTCGAAGCAACATAAACGTCAGCCAGGGAGATGTCTGGTCTAGGATCTTCTTACACACGTGCCCCATAAACACCAATGGACACCCCATCTCCTTTCGGTCTACCTATAATTTAGACAATTCGGATCGAGACACGCGCATTCCCGTTAATGCTTCGGCAAATATGTGTATTAGTTACCACCATGGTTATTGGCGATTCGATGAATATATAGGCGGCTTTACTGAAGTCGCCTGCCGATTTCTAGACAATACCTGTTAAACCTTCGATAAATATTTAGCCCTTTCTAATTAGCCGTTCGATATTCCCCCGCGTTTATAATTAAATCTTCGATAAATTATTCGCGCCATCGGCGACAGGTATGCCGGCCAGCGAAGACAATACTCGTGCTCTGTGTACGTTGTCTTTGGGACTGCAAGTGTTGCGTCGCTGCACGCAAAGTCGCTGAAATTCTGGCGCAGTGTATACATACATGATTATCCATCCCCGTAAAGTAAATTCGGTCATACAAGTTGCAACAAAAAGAAAATACATACTATAAACAAATCATAAAATCGGGTAAAATAGAGATATAAAACGACATCGATCATAAATAAATATGTGCCATGAAAATTCGATGTTTTTCTTATATTTTTCAATTACGTAGGTAACATTTCCTGCTAAATTGAAAGTTTATTGTATTTTGATATTTATATATTCCACTTTATCATATCGTAAAGGATTTTGTCGCTTCGCTGTATATATTATACATGGCGTAGAAGTCAAAGTTATATTAGTGTCGGAACACGTTTTGGAGTAACTGTACGCTTCACGTATGAAATCAACAAAATCCAATTCATTTATAAACTTCGGACAGTATAAGTAGCATTGAAGCGAAAGAGTAATCCGAACGAAGGGTGAATTCGCGGCAAGAAAGTACGATCTGGCGCGATTCGCGCGTGAGAATTTCGAGAGCACGGAACGTATTTCGCGGGTAAAATGTTTCCCGGGCTGGTAATTGATATTGGGTATTGGGATAATACAAACGGGCGCGAAAACAGTTAGATTGAACAACGCTTGGACCGAAAGCTTTATTTTATTCGCGTCACCGCGGCAAAAAGCAACGCCGCCCTCAGGAAAGCGCGTAATATCGATATATCGGTTCTATGGATACCCGATATTTTTGTTCACAATTTACGGTCGGCGAAGTATTGCCTCGCGCTGACGTATTTAACGCGAATCGTGCCGCGCTTCAACGTATTTACCGTCGCAATATTGCGCCTTTTCGATCGCGTTTCCGCGTCGGGATACGCTATAATGCCTTGGAAATTCTTTTTAAATCTATGTTCACGATTCCAGGTACGAGTGCAGCTTCTGGGAACGTCTCTTAGCTTCCAGAAGAGAGGATTTACGAGAAATCTACAATTCTTACTGGGCTGCATCTAATCCTCATGGAATGCTTATATTAAGAGCTTTTATCCTTTGAAGCGGCTTAGAAACATCTTATTACTCCGATCTCCTACGTTTGAAACGAATTTTCTGTTTCTGAGAAGTTCATTCCTTCCACTGCGCTTGACCCTTGGAATTCATGGAGTGTGATTATTTATCAATTAGCTGTTCGCAGAGTTTACTGCTGCAATCACTTTGGAAAATGTGTACCTAAAATGTGTAACAAAAAATAAGCGACGTTGAATATACTACCTAACTTGAGAAAATATGTTACCCAGATTTATATATTTTTATTTATTCGTTTAGTCTCGTCTAGGTCTCAAAATATTCAAAACAGTTGAAAATTTATGAATATATTTTAGTTTTCACTAAACTTGCAATTTAAACAGCAAATTTTTACCCACGACGAGCAAATAGCAAATATTGCCATTTCTTCATGACAATTATACTTGTCGAAAACGGCTAACTGGTTAAATGGTTTAGTACGGTTTTCTGTTACTATACAATTCATTTTTTTACACGATTTTAATCGTTAGCTTGAGTATTAAAAAAAAAGTGATAGTATATGTTTCCAGGATCGAACAACTATAAATTTTCATTGGAAGCTTTAGTTTTGTAAATTTTAGAAGAGATAATGTTCTATCGACGGTGTTTATTATAGTGACGCACAGT
The DNA here is from genome assembly GCA_028455555.1 of Augochlorella aurata. NCBI lineage: Eukaryota > Metazoa > Arthropoda > Insecta > Hymenoptera > Halictidae > Augochlorella > Augochlorella aurata. The sequence goes on from CM052162.1 coordinate 7,883,754, forward strand.
ATCCTCATAGTGGATAGTGGACCGTTTTGAATTATCTGTTGATATTGTTGTACCTCCTGCTTGTATTTACTCAGCAAACATTGTAAATCAGCAACGTCGTTCTGCTGACAAAGATTGTAAACATTTGACTTTTCCGCTTTGTTTATTCTAGACATTAATTATTGTTTTGAACAAAAAAATCTATCAATAAATTTTTATTGAAATATATTTTATATATACAATATATTTTATTGAAATATATCAATATATTTTTATTAAAAAATAGATATCCTTTTCTAAATTTTATATAAAAATTTCTAGTTCTGATGCCATACAATAAGACTGCAGGTACCAGATTTCATGCATTTACGAGGAGAACGAACAACTTCCGCCCTACCAAAACAATTAACAACTGTCAAAGTACAGATAACATTCGTAGCAATGCTCACGTTTGCTTTAATCCAATTTTCAATTCAACTACCCGCATCAGCCAATTTTCCGTAAAAGTTTCGTTAACTGCAGCGAATATACAACTTCCGTAATTCTAACTTTCTTCTTGCACTGGAAAGGTCGGACTTCTCATCTTTGTTTACGACATTTCTATCATTATGAACTGCAGAAGTTTGCGTATTAACTGTAAATATGACGGTTCCAAGCCATTTCTGAGCTCCATGGTTTCAGTCCTCGTCCGCCCCTTGTATCAATTTGACGCAGTTTTCACGAACACTGAATTAATAGTAAGTTCAGCACATCGTTCGATTAGTTGCAAACCGAGGTTTCCATTCTTCCCTCAAAGAAGATCTTTACAAAGCTAATCCACGTTTCATAATTCTATATTTTCACCATGCTGGATTTTCATCGTTAAACTGCAGAAAGAAGGGCGATAAGAGTTAATGAGCTGAAACCAACAGGACTCAGAAATTCTGCTTTAAGCGAGTCGTAATTTAGATACTTATCGTTGTCAATGCCGCAGAAAATTCGCAGTCCATAGACGGCCATACACGTTATAATATACCTGTAAAGTTCATCTGCGCGGTATACCTGTGCAGATAAACCGGAGCATGATCTATGCGTACCAGTGATCCTAACCAGTGCCTAACCCTAACCGTAACAGTAACCGTAACCTGGTTTACCATGCCACGGTTACTGTAAACCACGGTAATCCTAGAGGTATGATTCCCAAGAGGTAAACAGAGAGGATTACGCAATTTAAACCGTAGCCGGGTTATAACGTGTCTAGAACTTGAAATGCGAGATAATAGTATGTAATCGTGAGAAAGAAAGCACACGTTTTAAACATTGCATTGCGGTAGAAGCCATTTTGAGCACCTAATAAAATGACACAGTAAATAAAAGTAAGTCGTTGAAAATTTCATGATCGATTCATCTCGATATTCTTTGCGATAAAAATGTTATCAAATCGTAAGCTTAATAATCAAGGACATCGAAGATCCTGTTGATGTATTATATATAAATCAGAAGCTTTTCTCTGCCGCATAAAGAGCAAATTATTAAATAAATTATTAAATAAATTAGTAAATAAATTAAAGAAATCGGAGGATGTGATAGTCGAACAAATTAATATTCCGTTAATTAATAATTAATAATTTGTTGTTTCTTATGGTGTTCCATAGTTTATCCTTACGTGTGTGAGTTCCTGCTCTATGCTGGA